>OY764961.1:26675817-27065817 GCA_963668005.1 Melieria crassipennis
ATTTATTATTACAACATATATTTTTTATGAATATATTTTGACCCATAATTGCCTTTGTGTGTCGATTTAAAAATTCAACAGATATGAAATATCACAATTTCAACATTTTCTCGATTGTCATAAAGTGTCAGCAAGGCGCCTTAGCTGCCTCACCGTGTATGTGCGCATGTGCGGCGCATTCTTTCGAGTCCTCATTAACCCACAAAGTCACATGCCTCCATTTTGGGCACCGAATATTAAACACAATGCAATTTCTTTCTCCAATTTGTATACTTTGTAAAGACATAACAAATCTATACTTCTGTTTCAAACTTAAACATTCAAATTATCATTTCAAAATACTCTCACGATTTCATACTATACCAACCATCAAACACTGATTCCTAGACTCATTCTTTCATGCCTCGATTTTCTTCCTTATTTTTCTTTACTTTGTGAAGATTTGGCATTCAAAACATTAGACGTGTTTCTGTTTCAAATTCTGACTACATAGACGTGTTTCTGTTTCTATAATTCTGTTTCAAACTTAAACATTCAAATTTTCATTTAAGATTTTTTATTTTTTTTTTTATTTTCTTAAGATTTCAAACTATACCAAAGACCAAACACTGATTCCTAAACTCATTTGCTCACAAAATTGCCTCCACTCATATGGAAACAAAATCTCCCAAAGGTTAATATCAGTGCTTGAAAAATTCCATAAATTAAGTTGGAAACCTCATAAAACCAAAAGTAATTAAGAAAATAAAAACCTCATCAGAACAAACATGGACTTGGCGCGAAACATTAAATAAATTCCATGGTCAGAGTAAGAAGTGCAAAGTGTCAAGTGCGGCACTGTCTGATTAGACAATAAGCCAATAATTATCGACCGTAAACATTTGCACACAAGCATATAGGAAATACGTAAAAATCAGCGTAGATTTGTAAACAAAATTATGTAGAGGCAAAATTCTGAATATTACACGAAAGCAACAACAAAACAAGCATTGCTTTACAAGGCAAAACCAAGCAAATATTTGCACAAAATACACAAAATCAAATGGCGATTCGAACGTGGAATGATTCGAGTGTTAACACACAATTCGCAGTGAAAATGAAAACGCCAAAGTCTGCTTTGTGGGGCGCAGATGGCGACTCAGAGTGCACCTGTGTGTGCGTGTGAGTGCGGCTGTGTGTGTGGGCTGAAAGTGCAGTTTTATTTCTAAAATATGCACAAGTACCGCACGTAAATATTAGCAATCAAAATACTGGGGTAATAATAGCAAATGACTTGAGCAACCAACTGCTGACCGCAACTACAACACGAATTGTTGAGCATTCGAAATGGTTGTCTGGCGTTTTTTCCGCCCATTCAAATGCGTTTTGTTCGCTTCGAGTATTGGCGCGTCAAGTGGCTGTTTACGTATGTAAATGACCGAGAGACAGCGAACAATTACAGAATTAATTGTGAATTGCAGGTACCATAGAAAATTACTGTGGATGTGGGCATGGAAGCTGCGACTGCGACTGAGGTAAGAGATGCTTTGATAAGGCAAAGTGGGAGGCCGAGGCACACTTCCGCATTTAAGCTGTTTGCGACTGACCGCAAAGAGAAGTGGGTAGAAGATAGTGGAGGTTCTTTATTGAGAGTTGAATATATTTTGAAATACAGCTGGAACAGAAAGATTTCGAAAACTCTATGGAATCAAAAAATATATTTAAGTTTTAAACAATATTTATTTAAAGGCCAGTTGGTTGATTCCGGTGAAATTTTAAGATCTCACTTCACGTGGATTCTTACTCAACCTTTTTCGTCACCGTCCAGTTCAAAAAGAAATCAACTTAGTTGACGTAACTATTCATTGGTCAACCGGGCGACTCAGATTTTTCACATCCTTCAGTGTTGCCAAATTACAAGCAGGTTGTTTCATAAATTACAAAGTTTTGGACTCAAATCAGAACGAAAAGGAGAACAATTCTAACAAATACCTGGCTTATGTGTTTAACAAGAATATAAAACTATTCAATATAGAACCAATTTAGTTTCCGTTTGATGGAAAAGACTCACAAAACACGTTTTGAAGAATGTTTTTCATTTGTTTTTTAAAGACATAGAGACTTAGAAAAAGTTTTCATTATATGAAACATTTGGCATTTATCTGATGAAAAAAACTCACAAGAACTAGAAACTTAAAAATCTTTTCATGACATGAAAGATTTGGCATTTATTCGATAGAATATACAAACATTGGAAAACCTTTTCAATTGGAAACTTAAAAAAAACCTTTTTCTATGAAATCTTGACCTCTGTAGAATCTTTTCAGCCCTGAATTTAGATTTCATTATATGGAACATTTTACCTTTATCCGACAGAATAAGCTGGAACTGGAATATTTATTCGACAGAAGAACTGGATGAAACCCCAAAAGAACATTTTGGATTAGAAACTTAAAAAACCATAAACTTGAATATCCTTCCTTCGTTTCAGTCAGAAAGGAAGACATTGAAAACCATTTGAATTGGAAGCTATTTGATCTCTGAAAAACCTTTTGAATCATGAATCCAAACATTGTTTTAATGATATAAAACCTTTGAATTTATATGGTGGAAGCGACTAACGATGGAAACCCAAAGAAACATTTTAAATTGGAAACTGAAAAAAACAGAATATGGAAACTGCTTCAGGGAGAAAGAAAGTCTCACGTTTTTGGTGCAGAATCTTGAATTTTGATCTCTGAAGAACTTTGTGTGATATGAATTTAGACATCGTTTTCAACCTTTGGCATTTCTCTGATGAAGGTAACTCAGGATGGAGACCCAGGAGAACATTTTGAATTGGAATCTTCAAGAAACGAGATTCTTGAGTTTGCTTCAGTAAGAAAGGAAGACATTGAAAACAATTTGAATTGAAAACCATTTGATTTGATCTCTGAAGAACCTTTTGAAACATGAATCTATACATTGATTTTATGATATAGAACCTTTGAATTTATCTGGTGGAACCGACTCACTATGGGAACACAAAGAAAAATTTTAAATTGGAAACAGAAAAAACCAGAATATGGAAAATGCTTCAAACAGAATGAAATTCATTGCAAACCTTTTTAATAGGAAAATGTTTTTGCCGCGGAATCTTGAGTTTTGATTTGTTAAGAACCTTCTGAGCTATGAACTTAGACATCCTTTCCAACCTTTGGCATTTTTCTGATGAAGGGAACTCACGATGGAACACCAAAAGAACATTTTGAAATGGAAACATAAAAATATCTTTTTGGCTGCAAAATCTTGAGTATGTTTCAGTCTTACTTATTAGACTAAAATATTTTCAGCATTCGGGATAGAGACTCTTGCGCAAGAAAAGCAGAACAAAAAAAATATACAAAAATTCAAATCAAATTAAATGCGTTCAAGCTGCGACGAAATTATATGTAGCTAAAAAGTAGGTAAAATGTGAAAATTTCACATATGAAGAAAATAGACGCACAAAGAATTTTCGTTCGAAATCTGAGAGAGGGAGACAAACGGCGAGAGGGAAAATTTTAACAAAATTCAAAGCAACAACAAGCAACTGATAGCAGAATAGCCTAAACGACTGACAGATTGTGATGAAAAATATGTGAGAGGGTGGGGGCAGGAGGGGAGAAAGGTGTGGTTTGTAAACTGTCAGCAAGGCGCCGCGTCTGTGATGCGACTTGAGCAGCCCCCAAAAAATGTGAACAATAAATATTAAAACGCATGTTAATGCGTTGAAAGTTGCTGACAACAACAACCACAATGACAGCTGCAAAAATAATAAAAACAAGACCACAGTACACACACACAAACACATTAAAAGCGAACGAAAAGTCAGTCAACGTCTAACATTTGCATTGTGCATAATGTGTGCACATTTGCTGCTAAACATATGCAAACATACATATACATACATGTATATATACATATGTATGTATATATTTATATATGTATATATATATATATCTGTGTATGTTTGCACTTCCATATAATGAATAGACTTCGCCACTAAACGAAAAACCGCAGCACGTAGTATTTGCCAAAAAGTAACAACACACAACCAAACAGACAGTCAAGCTGACTGACTGACTGGACGAACAAACAGACGGCAGCATAACAAAACGATGTAAAAATATAAAATCAACGCTGTGACGTATTCCACACACACACACACACACACACACACACACACACACACACACAAACGCACGTTGGCAGCAAACGTAAATTTGCATTTTGCATTAAATTTTTTCAACGTTTTGTTATTGTGTCAAATGCAAAAGGAGGCAACCGCGATAAGCACAGCGGAAAAAGGCGCGGCGTCAGCAAGCAGCCGGCAGCCAGACAAGGTAGCAGTGGTTAAGGTTCGTTGCGTCGCACAGTGGGGTAATATATAAGTAAAGTGCCGATTAATTCAAAAATGAAAAATCAAGATACAACTATGTTTTTAGTACCGGGTTAAAGGGGATAAAATTCTGCATCACTATGTGAAAGAGTTGTTGGAAAATAGTGTACCGTTTTCCCGCAAAGCACTCTGAAAGTTGACATTTATTTTCAGTTTTTGTGCGCACAGTGATAAACGTGTTTTTGTCGTCACTTCAAAACGATTTCTTTGTGTGAATTTTAAAAACTATTGAAAAATTAATGATGCAGCCTTCATGTTCAGGTATTTTAGCAATGCAGTGTATATTTTGCTTTGTAAAAAAATGTTTATAAGTATTTTATTTGGTTTTTTGTTTAAAAGCTTAATAATTGTCCAATTTTTGACCTTTTCATAGACATATAGTTGTGAGTCTTCTGAGGTCGAGCAAAACTGTTTTGATTAGCGTATAGCTTAGATATTTAAGTAACATTTTATGAAAAAAAAAGTTGCGCGAATGTTGCGCACTTTTCCAGCATTTCGATTTTTGTGTGCGAACTCATGGGCCAAATGGGCCATGTATGAGAACAAATAGACATGTGCAAAATAAATTTTTTTTAAATTGTTTATTTTTTAGATGAAAACAAGTAAGCAATAGGTTTTATTGTTGTTTTTATTGTTTTTTCAAAATGCAGAAATATCTGCATTCGATGTAGACTTGAATCAAAACATTCACACCATTTTATGGTTGTTTCTAATAATAATAATAATAATTGACTGGCACGACAGCCCGCTTACGCGAGACTAAGGCCTAGCTTCCCGCAACTACCCGTGTTGTGCGTGTGAATTTGTACGCGGGTTGAAGGGACCTACAGTTTAATGCCGGTTCCGAACGGCAGGTTGGGAGCTCTTTCATAAGCAATTTTTACTCTCAGAGGTTTGCCATTTCCAGCTGAGAGGACAGCCACCGAAAGAGAAAACGAGTTTTCCCGTTATTTTTTTAGGTGTTATTACAGGCAGTATTTGAACCTGAGGTTGCTGCCTGCGACTCGCGGTCCAACGCACTAACCAACTGAGCCACGGCGGCTGCCGTGGTTGTTTCTAGTGAACATCAAATCAAAATAGAAAATTTTCGCAGCTATGGATTAAAAACTGTAAAATATTTTTTACAATGCTATTCCTGGTAAAATATGCCCACAATTTTCATGTTCAACTTAACTTTCATTAGAATAGTGCAAGATTTCGCTTTTGAAACTATTTTAGTTTTTTACCGTTTTTAAAAAAAATTTCCACGGAAGTATACCCAAAAACATTTGTTTTTTACTTTCTAATGTTCGATTAACTAAACCTAATCGTTATTTCATATCTAAATAGCCTGGGTGAATTAATCGGCATTTTCGGCATCAATTACCCCACTGTGCGTCGAGTCGCTGCCAAGTCAACGCAAGGGTTACGGATGCGTTGAAAGCGTTTTACAATACAAAAACAAAAAAAAAACGTGCATACTCGTACAATGGCATTGCTTATACGCCCCAGTGCATGTCTGTGTGTGTGTGTGTGTGTGTGGATTATTTGCGTAATTTAGCATATTCCATTCAATAAACGCTGGCGCGTGTAAATAAATCAACTTCACATTGAAGTCAGACGCAGTGGCAAGGAATGCAGTGCACAGGAAAAAAACAAACAAATTGTCGTACGAACAGAAGGAAAATGCAAAAATTGTAAAGAGAACAACAACAATAACAAACACAACAGCAAATATGCAAAGCACTAAAAAGTGTGTTTGATGAAGGGTTGATAAAATATGCAACACTGAAAGGGGGAATTAAAGGAAGTGATAGAGACAGATCGACAGACGGACGGACAAAGAGACCAACTGGCAGCAGCGAGAATGACAGATAGGCGTGCAGAAGGCAAATCGAAATATGTACTCGCACGTTCGTTCATTCATTCATTAAAATTCTTGCTTTGTCAACACATTCACACACACACATACACACATACTTAGGCATACATTTAAAAGGGTGAAAACCCAAAAGCAGCTGTTACAAAGATTACTACTGGGACCACTACTGTCAACCTTTTTTTTAGTAATTGTTTCTATTTAAAAATTAATCTATTAACAGTGGCGCACACAATATTTCATTTTGGGTGGGAGGGAGTGGCGCATTCAGGGGGATTTTGGGGGTTGAAACCCCCCCGAAATATTAGGATCGACTTTAAAATTACATACAAATTAAAAGGAATTTTTTTGCATTTTATGAATATTAAAGAATTACTTTTTGAAACCCCCTTGAAATATTTTTCTGAATCCGCCCCTGGATGGGGGGGAGTTTGTATACAACTTTTCGAAACCATATTTTGTGCCAGACATTCTTGTATATGGGGGTTCGAACACCCAAATCCATCCCCTGCGTGCGCCACTGATCTGCAACATGCACTTTCAGTCCTAGCAATGTTGCCCTTTTACCTTTATTTGTTTGATCAGTTGTTATTTGATGAATGGATGAATGTATATGAGGAGAGCCGAGAAAGTGAACCCTAAAAGGTCCAATATCTCAAGCACTCAGGCTAGATAGTCCATTGTGCTTAAGACTCGTGAAGAAAAAGAGTGTTAGAGGAAAGTGAGGTAGGGTTATAGAGAGAAAGAAAGAAAGAAAGTAGTAGCGAAGGAATGGGAACTACAAGTCTTTCTGCATGAATTTCCTGAAATCGAGGAGAGAACTAAGTATAAAGTACTCAAAAACTTACTATACGATTAAATCCATGCCAAGGAAATCCACGACCAAAAGTAAAAACTTTCCTGATACCCTCAATTCTCTTGTAAGGGCTGGTGATAGCAATTTTCAAGGCTAAATCAATACAAATACAACAACAAAATCGCTCTAGAGAAATCAATCATGATTGAATCAAATCAATCATGCTATACTCGAAGCCTTGGAACGTTCTGCTAAAAACTATTAAAATTGTTTTATTGTTTAACGAAACCCCGGACTTGAAAAAGCCTTCATTAACCCTTAATCTTCCTTCCCTTTCCACTCCCGAGAAGCTGGTGCTAGCAAATAACACAGAAGACTAAAGCAACATGCATGAATACTCTAAAAAATCATTTGAAACTTGACAGTCAATCACGCTCTGAAGACAAACTTCGACACCTCAAGGCAAAATAAACCTAGAGACATTAAAACCAGCTACTTATGTGTCTAAAAATATGACGAGACGTGACACAAACAGGACGCTGTCTCCTTGGACTTTATTCCACCGTGAAACTTAATTTGAAACTTATTTGGAAGCGGTAACAGTGAGACTGAGGAGTAAACGAACTTACTTTCTCACTAACTGACCTCTTCTTAACGCAGACGAAAAATTACTACTTACTGTTATTTTTTAACAACATAGATCAACTTAGAACATCTAAAGACTTTCTAAGACGTATTGCCCAAAGTTAACTTTTCCATAGATCTTTCAATAAGTATTATCATTATTATTGTTATTGCATAATGGGATAGTACTACAAACTTTCGATCTACTATGCTACTAAAAAAAAAGTATCAACATTTGATTTTTAAATCTTATCACTTAGTAAGAATAATTTTGGAACCACCAATTCTCAATTTAATAGCATTGGCTTGCTGAGCCTTAAGCATTGCCTTGAAAGGCTTTCCAACTGTTGAGAGTGTTGGGCATCAATCTGGCATCTCTTACGTGCATTTTTGTTGCTTCATTTGGCAATTTCTGTGTCTTGACAGCCACTTTATAGTAACCTTTTATTTTCATTAATTTAGGTAGCTTCCTGCATGGTGTTAGTGCCAATTGAAGCCTGACACAAATACTTGAACCCTAAAAGAAAATTAAAAAAAAATACTGGACAAAGAACAACCAGTAATTTGACTGTAAAATAAGCATAGCAACAGCAACAACACTAAGCGTTGATTATTATTGCGAAGAGAATTGTTTAGTAATGAGGTTTTGCTGTTTACATTTCTGTTGCCATTGTTTGCTTTATCCTTTTCAACGGCTTTCAAAAACTCTAAAAATGCATATTTTCCATTGTTATTGTTGCTTTTAGCAACTTTGAAAAGGGTCAAAACGGCAAACACACGCATTCCTACACACACATAGATACAAAGACCCATTCGGCTGCTGATTATAAAAACAAATAAATAAAGCGCCAACGAAACGAAGGTAGGCCGACTAGAATTTGATGCATGAATGATGCAATGTTGTGCAAAAAAGTCTCCGTAAAGGAAATGTGCAATAAAAATATGCCATGCATTAGAACGAAAAATGCCTGAACTGTAAAGGGGTTTTCTGCTAAAGCCGGTAAATAATTTTTGACATGAGATCTCTTTGATGAATTAGTAAGCCCACATTTTTGTTGGTATATGGATTTTGTGCTTAAAACTGTTGACGTAGGACTTTGAATCTTTTTTTTTAATAATGTTGTTTTAAATAATTCAACGGACAGCCTGAAGTTCAAAGGAAAAGGTGATTGATTGTCATAGGATCATTTTTATAAAAATTGTTTAAAAAACGGTTTGCATAGTGCTGAATATATTCGTCGATGAAAATATCTGTCTGTCTTTAACAAACAAATGATCGATTTTAATGCTCAAATGATTGATCTACCTGGTCTGTGTCTTTATTTAATCTACATTGAACTAATTGTCGATTAAACAGTCTTGTGTCCGTATTTGCTCTTCAGAGCTAACTTACCGATCAACAAGTTCTGCGTCTGTATTTGATCGTCAATCATCAAATTATCCATCAAGTGGTATAGTATTTATATTTGATTTTTATCAATGATATTATTGATCAAGTCATTTTGTATTTCAATCAATCAAGCCACTCCTTTGTCGATATTTGCTATTCAACACTGACATCATCGATCAAGCAGTTTCCTGTCTGTATGTGCTTTCATTCATCAAATTATGAATCAAACATTTGTACATATTTGGTTTTTAACCATCAAACTTTTGATCAAGCAGTTTCAAATTATGGATCAACAATCCGTCAAGGAGTTCAGTGTTTATGTTTGATTTTCAACAATGAAATGATTGATCAAGTCATCTTGTGTTTTCATCGATCAAATTATCGATCAAGCAGTCCTGTGTCCGTACTTTCTATTCAACGCTGACATTATCGATCAAGCAGTTTTCTGTCTGTACGTCAGACTCTGTATATGCTTTCAATGATCAAATTATGAATCAAACATTTGTATTTGATTTTCAACAATCAAATTATTGACCAAGCAGTTTTGATCAACGATCAAATTAGGGAGCAACAAGTTCTGTGTTTGTATTTGGTCGTCAATCATCAAATTATCCATCAAGTGGTCTAGTGTTTATGTATTAATTTCAACAATTAGATTATTCATTGATCAAATAGTCAAGAAGTTATTTGTCTGGTTAAGTGTTTCTGTTTGAGTTTCAACTATCAAATTATTGATCATATAATCTTGTGTTAGTATTTGTTTTTTTTTCGAACAAATCATAGGTAAATTTTGTATCTTCATTTGATTTTCAAACATCGAATTATTGATTAAGCCATCTTGGATGTGTGTTCGATCTTGATCGATGAAAACGTTCTAAACGTATATATCGAACATTTTCTGTGTACAAAGCATAAAATGTTACAATTTAAAGGAAGATTCGGGCTTCAATCAGTCACAGCTACACTCTGCAACTAGTAAAATTGAACCACGAATCTATCGAAGTTACAATAGAACAACTTTAATGTTTTAATGTAAATCCAGTCCACTCAAAGTGAATAAATCATAGGCCAAAACTTCTCATGAGTGAGAAAATCAACAACTTTGCAAATTCTTTCAATACTTAAAAATTCTCAACACGTCCTAAAGTGCTAATTTTCCAACCGCTTGAACTTCAATAACGCTGACTGACAGCAGCAACACGCCAGAGTTAAAAATTCAGCTCAGAAAAATCAACCCCACCAGTCAATCAACCAAACAACCAACTAACCAACCAACCACCAACAAAACAACAGCATTCAGCCATTGTTGGCCGTTGCGGTGTTGTGCTGCTGCTGACATCAAAGCGGCAGCGACACAAACAAATTTCAAGGTCCTCGAGCATATGTCGCTCATGCCATCGTTACATATTAAAATATGACGCGCAGCTAAACAAAAATAAAAACAAAACAAAAAATATGTTCTTGTACCGAATTCATGAAAAAATGCTATGCAGCTCATGTTCGCATATAATTTTACGTGTATTTCTACCTATGTGTGTGTGTGTATAGAATGTCTGTTGCGTAGAAAGGACATTTTATTGTGCTGCCATATTTTTTAATTTGTGTTTTTATTTGCATTTTTATGGGCGCAGCAGCAGCAACAGGAGAACAAAGAATCGTTTCGCAGAGACATTTTTCCATACATGTAAACGCCTGTTGTTGTTGTTTTTGTGGCTATAGTCACTATCCTTAAGAACAGCATTCTGTCTGGTTCTGGTTCGACTTTAGTTGTCTGTCCGTGAATGCGTTTTTCGGCAGTGGCTGGCGGCTCAAGTGGGCTGATTTACAATGTGGGCGCAGCTTGAACTGTTTAATTTCTTCAATTTGGCTTTTTGTTGTAAACTTAAAGAGTTCTTCTCCTTAACTGGCGCTATAACCGTTTGTTGGTCTTGGCTGAATCCACAAATGTGTTTCTGTCCTCTACTTACTGGCACCAGTTGGAAATCTCAAGCATCGACACTTAGTTTTTTCATCGCAGATTTGGTCGCCCTTTTCGGCGCCGTGTAAGTGATGGTACCGTCTTGTAGGCCCCCTTTGCTGGAGCACCCTTAGACCTGCGGGCAATATGGGGCTTTGTATTTTAATGCGCTTGACAAAGTCCATCCGAGGGGACGGAAGTTCTTTCACTCTAAGGGTACCCATCTCCCATAAAGAGAGTACTGGAGTACTCTCTAAGGGTACTCAGTTCCAATACGGAAATGACTGAAAATCTTTCTCTTCAAGGGAACTCATGTCCCATGCTTAGAGTACTGAAGTTCTCTCTCTCTTAGGGTACTCATCTCCAATGCCGAGGGGACGGAAGTACTTTCACTCTAAGGGTAAAAATCTCCAGTGCGGAGAGGACCGGTTCTTTCTCCTTAAAAGTACTTATCTCCCATTTGGAGAGAACTGAAGTTCTTTCCCACTAAGGGTACCGATCTCCAATGCGCAGAGGACCGAAGTTCTTTCTTTCTCAGAGCATTTATCTCTGATGTTTAGAGTACCGATGTTCTTTCTCTCTTAGGGTACTCATTTCCCATGCTTAGAGAACCGACGTTTTTTTCTCTCTAAGGGTACCCATCTCTCATGCGGATAGGATCGAAATTCTTTCTTTCTAAGAGCATTCATCTCCCACGCTTAGAGTACCAATGTTCTTTCTCCCTAAGGATACTCATCTCCAACGCGGAGTGAACTGAAGTTCTTTCCCCCCAAAGGTACTCATCACCCATGTGGAGACGACCGAAGTCTTTTCTGTCTAAGGATACTCATATCTCATGCTTAGAATACTGAAGTTCTTTCTCTCTAAAGGTACTCTTCTCCCATGCTTAGAGTACCGAAGTTTTTTCTTTCTAAGGGTACTTATTTCCCATGCTTAGAGTACCGAAGTTTTTGCTCTCTAAGGGTACCCGTCTCTCATGCGGAGAGGACCGAAAATCTTTATTTCTAAGGGTACTCATCCATACGGAGAGGTCCAAAGTTCCTTTTCTTTAAGGGTATTCAATTCTAATGCAAAGAGGACCGAAGTTCTTTCCCTCTAAGGGTACCCATCTCCATGCTTAGAGTACCGCAGTTCCTTCTCTCTAAGGATACTCATCTGCCATGCTTTTTCGCTTCAAATTCAAATTAGTTAAAATTGTTCGCATTTAGTTATCTCCTCTTTCAAACATTTTTCTCATAAATTTCATGCATTTTCTACACGTTAATTTACCCTCACTTGTTCTCGTCTTTTGTACAACTTTATGCCTTCATCACTTGCTTTTCTCTTTCAATCCACTGCAGCTAATTGCAGCACCGAGTCGTGTATGCCATTGTGGCTGTTTTCTTGTACGTAACAAAAGCTGCCTTTGTCGCTTTTGACCCGCCCTGTGATGCGTTTAACCCGCTAGCCGCTAACTGGGCGCTGCCAGTGACACCAACGGCCCAAGGCGTACGAAACGGCGTACTGCAAAAAGCAGCGACTGTTTTGTGTCTCAACCTTCGCAGACAGCACAATTCGCAATTGAAACTCGCATTTCCACCCTTTGCCGAGTCGACGCTTTGTCTTTCGTAATGCAGCAAAAACATGCGCACAATTTATGCATTTAGCTGGCAACACCCGCTCCGCGCATTTCTGCTGCGTCTGCCACAGTTCTGCTGTATCATTGCTGCCACATCATTTCCTGCAAGCGACAGCAAAGATCTTTCACATTGTTCATGCTGCACTTTTTCTTCATTTTAATAATTATTTCTTGCTAACTTTTTCAGCTGTCTTCTGGCTTTTGTGCAATTATTAATTTTTATTTCATTTTTGCAGACATTTCTTTTCTCTCTTGTATTTTGTTTTAATTAAATGCAACAACATGAATTCATAAAAATTATGCGCCCTTTGATTTGCAGTTGGCAACACTGCACATAAATTGCAAAGCCTCTCTCGCTGCCCATTCGGCCAGCAGCTGAAGGGTAGCTTCTTGTCTTTCGCTTGAAGCTGTCTTCGCTTTTCCGTGGCTTTGGTTGTGGCTTCAATTAGGCGGCGCATTCTTATGCACATTTTTAATAAAAAACTTAACTCATTCCCATACGGGGCGCGTCGGTTTTCAATTTCGCGCAATTGTTTCTCTCCTCAGTGCTGTCTTGAAATTAACATTTAGCCTCGCTGCGGCCCCAATCGCCACGCCAGCAGCGCTCAAATTCCGTTCGCCTTTATTTATGCGTATTTTCCCCCTTTGGCGCATTTATTTGCGAGACCATTTAGATAATGAACGAATTTTCTTGTTTTGTTTTCACTTTGGCGAAAATAAATAACGCCAATCATGCGCCACACAACAATGCGTCTACTCAGAAATGAGCAATGGCAACACTGGCGCTAGTGGGACATGGAAATTCTGCGAAGTAATTTTCAGTTCAATGTGCCCTGCTGCGAAGCAATGCTTTCAAGGGCAAACAGTTTCAAATAAATTAATATAAATTTCTGTTGTAAGAGTTGTAAAGAAACTAAAGAACAAATTTACAATCGTTCTCAAGGTGAGTTACAGTTTGAGTGACAATTCTAAATGATAAGATTTAGATGCTAATTTCTTCATTTAACTCGGGTCCCGTGAAGTCTGAACGTGGATTGAATTGATTGAGTTTAAGTAAAGGAAATAAAATCATTGAATTTTTTCGATTTTTCTAGATTTTTTAAACTTCTAGATTTTCATTCTAGTTTTTTGCTATTAACTAAGTTGAGATTAGAACCCATAACATGTTGATTCTTGATACAATACACTAATCTCACAATAGACTTGTTTTCCAACTCTAAGAAATCTCTTTCTTAGTTAGTAAATAACTGACTTTTTAAGACGTTTACATTTGATTTTACTATTCAAGGAATATATTATTTGAAAATAAATTACACTAGTACCTGCCGTTTAGTTTTAGGTTCAAATTTAGAGTCAACATCAAATAGTTAAATCTTTAAATTGTGACTCAGCAGTTAATGTGTACAACAACAAACCCTCTGGTTCAAATTCAGTCTTCTCCAACACCGAATAGTTTACTCGAAGGTGCTCGGTCTTTTATTTCGAACTTTTGTATTCAGCAGTTAACGCTTTGAACGACAAATCAGCTGATTTTGGACTGAATTTTCGACTCAATGAACAGTAAATAGTTAACTCGTAGATATCAGAGGTCTTATTTTGAAGTTTCTGACTCAGCGGTTGATGCTGTCAACCACAAATCAGCTAATCGTTCTACATTTCTATTTAATTAACAATGAATAATTGACTCAAACTTATTTCGAAGTCTTTTTTTCGAATTTTCTAACTCAGCAGTCAACGCTTTGAACCACAAATCGCTGTTCTTGCGCTCAATTTTCGACTCAATGAACACTAAATAGTTGACTCGAAGATGCCAAAAGTCTGATTTTGAGCTTTTTGACTCAGCGGTTTATGCTTTGAACCATAAATCAGCTGGTCTTGGATTAAGTTTTCGACTTAATTATCATTAAATAGTTAAGTCTTTTATTTTTATCTCAGCAGTCAACGCTTTGAACCACAAATCAGCTGTTTTTTCGCTCAATTTTCGACTCAATGAAAAAAAGTTAACTCAAACTTGCTGGAAGTCTTTTATTTTCGAATTTTCTAACTCAGCAGTTAATGCTTTGAGCCACAAGTCAGCTGGTCTTGCGCTCAATTTTTGACTCTATGAAGATGCCACAATTCTTTTTTGAGCTTTCTGACTCAGCAATTAATGCTTTCAACCATAAATCAGCAGTTGGACTACATTTTTGACTTAGTTAACAATGAATAGTAAACTCAAACTTGTTGGAAGTCTTTTATATCCAACTTTCTAACTCAGCAGTTAATGCTTTGTGCCACAAGTCAGCTGGTATTGCGCTCAATTTCCAACTCAATGAACACTAAATAGTTAACTCGAAGATGCCAGAATTAATATTTTGAGCTCTCTGACTCAGGAATTAATGCTTTCAACCACAAATCGGCTGGTCTTGGTTTAAAATTTGGACTATACCAACATCAAATAATTAATTCGAAGGTGTCAAAAGGGTTTTATTCTGAACTTTAAGTAAACTCTAATGTGATCCTAAATCGGATTAGATCTTTTCTATTTAATATACAAGCCAGCACACAGGGGACACCTCTAACTTATTGCGAGTCATTGCGTTTGTTCTAGAAGGGTTCAGAAGTTAGAAGACAAATTTTTAAATAGACAATTTATGGACACCTGACTCGAATCCTTAAAGGTCATAGGTTGAGAAATGGATAGAGAGAAAAGTAAATGAACAGAAAATCACTAAAAATTATCAAGAAAATAACAAATGATTTATTTGACAGCTAACTTGTTCGAGAGTTATGAAAATTATACACAAAAACTCATTAACCAATTAAATAAATTGTGACAAAAACACACTTTAACCAAAGCAATATATACCAATATGACCCCAAATTCTCACTAAACAGCGCCAACAATGCACCAGAAGAAGAAGAAGAAGATGAAATTAATAATGTGGCAACCTTGTTGCACGCGCAATCGAGAATAAGCTGCAACTATAAAATGACCCATTTGCAGTGGTTATTCACTTTTCAAAGTTATAACTGCAGCAGAAGAAAGAAAACCGTTTGCAACTACAACAACAACAACAACTGCAACAACAACAAAAATCACAGCTATTGGCGCAACAATGATCGCAGCAGTCAGGCCAAGAGCAGCAAATTGCACTTTAATGCTGCCAACAATTTGATTACATTTTAGACACGATAGCTACAACAACAACACTAACAACATCTGGCAACAACTCACTGCAACCTGACAGTGCGGAGGCATCGCCCACGCACACACACAGAGTCGATTATGCCGCTGCCACCCAGCGGTCCAAAAGCTGCTGGCAGCAAATTTTAATGTTGCATAATTTATCGAGCAATTGTTGCTGAGTGGACGCATTGCAGTGTCAACAGTTGGGCTACTCGAGGCTGAGGAGTTGACTCGTTGACTCGCTTCTCCAAACTTTGCAGTCACATTGTAACATTGCCACATACAACAACAACAACAACAACAACAAATACAATTACACAAAATCATTGTTGCAACTCACACGCAAATATTAATCGACTCGAGCGTGTTGGCCTTAAAAGTGGTAAACAAAAACCGCCAACAATAGCAACAACAACATAAATAAACATAATAAATATTGTACATTGTTGCATTTGAAATGATTTGGCTAACAAATTTCCACTAAAGTTGTAACAAGTGTCGTTTATTTTTCAAGTGTTGTTGTTGTTGTGTATGTTTGGCATTTAGTTGTTCATACCTAAAAAGAAATCAACAAAGAAAAACAAAAACCAAATAACATTTTAAACAAATAAACGTGACTCTGGTTTGTAACAAGACAGCAACAAAAAAATACTACAAAAAAACAGCTCAACAACGTCGCTCAAGAAACGGTGGCAACGACCAAACGCTGCCGCCAACCATTGTTTCACGTTGCGCACGCGCAGCCTTAACACGACAGCAACAAAGCGCTGCACAGTGTCGCATTTGCCAGCAGTTCATTCGCTTCCACTATTTCAGCAATTTATAACTATTATTATAATAGTTGTTGTTGGTTTTTTTTTCTGTAAAATCATTTTTCAGCGCGACACATGCAACAACTTTGGTTGGTGGCAAACGTTCCAGCAGTTTTTGCTGTTTACGAAATCTAATAATTCGTGCAATGTAAGACTTGGTTGTGTTTTTATTTGGGTTTACGTTGTTGTTGCATTTATGTAGCATTTTTTATATGTCATAAAAATCTTTAATAACCATTAGTTTGGCGGCACTGCCTACAGCCGCGCACACGGTGACCCGCCGCGGCGACAATCGCTGCCATTTGGCCTTTTCTCGATTATTTGTTGGTAGCATTTGTTGGTTGGTTGTTATTGCAGCCGATTGCCATTGTTGTGGGTGCAATGTTGAAATTGAGAAAGATAGACGCTTCAGCTATTTTTAATTGGCAACATTGCATTAACTATTTTTAGTTGGCTGAAAAGATATTGGAAGATAAATTTTTAAAATTTTTCTGGTAGTGCCTCTTATATTTGACACTTATTGGTGCGTACATCCTTTCTCGATTTACAGTCAAAATTTTAGGACATTTGATTCACTGGAAGCAAAGTTATTGGCTCTGAACTGACAGTATGTTTGTGTTATTGGTACAAAAATTAACATCAAAAAAAAAACAAAGTTTTGGTAAAACTTTTATTAAAACACTAGCAGGATCCTTTGTTAATCCCGTAAGATTTTAATAAACAAATACTTATCTAATTATTTATCACTTGAAGTGCTTTCACCACATTTGAAGTCAATTAGGGCATTAAGTAATGTTTCCCCTTACAAACTCTTAACCCAACGCTGACCCTGTTAGATTTTGATTTTCGAAAAAATTAAAAACACGTGTCAAATTATTTCTCACTAAGAGTACTTTCACCAAGTTTGAAGTAAATGGGCCCATTTATTCATTTTTTTTTACAGTTTCTCCATATAAACTTTGGGCTAAAACTGTTACCCCATCTAGAATTTTCTCCAGATTTAGTTCCCTATGACTATCAATGAAAATACCAATGAAAAGGTCATCACCAGGGAAAGGATTTTGAGGACCTAAAAACCTATAAAAAAGGCAAAATAAAATAGCAAAAAAGGCACGGAAAGGCACTAAAAATTGCCAAAAAGGCACTAAAAACTGCATAAAAAGGCAGAATAGGGCATTTAAAACTGTTAAAAAGGGTAAAACAAGCATTTAAAAATAAGAAAAAAATACTAGAAAATCTAAAAAAAAAAGGGGAAACGGTATGTATATTTTAATAATTTTATTTCATCTGACGTATGCAACATACAATATTTATACCTCGTTTTTTGTAAAAGAAAAGGAACATCAAGGTTTTCAAAGATACTTTAAAAACTAAAACTAAGATATTTTAATTTAAATGTAGGCACATATTTTAAATTCATATTTTAACTTCTCATAAAAAAGCATAAAAGCCGTATTTGTATCACATTTGGCATGTTTTTTTCTTTAAATTTTCCACTGCACAACAAAAAATAACGGCTTAGGAATGATCAAATCAATGTAAAAGCATCGATGAGTTAACAAAATTGCAATGTTGCCACTTAATTTTTTTTTTAGTTTCAAGGTATTTTTGCGAAACAAAAGAGGGAAAATATTAAAAACAAAAGAAAAACAAAAAGCCGCTCGACAAATCTTGAAAAAGGCATTTTGTGGCATTTATAGGTAAAATATGCACTAAAAAAGCCATTTATGGCAAACTACATTTTTAAGGCAAAAAAAGGTAAAATAAAAGTGGTATATTTCTAATCAGGAGGACCTAATTCGTGTTCATTTTTAATCAGAAATGGTCTATTTAGCAGCAAACAAAAAAGGCAATTCCCACAAAATCCTTTCCCTGGTTGTAAGAAAGCCTATTTTGAAGACCATGAAAAGTCTTTTACTTGCGAGGAATAAAAAGAAATTGGAAAAACCTGAATTTTTGTATTTTTTTATACATCATTCATTATCATTTATACTTCATCATAATTCAACAGACTTTTTTACAGTGTACAATGTTTTTGTAAACCATTGAAGTCCATACAAATCTATGACACAATATTTGGAGTTCAATTTTGAGGGAATAAAAAAAACAACAACAATTTGCAATTCAGACGATTTGAAACCAACCGATACTTTAACACATTTGTTGACACTATTTCATGAAGCAATAATATTTCATGCGCAGTTTGTTATGTTTGTTTGCAATGAAAATCATGTGAAATTTCGGGCCAAAAACATATTCAACTAACCAACAAACTGTCAAAGCCCACGCAATACAGGAGATCTGTTCGAATCGCCGTAGGTGGCCATAGCCACTGCAGTGCAACACAGCGCTGAGTGATGAACTGTCGAGCTATTTTTGACTGACACTGTTGACTAGTCGTTCGTAGTTCGTTTTTGGCTTCGGTATTCGGATTATTCGCTCAAATTTGAATCTTCTACTTCAGCAGAAGAAATAGCCGAATACTCTAGCCGAAGGTTTTCGCCCTGTAATGTAAGTCAATTTGCTTTGTTTCCAAGTATTTTATCAAAGATCGGATTTTATTTATATTTCGGACATCAAGATTGCAATTAATATTATAAAATAAAATTATCTCTAATCAGTTATTAATGTCAATTAAATTGTTACGTTTTTTATTTTTGTTAGAAACTGAACTTTAAGACTGATTTTAGTTTTTTTAATTAATGGTTTTCTTTTATTAATTCTTAAGTGGAACAAAGAAATGAATAAAGAAAGAACGGCTAAACTTGATTAGTGTTTTTCTTAAAAGAATTTTTATTAGTATTTGGCTTCAGCTTCGGCCGAATATTTTAGTTATGCCGAATATTCTGCTTCGGCCAAATATCCACCATCGGTCGGACACTACTGTTGATTCAAGCAATTAATATAAATTTTGTAATTTTAGAAATTAATGTAATTTTATTGGTAAATTTTTGGCTTAAAGTCAATTTTTGTAATCGTAGACGAAAATGTGGCCATTAAAACATTTTTAATTTTTTTTCATTATTTTTAAATTTTTAATTTGTATATCTGCAGATAATGATGAATGTCCCTTTGGTCAATCAATGTTCGATTTTGCGCTGCTACAATTACATATATTTTATTGTGCACAAAATGATTTTCCAGTAATTTTGTTGATAACAACACAACAACAAATGAAGAATAATCATGAAAAGAGCAGAGCGCCACAGTAGAATAAATCAAATTGCAATTCATGAAATGGCAAGTAAATACGCCCATTTACACACACACACACACACACAATCGCACTCACACACACACACACACAACGTTCTTGACAGCATACAGCAAGTCGTGGAGTGTAATTTGATGTGGGCATTGCTTTTTTTGTTGTTGCTGTTATTGGTGGCCAGCGAGCGGGTAGAAATCAAAGCAATTTCCACAACAATTTCGAAATAAATTGACAATTACGGAAAAGTACCCGCATTCCCAGCAAAAAGATAAACTCACCAACTCACACACACACACATACACTCCGACAAACTTTAACTGCTGCGGGTAAAGTTACAGTTTCCCGAAAAAAAAGGGCCACCAGGCTTACACTTTGCCACACAAATTGTCTACTATTCAGTTCGCCATATTGCACAACAGACTCCACACAATGCTCTACGCCCCAGCAACAACAACACTTGCGTGTTGCTGACTCGTCAATGTGAGGGCCTAAAAGTTTAAATGCCGCAGCCAACTGCCACTAATAACAGTCAACCATAGTCAAGTGCAGCTGCACTGTGAATTGATTGAAATTTATTGCCTCAATCGAGCAACCTTGCAGCCATCGAATGCGTCTGTTTCGTCTGTCTTTGAATTCGACCAGAGATGCCTTTTGTGCTTTGCTACAAGATTTCTTTGGACTCTGCGCACCCAAATGTTTGACATTTAATGCATAATTTGGCAATTGGACACACAATTCTGGCATAAGAATAGCACTTCTCTCATTGCCAAATTTGTTTGTTGGTTAATTTTTCATTTTCATAGTTCATGCAACATTAATTTTTACATGAAATTGTTGCACTTTTAGCATTTAAATTCTCAAGAACAGGAAGTGTGCTTTGGCATTTGTGTGGTTTTGTGGATTTTATGATAATTTTTAAATCTTTATAGTCTACGAAGGTTGTCTGAAAAGATTTCGACCTAACAAAGATGCAAGTAATTTTTGTCTAATTTAGTTTTATTTTTCTAGATGGTCTCCTTGTCTTCTCACTTCTCTCAGCGGTGGTCCCATCACTTAAATCGGTGTTCATTCAAACACATTTCCGGTCAAAACATCTCAAATTTTTATAGCCTAGAACTTAGATTAAAAGTAAAATTAAAAAATTGTAGTTACATTGGATTTTTCATTGGAAAATCATTCATCTGAAAAGTTTCCGACCTAACAAAGATAGAAGAACATTTTTCTTCAATTTTATTTTCATTTTTCTGCATGTCCTTGTAAGTCTACACACTTCTCTCAGTGATACTCCCATCTCATTAATACGCATTCGAAAACGTTTTTGTTTAAAAAAATCTCAAATAATTAAAGCCTACAACTTAATATATAAGAAATCTGTTGTTGCATTGGGTCTTCAAAGGTAGTCTGCAAAGTTTCCAACGTATCAAAGATAGAAGACATTGTTCCTTCAAATATAGTTTGATTTCTCTACATAGTCTCCTTATAAGTCTTTACAAGTCTCCCAGCGGTGGTTTCATCTCTTTAAATCGCCCAAATAGAACGTTAGAAATATTCATTCCAACACGTTTTTGGTAAAAGGTTCTCAAATCTATATAGCCAACTATTTAAATTATTAAAAATATGTAGTTAGGTCTTCGAGAGTAGTCTGAAAAGTTTCCGATCTAACAAAGATAGAAGAAAATTTTCCTTAAAATTAATTATAATTTTTGTGCATGTCCTTGTAAGTCTACACACTTCTCTCAGTGATGCTCGCATCTTTTTAATCTCATCTTTTTAGTCCAAATATCCATCGATACGGCCTACAAAAGATGACGGAAGGTACTTGTATCATAGCTAGTGGACTAATCTTGGTTGTCTTCAGTGATGCATGCAAGAGGGATTTGGGTTCGAATCCCCGAATATCTTCTTTTTATGGAACATGTGGATCGCAAATATGGTTTCGTATGCTATTGGGCTCAAAAGTTGTGTGCGGAACGCCCCAAAATTAAATCCTATGTGCGTCTCTGGTTTTTGCTTCAATGAAGCTAAGAAGAACTTGCTGAAGCTTATCCCGAATCAAACTGGCTGTTGAAGACTCTTCGCAGAATAGCAAGAACTTCTTTCTTTCTTTTTTTTGAATCCATCTTTCAGAGATGAAGAAGAAGTAGAGACGATTCAACATTTCCTGCAGGAACGCCGATTCCTATTGGATCTAACTTACGCAGCAAAAAATGAAATTCCGGATCTGCTTTCCTTTATCAAGAAATCGAACTAGTTAGCTAGGGATTCAGATTGATTGGTTCGCTCCAGAACTACTTAACACTAGAAAGAAAGAAAGCCAGTCTTCTCATTTCCTTGTTCGAAGGTAGTTTTTCTTTATTTTCTTCTGGACTTTTAGCATCACACTGCTTCCCACTACGATTCACCCACACCTAAAACTAATGTTAATCGATTCGTCTAACATTGCTAACCTTTTGTCAGACAGTTGTTGTATAAACTTAATATTACAGGGCCAAAACAAATAATAAAAAAGATGAAAAGTGCTTCGAACCATTGGGAGTTTAAATGGAATGCTCCGCATTACTATTGAAAATCAAATAAAATACAAAATATAAAAGTACATAAAATGTAAAATACATATACAGTATAATCTCGATAATCCGGACAATTAAAAACCGGACACTGGTGTCCGGATTACAGAGTCTACAATAGAAATGGAGTGTCCGGATTACAGAGTCTACAATAGAAATGAGTGTCCGGATTATCGCGTTGTCCGTATTAGCGAGTGTCCGAATTATCGAGATTATACTGTAGGTATATTATATAATATTTTACATAAAATGTAAAATATAAAAGTACTCTGATTTGTCCATATGGAATGTTATGTTTTTTTGTTATCTATAGAATTAATATTAGAGTTAGTTTACTATAGAATTAGTGTAGCTCTAATGACAAACAAGGGCCCAAAATGACGAAAAAATAATGAATTTAAATAGCAATGCGAAGAGGGAAAGAAATTGAAATGCGCCACAATGGACTTCCTACCATCACCCCACACAAACACACACACACACATACACCCAGGCGCAATTTTTTCATTACATGTGTGTGTGTGTGAGTGCGAGTGAGTTTGTGTGCGTTGGAAACGTCGAATTTGGACTTGTCGCGCCCTGAAAGGCAACGCAACGTGCGCGGCGCGCCAATTCAGCCAAATGAAATGCTGCGGTGGTGGCTGCAGTGCGGCTGCCATAGAATGGCCGATGATTAAATGTGCTATTGTATATGTTTGTATCTGTGTGTGTGTGTGTGTTTGCGTATCGCATGACTCATGTTCAATTACCTACGAAGCGCAGTGCACGCTCAGCCACAAAATTAAATACAACAATGCGCAGCAGCGTTTTATTTGCCTTTTTTTCTTTGCATTTACTTTTGGTTTGCTGGTGCTGCTCTTTACACACACACACACACACACACAACCACATTGAAATTCGGTTGATTTCCATTATTTGGCGAGAGCTGCTGATGTCGTTGTTGTTGTTGTTGTATTTTTGCCGCTTGTGCATTATAAAAGCAGAAAACCTACAAAAGCGGCACAAAGTACACGCACACCATATGGAACAGCCGAATGCAGCAACAATAAAAATACCGCAACGATAGCGACAACAGTAACAACAGCAACGCTACAAGCGAAGCAACAAAGCTACAGACTACAAGTTGAGGCGCGCGACAACAGTGTGTCGCTTACTTCTTTATTATTTTGCTGTTATTTTTATTTGTGTGTGTGCTTCGCTTTGCTGTTTTATTGCAGTCATTTTGTTGTTGGGTTTTTGTTGTTTATTTATTTATTTTTTTTGCTGGGGCAGAGGAAGCGCAAAGATTTCGCAGCAAGCAGCGCGTATGCCAAACGTAGATACGACGAAGTGTTGTTGTTGTTGCTGGCGAGTGTGGCGGGGAGTGCGGCACAGCTGGGAAACTAAACATTGTGCAGTATTAACCGCACACACACACACACACACACATACAGCCATAGGCACAGCAAGGCACGTATGTACAAAGTGCGCTAAAACGAAAATACAACAAGAAAAATAATGAAATGAAATTGTTTACTCAACGTGTATCCGTCAGATACACGAACGAATGCGAATGCCTACTCGAAAAATCATAGAGACACCACTAGAAATCGGCGCAAAAGGAAAACGCTGAATTTTCTGTGCAACGAATATCGCTGCTTCGAATCCAACGCAGCCAGACAGACCGACCGACGACGACCGATCCAACCAACGCAACGAGCTACACGAAATGTGGTAAAAGAAATGGAAGAAAAAAGAAAAAACGTGATTATGTATGGAGTCCGAATGAACAACACAAATACATACTTACGACGACAAAAATCTGTATACGAAAAAGGTAAACACACATGCCCGAATAGATGAACCAACAGACAGACAGACAGACGTATGTATGTACGCACCAACGGACGAACGGCCCCAGCAGCGAACACCATAAGTGGAACTAAATGCCAACGTGGGCAAAAAATTATTAGATCCAAATAAACAAAACTGCCGCTGACGATAGTCGACGCTCGATGCTCGGACACTGATGGGATTCGTTGGTTAATTGTTGTTGTTGTTCTGCTATTATTTGAACCGCTTTAGTACGAGTGTTGGTTGATTTGAGACGCACAAACACACGCACGCACAACACGTACGTAGCGCCCAACGTAAATTGCAAACGAATGAAATGTGGCAACGTTGTCACATTTCAGTCGACCATCGAGCAGCCGAAGAAGCACCAGCAGACATTAGAAACGGTCGTTACTCGTACTGCTGCTTCTTCGTTTTCTACTTAGCACCCTACATGGGCGCATATGTACGTCTAGCTGCAGCTGTTGCGGTGCGTAGCATTCGTCCATCTGTCTGTCTGGCAGCTCATAATGGCAGTTAATTTACTACGTTTTTGTTAACGTTCTTCATTTGTGCAGATAAGAGAGATGCGTGTTGTACTAAAGGCTTTCAAACCTGAAGCATTTGGAATGCTCCGTGACTTTGGGCTTTACAAATGTCAATCACAGAATTTCAAAAGTTTTCTAGATTAAGAAACTTTTTCGGCAGCTAACCCGGAAATACTAATCTAATTTGTTTCTTCAAGTGCTAGTCAGAAAAAGATTTGCGAACACACCAAAGCAGAATTTTGCTCTAATTAATTCTAACTAATTAATAACACAGTGCAACAAATTCAAAAAAAATTTCGAGGGACAAGCTCAACCATATCTCATTCGATACAGGACCTCAGTAGGTGAAAAAGTACCAAGGGATTTTTTTCGGGATGTTCGAGTTTTTTTTTAAATGCAGTTTAAAAATGGCGGCTTAGTGCCCCTTACTGAAACTTTTAAAACATCATATCTTTTGACTCAAATGTCCGAAAAAAATAATTTTTACGCCAAGTGAAAGCCAATGATATGAAGTCAAAGAAACCATATCATTTTTTCATATCCTTTTTTGAAAAATTTTATAAAAAAGGACATAAAGGGCATCAACTAAATTTTTTAAATTTGAATTTTTGAATTTTGAATATCTTGGAAACTGTAGGAGCTAAATTTATATAATAGACTTCTGGTTAAAAGCATTCAAAGATCTATATTGCATATTAATTTCATTTAAATCACTTTTACTGTTAAGCCACTACAGCGTATCAAAAATTATACACTGCTATATTCATGTTTTTAAGTACACATTATTCACAAATGCCTTTATTGCCCTTTTTGTTGGGTTTTAGCTGCATTAAAATAATAATTTTCCATGTAATCGAATTAATTGGCAGAAAAAGTTTGCGTACAAAAATTAACTAAAAATTATAATGGGAATCTATGGTCATGATTTTTATTTTCAGTGGGAAATTTGGGAAAGTTTGGAAATTTAACGTAAATGGAATAATATAAAAATTTATATAACCCAAGAGAAAAAAAAAATAAAAATTGATAAGTGAATAATTATACTAAATCTTTCCAAAATTAACAAAAAAATTCGTGAAATTAGGGAAACTTTTGCAAAAGCACATTTGCCTTTTTTAAAAGCCATCTCAAATTTCGAAAAAAATCAATTCTTGCTTCCTTGCTACGATCTGGTCATTTTCTTAACACTAGAAAGACCACAAGTTTTCCATACCTACAAAGACTACATATCATATTCGCTGATATCTCGAAAACTACACATCGAATTTGGCTAATTTTTCACAAAATTATATTTTATAAAAACATAAAATTTTTCACCAATAAAAAAAAATTACCAAAGCAAAAGTTGATAGAAATACTAAAGAATATAAAAATATTTAAAAATCAAAAAAGGTGAAAATTACAGCAATGGCCTTTCTAGAATAGAGCTACCCGAGCAAGAAAAACACATTTTTGTGCAATCAGTGCATCATAATTTTAATCTTGTTGCATCTAATATCTTAAAAAATTTACATAAATACTTTATAAAACCCCGTAGAAGTAACTTTATAAAAAAAGTCCTGAAAAAACATATTTCCCTTACATAACAGAATGTCAGAAGCCTTTATTTAGCTTTAGTTTTGTGAATGAGTCCATCAAAAAGTCTAGAAAGCCGGGACAATGTGTTGTTATCTATGGAAAGTGGAAAGGTTTATTATTCTCTGATAGTGGTTTGACATATTTCAACTAATTCGAAGAGGATTAATTTCAAGAGGATCCTGTAAAAGGCTTAAGCAGGCTGTTTTTTTTTTATTCAGAAATGGTTGGGAGAGGATATTTACAAATTTTAAAAGTTTTGTAAGGTTTTAAAACTTTGGATAAAATTCTAATAATTCTTTTTAACTTAACGATGACCTTAGGCTTCAATGCATCCGATATGAAGTTATCAATCTGGATCAAGTCACCTAATGTACAAATAATTGAGTATACAAGGGGTTTACTTGAACCCTGAACCCAACCACACTTTCCATCTTCAAAGATATAGTAAACAAATGTAGGTTAGGTTAGGTTGAGGTGGCTGCCTCTGTATGAGACACACAACAAATGTAACAATTCAAGGATATTTATAACAAAGAACCGCTGAACAAACTTTCAATTTAATAAAATGTATGCTGAAACCTCTGCAGGCAGTTCCAACAAGAAAAGCATATCCACAAAGTTATTAATTTTTTGTTCAAAACTTAGTTTTAATACATTTTTGCTACATAACCTTAATTTGTACGCAAACTTTTTCTGAGATAAATTCAAACAGAATTTTATGGTAGCTCTTCTTTTATAGTTTTGTCAAGTTTTTGCTATCATTATTTTAATAGAATAAAATAATTAAGTTTATGGTAGAAATAAAAAAAGATTTTGTTTTTGAAAAATTACTGTGATTTATTTTTCATATGAAAAACCATGTACCCCTTGTACGCAAACTTTTTCTGACAAGTGTTTACACTGAACTGTGTAAGAATTGACTGACAAAACGGCAGACAACTAGTCGAGTAGCCCAGCAAAACGGAAATTCTCTCGATGAGGCAAATTTACAGCAGCTCAATTAACTTTCAAGTCGAATGAACGCAACAGTAACAACAACAACAACACATTACATGCTATTTCATCCATCTCACGCTGCAACTACACATTTTTCCAATGAGCTGAAAATGTTGCTGTTGCTGCTGGCGTTGCCGTTGATGCAAATTATAGACTGATGTAAAATTGCTGTAAGCAATTCGTGTGCATCTTGCCGCATGCCTGGCAGAAATTTATTAGATAAGCAATTTTTGCACGCCATATACGCAGCCATTCGGCCTCGCCCAGTCGGTTCGGTCCTGCCGAAATGGGCATCACACACACACACACACACACAAATGGCTGAGGGCATCGAGAACGCCAACATTTGACGGATGTTGGAGAAATTTAATTTCATCTGCGGCCATTTCGCTGGCAAAGTCTAATGTAAAGTGTGAAATTAATAAACACTGAGAAAACAGAACGTGTCGTAATTGCTTTGTTGCAGCAATTCGCAACAGCACCGAGAACACAGCCCGCGAAGTGAAAGGGAACACTGGGGACTGGTTCGTGCGGCATTGGCCAATCAAAGAACAGAATCGAATTTTGTAGCTACGAATGGAATTTTCAGCGCAATTTGTGTAGCAAGAAATGTGTAAATCCAATCGAGTTTTATACTAAAAATGAAAAATTGAAATTTTTCTCTTTGTGTAAAAGAACAGATTTTCATTAATTTTTCATTAAAATGTGTTTAGTAATATTTTAAAACATATTTTGTTTTATTAGCAAACTACACAAAAGGAGTTAACAATTTTGCTGCAACTGAAAATAATTAAATCTTTGCAAATGCAACTTAAACCTGTCGCTGAAGCCGTTTTAGAAAGATGAAAAATTCTTAATATGAACACAAAAATTCATAGAGAAAAATTTACAGTGCAAAATTTCATAAACTTTACCCACAGCAACGCAACAACAATGCAACAAAGACAATTTTACACTTGAGCGAACGAGTTGAACCCTCACGCCGAGTTGGTAAATGCAACAACAACAATTTCACTATGGCCCAAAATTTTCACCTCAAATAGAGAAAGGAGCACGAACGGCACTGCGCTGCGCTGTTGTCACATTTCAAATGCTGCACTCGCCCAATGCAGCGCCGATTGTGGGGAGAGCTAGAAATAGTGTAGACATTGTAAAAAATCAACAACAACAACAACGCGTAAATAAAACAAAAAACTTCAAATAAATAAAAAGTGTTAAAACGATAAAAATAACATCGACTAGAAAGCAATTAGGAATAACAACAATAATAAAACTGACAAAATATAACAACGAAACTTACAAAAAAAAAACAAAATTAAACTTTAAAAAACAATTACGAAAACAACAACAAGAAGTAAATGTGTGTGTGTGTGCGTGTCAGTGGAGATGAGCTTAACCCAACAACGCCAAACAAGAAACATTTGTTTAGAAAATAAATTAAATTAACGAATGTTGTTAAAAATAGCTGCAAAAAAGGGGCGAGAACAAGAATCAAATGACAAAAGTTGACAATGCAGTGCAGCGCGTTTCGAAAAATGACAATCGAGCACGTAGGCTCCAGAAGCGATTGAAAATTCACACTGGATCGAATAGAAATTTTGCATCGAAAATTATTAAAATTTAATTTAATAATTTAATTTGTTCCACTGGTTAGTAAGATGAAAATTTTGAAGTTTGAACGAAAATTATTGAAAAAATTTATTGAATGGATTTTATGTTGTAAAGCGAAACAAAATGATTGTAAACTAGAAGAGTTCGAAAATAATTTCTATTGACTTTTTCAAATTTAGATAAGGTTAGGTTAGGTGGTTTTCAGTATTAGATAATGTTGGGTTAGGTTAGGTGGTTGTCCGGAAGGGGTCACGTCTTAGGCTCATATGGACCGGTTTGATGTCACCGTATGAAGCCAGGACCGTTCTTCTCACTTTCTTTTGGAGCTTATTATTAAACTAATATCCTTCCAGGACATTGAAGAAACATCAGCAACTTCTGCAAGTTACTAGATCTAGTCTTCTAGCTTATCTACCAATAAGACTCCGATCTGTGAGAGCCTCAAAAATAGTTCCAATTTCTTTTCTTTGAATGCTTAAGACCAGTTTTGACCTCAGGTTGGTTAAGTTTTGAGTTATCCCCAAACAATGATTACAAAACAGATGACTTATTAGAATTGAACGAAAGTTTCATTGCATAAAATAGGAAAAGTGTAATTAGTGCCAATAGTTCGACTGGAGAATGGATAGTTCATCTGATCACCTTTACCTTTAAACACCCTCTGATCAAAATCTATAGATTGCTATGTATGAATAACAAAGTCTATGTTCAAACTGCCACAAGCAATGAAGGAGTTCACCATTGACTATTGAATCAATGTTACTGTTGGGGCGGAGTTTTCACTGAAGCGTCAAGCGTCTATTTAAACTTGTAGTATTTTCTTTGGTTCGTAAAACCCCACAATTATGCTGGGTGGTGATGTCGAGCATAGTTGTGGCTTTTCAGCGCCTCAAAGCAACAACCACAGCAGAGCGTAACATCAGCGACTTCTAATGACTGGTTGGCAGCAAGTAAACTTATTCAAACTGTTCGTTCTACATATTTTTCCATTTCCGGAGACAATACGACATGGTCACATTGGCTGACTGACGGCGCTGAAAGTTGTGCAAACTAATTAAATAAATTGTTGAGGTGTTGCCGCTGCAACAAGTCGATTCATGAAAATTATACCAATCGGTTGGAAGTTCAGGAAAATTGAGAAAGCAAAAAATGTTAAGTGTTCTGAAATACTTTACAACTGCACAGTTGTTGTAAAAATAAAATAAACTATCATTAACATAAGTATATATTTTGCTAATTGTTTGGGTTTCTTGGAGGAAGTGGGCATTCAATTGTGTGCGCTTTGTCTGAGGCAATGAGAAGATCAAACAAGTTTTCGTTCCACTTTGAAGCACAGGTACGCATAATTTTGTTGTACGCAAACGCATTTGACTTTGAATATTGTAATAAGAGTCAAATGTCATATTACAGGCAATGCAATGAAATATAGATGGGGAGAAAATTATGCCTAAGAAAATCAATATTCAGTATTCTTCAATACTGAATGCAGTACTCTTCAATACTGAATACTTACAAGTATCGATTTAAAACTGAGTACTTTTCGATACTGAATACAAATATCGATTCAATACTGAGTACTTATTCACACTGAGTGCAAGAATCGAATCAATATTCAGTACTATTCAATACTGAGTACAATTATCGATTCAATACTCAGTACTTTTCGATAATTAGTACGAGTATCGATTCAATACTGAGTACTTTTCGATACTGAGTACAAGTATCCATTCAATACTGAGTACTTATTCACACTGAGTGCAAGAATCGAAACAATATTCAGTACTATTCAATACTGAGTACAATTATCGATTCAATACTCAGTACTTTTCGATACTGAGTACAAACATCGATTCAATACTGAGTACTTTTCGATACTGAGTACAAGTATCGATTCAATATTGATTACTTATTGACACTGAATACGAGTATCGATTCAATACTGAGTACTTTTTGTTACTGAGTAGAAGCATCGATTCAAAACTGAGAACTTTTCGATACCAAGTACAAATATCGATTCAATACTGAGTGCTTTTCAATACTGAGTACAACAGTCGATTCACTTCGATTGATTACTTAGTGACATTGAGTACGAGTATCTATTCGATACTGAGTGCTTTTTGAAATTGAGTACAACGAAAGATTCAATACTGAGTAATTTTCGATACTGAGTACAAGTATTGATTCAATATTGATTACTTATTGGTACTGAGTATGAGTATCGATCCAATACTGAGTGCTTTGCGATACTGAGTACAAATATCGATTCAATACTGATTACTTATTGACATTGAGTATGAGTATCGATTCAATACTGAGTACTTTTCGATATTGAGTGCAACTAAAGATTCAATACTGAATACTTTTCGATACTGGGTACAAATATCGATTCAATATTGATTACTTAGTAACATTGAGTACGAGTATCGATTCAATACTGAGTACTTTTCGATACTGAGTACAAATATCGATTCAATACTGAGTACAAATATCGATTCAATACTGAGTACTTTTCTTTACTGAGTATAAATATCGATTCAATATTGATTACTTAGTAACATTGAGTACGAGTATCGATTCAATACTGAGTACTTTTCGATACTGAGTACAAATATCGATTCAATACTGAGTACTTTTCGATACTGAGTACAAGTAATTGCACAGATTACTTTTCTATACTCACTACAAGTATCGATACTGCGTACTTTTAAGTACTTACTTGCAGTCTCGATGCTGCCCCACATTGATTTATATTGATTTATATCTGTGGCCATATCGCTTAAGTCGAAAATTGAAGTTTGAAAACCATGTACACATAAATTGTTCTGACCAATGCATGGTTCTTTCAAAAGACTTGAGCTAAGTAGTAAACACACATACAATTGTTAAAAGACAGGATTTTTCAAATCGGATGAAACACATTTAAGCGCCTAGACTTCTATAAAGCTCTAAACTCAACAACAACTCAATTCTCTTATGTCGACTTAAGCTACTCTTCCATATGACCACTGATATGTTGGTACGTAGTTGGAATCTATCACACCACCTATGAGTGTAACTAGCTTCGAGTATGTATATAAATATATATGTAAGTATATGTTTATAATAATGAAGCATATATCAGCACTTTTACCCAAATACGGCCGCAGTCCAAGTGGGTCTGCGTCATCCCATTTCATTTCACTTCATTTACCATACACAACTTACACACACACACACACAACGCACTCGTCGTAATGCGAAACACACGTCTGTGTTTCTCCTATAATTTCGTTCGTTGGGAAAATAACAACTGTGCGCCGTGCGATAAAAATTAATACCTAACAATAATGCATTGTACGAGTATTGTATTACAATTTTTTCCATCTTAATTTTCTATTTTCTGTTTTCAGTTAATAACATTTGTTGCAGTATTTTCGTGCCCACTGCGAAACGAAAAATGAGAGGCAAAAATTACGTAAATGAAAAGTATTAAGTTAGAGTGATTCAGTGCGACTTGGGGTAGTGGGACTTGAGTGCAGGCCCCTTTTCAGAGATTATTTTCTATTGTTTTGAAACATTAAAATCGACATTGAGTCATAGTTTTTTTTTGTCTTTGGGTAATCTGTGCCTCAGTCCTTCAATACCAAACACTGAAGAAAGAACTCCTGCAATTTTGTGGTATCACAGCGGACATTTTTCATGGCTTTTCTGCGCCTCAAACCCTCTTGAAAAACTTTCAGTTAAGATCTTTTCATTTCGCTTAGAGTTGTAAAAAATCGGTCCTGTTAAAGTTCATGCAGCTATCCGACACGTTTGAGGATGGCCCTCAATAGTTCGTATAGCACAAAGCACCTTCGTTTTCTTGTAATAGGGATAGGTATGTCTTTTCTGCTCCTCACAGCCTCAATAGAAAATATAAGAGGAAGAGATCCTCTGGTCATGGCTCTCGTCATGGCTTTTTCGCCTTCTCTGCGTCTCAGATAGCCAACTAAATAAACTACTAGCACCATGAATCTTGTTCAGATAAGAGCTTCTAATTTTTTTGTTTGAGCAAACAGTCAAATTTCGGTTGAAACTCTGCTCATTTTTACTCTTGAAGATTCTGGAAATTGTGTTCTTAAGTGTAGCAAAAATTTTTTTTTTTTTATTTAAATAGAAAATGAAAAATTATTTTATTAATATACATAAATCTTATTTAAAGAACTACAACTCAAATAGGCAGCTAAGTATATATAATAATTATGTATGCATGACAATGATTTCTACTAAGGAATCTATAATTAAAATTGTGCGTAAACAGAAAATCTCAAAAAAGTTTATTCATAGCTGAGATGATTGAACAGAAAAGCGGAAATGCCGAACAAATATCTGATGGAGGCAATTTTTGATTTGTTACATATTTTTTTCATACTTTCATTGAAGATAAGTGTAGTTGTATGTTTAAGTATGTTATATTTGTTGTTGTTTGTGAATTTTAATTTTGTAGTAAATATTCAAATGTAGTTTTAAATGTGTAGTCCTATCATGAAAATATGAGAATCAGTTTAATATGAATGTACAAAGCTGTGATCTCATGTTGAAGGATTATATCTTCATTCATTCAATGCGAGTTTTCATTAAAAATTAAAAATAACTTCAACAGAGGCGCATACAGGATTTCATTTCATTTTTGCGTAAAACTTTTGAGCTCAATTCCAGTTTGAAAACATATTTTGCAGCAGCACTTTTTGTATTTGGGGATTTCAACCACCAACCCCTTCCCCTCCGTGTGCGCCACTGAATTTCAATGAAATTTGTCAAAAAAATAAAAAATTATGCTTTGAGTTCAAGGGTTTTGGTCGTTAGTACTTTAAGTCACAACGAGTCGAAGGTTCGAATTTCTACTCAATTATAACCAAATAAGGAAAGTTTATCAACGAATTTTGAAAGTAAAATAATTAATAATACAACTGAGAGGGCTACCGTTAAATTTGCTAAGACATGTTGTCTCCATAAAAATAAAGGCTCGAACACATTGAAAACTGCAGCGACCGACTACAAGATGGTTGTGGCTTCAAACGTTGCCATGTAGTCAACTACTTGATTACAATTAAATCTATTGTAACAGTACCACAATTACATTCTTTGTACGTCTAATCACAATTTGAAGAGTTCTTACTTTATTAAGAATTTTTTTTATTCATTTTATTGCTCCACAATCAATTTAAAACAAATAACAATTGGTAATAATTTATAAATCAAGTAACTTTTGAATGAAATACTAACAAATTTATGTTGTTGTTCAATGTATAAAGTAAGCAAAGTAAGAAAAATGTAATTAAATTGTCTGTTTAAAAGCAGAGAAAGTGTTCTGAGCCACAATTGTGTTCGATACTTGTGTGGCTGTGCAGTCATCAAAAGAATACTCGCCATAAGAACGTTTTTATTCTACATTTTGACAGATGTGGTCATGTCTCTGCAGTAGTGAAATACAGTAATGAAAATAAAATGAAAAAATTTACAAATTAAAAATAAAGTAAAATGAAATGAAAAAATTGAAATGAAAAAAATTAAATTAAAGTCAAATTAAATAAATTATATAAATATAAATAAATATGTGTCCAAAAATTGCAACTATATTTTGACAGATGTGGTCGAGTGTCTGCAGACTTCAATGTGTTTGGGACATAATACAATAGTGAAACAAATTAAATAAAAAAATTAAAATTAATTAATTATTTAATTGAATTGATTAAATTAAAAAAAATTATCATGAAATTAATAAATTACATAAATATATATAAATATGTGTCCAAAAATGGCAACTATATTTTGACAGATGTGGTCGAGTGTCTGCAGACTTCAATGTGTTTGGGACATAATACAATAGTGAAACAAATTAAATAAAAAAATTAAAATTAATTCATTATTTAATTGAATTGATTAAATTAAAAAAAATTATCATGAAATTAATAAATTACATAAATATAAATAAATATGTGTCCAAAAATTACAACTATATTTTGACAAATGTGGTCGTGTGTCTGCAGTCTTCAATGTGTTTGGGACATAATACAATAGTGAACAAAATTAAATAAAAAACTAAAATGAAATTATTTAATTGAATTCATTAAATTAAAAGAAATTATCATGAAATTAATAAATTATGTTATTATAAATAAATATGTGCCCAAAAATTACAACTAGTCACAGGGATGACTCTTCAAAAACACATTTAACAGCGCTGAAGTTACTGACAGTCAAGAAATTGTGACTTAAAGCACCAGAATGGAGTAAAAATAGTCATAGAAAAATTGTTTTAATAACAAAAACCGAAAAATAAAAAAAAAATACAAATTGTTAGTAAAAAACCCATCAATTCGGAACTTTTTGCTACATTAAAAAAAACTATTGTTTAAATTTCAAAGTGTAATGAAAAATTAAATGCTTTGAAGAATGCCGCAATCGAAGCGAAAAACGCACAAATGGAGCAAAGCAGTGGGCAATAAAACACAAAAAATCAACTGAGAATGTATCGAATTAAAAAGCAACATTTTCGATATACAAAAGTACACAAAAAAACCATAAAATCGACTGACCTTCGATTACTTGACGCACATAACAACAAAAACAACAACTTGGAAAGAAAACAACTGCAAGCAAATCGAATACAACAAATCACGAGCAAAACAATAACAACAAAACTAAACACTTGAAAAATAGAACAAAATTTAAGAAATGCGAGGTACGAAGACGTCAATCGATCGGCAGCTCGAAGCATGTTCAATACAATTTCGATATTCGAAAACTATTCAAAGCGTTCGGCAGCAGTTTGTTTTAATTTGGCTTAATTACCAACAATAACAACAACAACATGAAGAAGAAGAAGAAACTATTAAACCAAGTGGGGTCGAACGGTAGCAACAAGAAATGAAAAAGCCGAAAGCAAAATCGAGGCGTACGATTTCATTTCAATGTCAAAATTAAATGCAACAACAACAGCCAAGTAAACAACGTTCGTGTTGTTGTTGTTGTTTCTGTACTTATTTTCATTTATGCACGTAGCATAATTTTTTCTATAGGCTTTTTTTTTTTGATGTGGTTTTTGTTCAAATTTATTTTTCATTGCTGGTTTGTTGTTGTTGTTTTTTCAACGCCCCTACAACGAAACGCGTGCACGCAAGAAAACCACACAGACCAAACATACCCACGCGTGCACGCAGCTCAGATCCAACTATGTTGATTTCATATAAATTTCAACAGCAGAACAACAACAGAAACTAAACAAAAAAAACTTGAAACTATGAACAAAAAAACTCAACTGAAAAACAACACAAAAAAATAATAATAATAATGCGTCATTATTTACGCAATTTTTGCGTCGCTATTGTTGTTGTTGTTGTTATGTTTTTCGTACAGCGACCACCGCATTGCGTTGAGTGCGTAAATTTTGTATATAATGAACGAAAAAGGGGCGAAGTAAAGTGTGTGGTGAGCGCATATTTTGGCTGCCTTTCAAGTCTTAACACAGCGCTTGTTGTTGTTGTTGTTATTATTATTTGTCATTACAGTCATTGTTGTTGTTAATTTACTTGTTATTTGCCTTAGTGGTGCATTATTATAACGAAAACCAAAAACAACAAAAAAAAAACAAACAGAAATTTAAACAACAAAAACCATAAAAAATTGTCAACGATTTTCTATTTTATGGGCCCAAAAAAATCTTTGACAACTTTTTATTTGTTTGGAATATTTGTTGTTGTCATATAATTTTTACAATATTTTTAATGTTTTTAAATTTTGTTGTTTTGTTTCTTTGCTTTGTTTGAACATTTTCATGTGTTCATTGTCAATGTCACCTGCATTGAAGCTGACGAAAAGCGACAACAACAACAACAACCAGCGCCACAATAATGACAACCAACGTCATTGATGCGGGTTTACGAGTTGTGGCGCAATTGGAATTGTTTTAAGTTAGTGGGCCGGGTACATGTTGTACCTATATGCATGCATTGTTGTTGTTGTTTGTACTAATGAACTTATTGAAGTAACGCACTCATGGTCAATTTTTGTTGTGGGCATTTAAGTAAATTTGTAATTGCCCACACATAGGCAAACGTAAATAAAACTGCGGCGTAAATTGTCATTTTTTTGTCAACTCTGAATGCGCGCAATGAACAACAAACATTTTTATTCCTTATTCCCCCACAACTTTTAACCAACACTTAAACCCACATTAAGACGATACCTACGCACTCTTCATTGCGTTATCTATGAAGGGGCTGTAGGCCAAAGCCGCTTGAAGAGCTAAGCTGAAGGCTAAAGTAAACTTAAAGTGAAGGGTTTCACTTGGGGCAAGGTTTTTCTAATGGTACTCAAAAATGTTAAAAAAACTGCTGTTGAAAATTACGCTGTTCATTTGACTGAATCGAACTGTTGTTGGACAACTCATTGGATCATAGAAAAAACTGTGTCATGGGGTTTCTACGAGGATGGTCTGAAAAGTTTCCAACCTCAAATTGAAGATGGCAACACTCGTCAACAAAAGGTAGGGAATCTATTTGCGCCTCTTTGGAGAGACACTCACCTAAATTTTCGGCCATTTTGAATGCATAGTGGTGAGTTGACAATGTTTGAGTCACAATAGGGACTGACAATAGTTTGAATGTTTTTGTGTAAATGGAAAAAAATCGAGCATAGAACAGTCACTAAAATCTTGTGTCAGAAAAACAAGTTAAAGACGAGTTGGTCGCTATGTAGAGCGGCTCTTTCATTAACCACAGTGACATTTTGGGCAGCTGAATTGTGACCCTACCAGCTTAGGACACAATGAACGTTCGAGACGTTTAAAAACTGCAATCACTCACGAAAACGTAGCTCAAGTTCACTGAATGGTGCTAGACAACTTTCAAATTAAAGTAAGAGATATGGTAGAGATCATGAATAGGTCCAACGAACATGTTTGGCGTACACAGGATTTTATTTTGGGAGATTTTGCGTACAACTTTTGAGACCAATACAATTTTAAACCATATTTTGTAACAGCAATTTTTGTATTTGTGGAAGGTTTGAACCCCCAAACCCCCCTCTTGTGTGCGTCACTGTTTGTCAAATATTGAAAAAAGCTGTCCCTGAACATTTCTCAATCTTTGTTAAAGAGATGGGATCATCAATGGAAGGTGGAGATTATGTTGAAAAATGCAAAATATTTAAATTTGAAGAAAAAATGTCGGACCACATTCGTGTTTTTAAAAACTGATACTTTGGAGCTGAGGAGATCATAAAACAATTTCTATGACTCTGTTTGGCTGCCCAGAAAAGGACTACTTTACATACTGGAAACGATTTTTTCAATTATTTAACAATCAGTTAAGCCTCTTAAAAGTCTAAAGACTTAACTTAACTTTCTAAAGCAGTCAAATTTGGTCTACGCATTCGCAATCTGAACTAATCAGTTAACGTTCTAAAAGAAGTAGAATTTGGTCTACGGATCCTTACGTTGCAGTCAGAAGACCAATTAACTGATCAGCTAAACTTCCTAAAGAAATCGAGTTTAGTTTACGGATCCAAAGTAAGTAACCGAAAGTCAAAGTAACAACATTCTAAATAAGTCGATTTGGTCGACTGTTGGATTCTTTCTATGGCACTGTTCGGCTCTCCAGAGACTCCGATTTCACACACTAGAACCAAGATTTCTAACTAACAATCAGTTAAGCTTGCTAAAAGTCTAAAGATGAACTAACTAATTTAGGTTAACTTCCTAAAGCAATACAATTTGGTCTACGGATCCTTACTTCGCAGTCAGAAGACCAATTAACTGATCAGTTAACCTTTCTGATTTTATATACTGGAAAAAAAGATCCCACTAATCTGTTGAATGCAACAAAATTCAAAGACATAACCGATTCGTTACGCTTCCTATCCCGTCGAATGTGGTTTATGGATCCCTAATTGGCAGTCAGAAGATGAACTAACCAATCAGTTATATTTCCTAAAGAAGTCAAATTATTTTACGGATCTCTAATTCGCATTCGGAAGACGAGTTAACCGACTAGTTACGCTTCCCAAAGACTTTGAATGAGGTTTACGGAACCATTCAGAAGATAAACTAACCAATCCGATTAAGAAAAGAAGTCAAACCTTAGTTTGCAGTCAGAAGACGAATTAACCGATCAGGTAATCTTACGAAAGAAGTCGAATTCGGTTTACGGATCTAAAGTAGCCGGAAGTCAAAGGAACAGCTTTGCTAAGCATTCTAAAAAAGTCGAATTGTTAGACTGTTGGATTCTTGTGCACTAATTTGAATGGACTCTTTCGAGTGAAAGTGCGTTGAAGTAAGACATTTTCTATGGCACTGTTTGTTTCTCCAGCGATGCGGATTTTACATACTGGAAACAAGATTTTCGACTAGAATTAACCGATCAATAAGGCTTCCCAAAGAAGTCAAATTATCTTTTAGATCGTTAAACCACAATCAGAAGACGAATTAAACGATTAGTTATGCTTTCTAAAGTCATCGATTATGGTTTAGGGATTCTTACTTCGCAGTCAGAAGATGATCTAACCGATCATTATAATCCTTAATCCGCATTAATTAATCGAAACACGAATTAACCAATCAGATTAACTTCCAAAAGAAGTCGAAATTCACTACTTCGAATGTGAATTCTAACCTAACCTAACTTCACTTCATTTAGCCTATTCCGAGTGTTTGAAGATGATGAAGAGATAAAGAATTTACAGAGACTGTGAACAACTTCAATCCGATTGGGTTCATAGACAGCCCTGACCAGAGCGAGAGCGGTCCGGCATTGCAACAAATAAACATTTATGTATGTGCCAGGTTTTGTGTTTGCAGTTAATTTGAAAAACGAACACACTGACACTTCACATCCGTCAATAATTTATAACCGGCCAGTCGTTATGTCAGACATTTATAGCCACAATACAAATGAAATGTACAAAATCAGCTATGGAAAATGACAAATTAAATGTCAATTAAAGCTTGTAAAAACAACAACATCAACTTGGCGCAACTAATGAGTGAAATAATAATAACCACAAAAAAAAGAAAAAACCATTATTACAAAATAGTAGAAAAAGTATAAAGAACTATTAGTGCTTTGTACAACAACTCAAACGACAGTAGGCAAATGAGCCGAGAAAAATTCAACAATTACGTAATGCTTTCAAATTTAGGTAGTTAGTAGAGTGTAAAAACAAATGAAATTAAAAAGAAAAAACGAATGCCATAGAATAGAATTTTACCAAAAAGCATGAGAGGAGAGTGGCAAAAGTGGCTGCGTCGAGAAACCTGTACGGCTGTCGGCCATAGCAACAACCAGTTCTATTCAACTTTTTTTAAATTTTATTATTTTTTATTTTTTTTATTTTTAAGAAATAGTATGGCAACTTGAAATGACTGAATTTGAATAGAATAATAAGTCAAAATCAAGTCAAAAGCATTTGTGGCCACATGACCAAAGTCAAAGCAACAATTTTTAGCCTATAGACTCTGGAAAACAGTCGGTGTGCATGTTTGTTGTTATTTTAATTGTTGTTGTGCCGCTTGAAGTGTAAAAATTGTGCGCTGTGAAACCGGCACAGCCAGACTAAAGTCATTAATATACATACGAGAAGAATACGATTGCTGAAGAATCGGCACAAATCTTGAAACAACACAACTAGAGAAACAGCAACACGAACAAGAGACAGCATAATTATCCAGAAGACCAGAAGACTGAAAACAAATCTCACACAGTCTTTGTGTGTGACAGACAAAGAACAGAACAAATATGAAAATATACAACACACACATGTAAATAAGTTTGTTTGTGTGTGTGTGTGTGCTTTGAAAAAGTTGAAAGCAAATACCATGAAATGTAAAAATGTATATAGAAATATAGTAGATATATGGGTGTACATCTGAATGTACATATATAAATGAAGAAAGCACTGGGTGAAAGATCCAACTTGGCGCGAAGAAGCAAAGCAGACTTTGGGATGTGTCATGGAGAAGGCAGCGCCAAGTATGATTCTTCTAGCTGTGTCACTGGCGGTGCTGATGCTTGCTGGATGGCGGCAAGATTAACCACTAAACAGATTTGGTAATGAAACGTATGGGCTGATAAACAGAGCAACAGTGCCAACACAGAGCAACGTCAGCTTTGTAGGCCGAGTTGACTGAGAAAAAATCAACGCAAAGAGATGGAATGAAAAATATGAACAACTATTAGAAAAATAAAGAGAAAATTAAGACAAGTTCAAGTACTTAATACTGAGAATGTATTGAAAAGCAGAATGCAGAAGACAGAGTTTTAAAGGGGAAAAAGGCTCTAGAAAAACCTAGATTTATCAGGAAAGCATTGGTTCTGAAATAATGTAGAAGACAATGTTATGAAGTACAAATATCCCAAGAGTGCTCAATATTTCTCAGGTATGACTACAAAATCTTCCATGCCTCCAATGCAAAAACAAAATCCAACCATTCACACTTGGTGTGTCCCATCTGAAGGGAACAGAATAGCCTAGAAAGAGCTAATAAAGTCAACTGTAACTCAATAAACTTTTATTACAGCCAAATAGATTCTATATGTTTGGGAATTTTTAAACTTATTTAAATTACTTAAAACTTAAACAAATTGTTTATAATTTTTTATTTGTATTCGAAAGAAAAACACCAACTAACCGTTTAAAGTGATCTCTGATGCTGTTATCCTCTCGTAGTTGCGTTTCGGGTATTTGACCAAAACAAATTTTACGGGTCTCTTCACGTACCATTTTGTTTATGAAACTTCATGGAGGCGAATATTTTAAAAGGGGCGCGCTCCACCCCATCAATAATCCAAGAACCGCTGGTCTGCACTGGCTTTTCCGTACTTTAGTGGGTGTTTAAATTTTTATTATTGAATTTGTTACATTTATTTTATTTTTTTATATATGCCAACTAGTTTAGTTGATTTTTTAATTTGATTGAATTTATCCATTCAGTTTCATTGCTGGGCAAACACTGAAAATAAAAAAACAAAAATTGCATATTGTTATAATGAAAAATAAATTGTCAATTTTAAATATTAGATTCAATGAGATTACAATAGAATTAAAAGTAATGGGTTTGGTTAGGTTAAATCAGTAGTTTGGAGTACAAACATGGCTCATTGTGACATTACATTAGGACAACAAAACTCTCCAATTTACGGCGCTGAACTCAATTTGCGTTCTTCTTGACATTTAGTGTAGAAAAGTCAGCATGGTTTTCAAAAAAAGGGTCCTAGAATTATAAGTCCTTTATTGGCCAGGGACTGATATTGACACACGAAGTGTAAGTTACAGAAGGGGTGTGTGTGACATGCATTTTCTCTCAGAGACCCCACTGGATCCATTGCGATTGCCTTCGTTTTGGATCCGATGTCCTTTCTTCTGTGTATCAATAAAAAAATATTAAAGTAAAAACGGTGCTATCTGAAGGAGCCACTTTGAGGCCTGCACTGTGTAAAAGTTCAAAAGGTGCATTGGTAGTATAAGCTCCAGTTTCCTAGTCCTAGCGAGTGACTCACCCCTACCTTATTCTCTAATTTTGAAATCATCTAAAGAGATGTTAATGGAGTCAATATTCAATGTCTTGTTTACGATTCAATCCTCTCAACTGGCAATATGGGTTTTGAATTTAAGGGAGGAAATTCAAGGGAGGGACACATGCAGTTTGGATTCGTTGGTGTGGGCCCAATTTCTATCAAAATGTTCTTCAAATATCTATCAGAGATATTAAACGCCAACACACTAGTTTTGATAATTTTTTCATCAAATAACGCAACACATTAAACAATTCGTATAATATTTCCTAAGAACCTAAGAAAAATAAAATATGAAAATATGAATATGAAATAAAAGTACAATAAATAAAATTTTTTATATCGGTTTTATTGAAATTCTTTCTTTATAATTTTTTTTATTTCTAATTAATTCAAAGTTTTTCAGGCACAATTTATTCACAAAAGCTTGAACAAATTTTAGATTATATTAATTATAAAAATATACATTTCGAGAAAAAATTTTAAAAATTCTTATTTACATTTTTATTTGCAAAACTTGAATTAAATCTTTAAAAATATTACTTAGAACATATGTTTTGTAACAGTTAATTTTAGTAAAAATTTAAAAACTTGAATACGAAAATTAGAAATTGTAAATAAAAAAAAAATAAATAAATAAAAAAATTAAAAACAGAAAAAAACAGAAAAACACAATAAAAATTAACAAAATTTAAATTGTTTAATCGATTTTCGTATTTAATTTAAAACACAAATCAAAGTTTTTAAATAAAAAGTTGTGCAAAAATTTAATAAATTTTTTAATAATATGTATTACTTAGGAAACATGTTTTTCATGGTTAATTTTAATAAAAAACTAAATTTTAAATACAAAAATTGAAATTAAAAACCTAAGAACATACAACGTTTTTTATATCCGTTCTATTGAAATTCTTTTTATCAAAAATTTTGTATTTTCAATTAGTCCAAAATTTTGCAGGCGAAATTTGTTCATAACATTCTGGAACACTTGAATGAACTTATAATTAAATTATTTAGAAAAAATATGTATTTGAAGAAAAATTTAAAAACTAAATAAAATTTAAATTTTCTGTATCGATTTTCGTATTTACTTTTAATTAAAATAAAAGCCAATACAAGTTTTGGCAGGATAAATTTTATTACAAAATGCTGCAAAACTTCAATAAAATGTTTAGTAATATTACTCAGGATACATATTTTTCAAGAGAAATTAATTGTTAATTTTAACAAAATATTAGAGTTTTTTATATATTTTTAATTGGCATTCCTTTCATCATAAATTTTTTATTTTTAATTAGTCCAAAGTTTGGCAACCAAATTTGTTCAGAAAATTCTGAAAAACTCAAACAAATTTTTGATAATATTAATTGGATGAAATACTACATACTTCAAGGCAAATTAAAAAAAAATAAAAAATACATACCTACATTTCTTATATTATTATATTATTATTGAAAGTCTTTCATCATAAAATTTGTATTTTTAATTATTCAAAAGTTCGGCAAGCGAAGTTTGTTCAGAAAATTCTGAAAAGCTCGAACAAATTTTTGATAATATTAATTGGATAAAATACATATTTCAAGAAAAATTAAGAAAAATTTAAAAATACATACAAATGTATTTTTCAAGAAAATTTAATTGTTAATTTCAATAAAATATTAGAGTTTTTATATCGGTTTTATAGAACATTTTCCTACTAATTTTCGTATTTTGAATTATGAAGTTGGAAATTTCGAGGCAAAACTTTTTCACAAGCTTTGGTAAAACGTAATAACTTAAAACAAAATTTATATACAGTCGTGTCTGGGTATAGTGAACCCCCTATATAGTGAACACCTCGATATAGTGAACACCCAAATTTTTACTACAAGCCTCTAAATATAGAAACAAATTTTCAAGCAAAAAACAAAAAGTGTATTTTGAGCAAATAAAACGAGTTTTTGAACAAAAATGTTGACCTTGATATAGTGAACAACCTCAATACAGTGAACAGGCAATAATTAGTTCACTATATCCAGACACCACTGTAATCAAATTGAAGAAATATTACGAAATTGGTAAAAAAGAAATTTTTAAAGGTTTTTTTTAATTATATTCAAAGTAAATTTTGTATTTGTATTATAATACAAAAACATTTGAATTAATTTTCTAACAATATTTATTAAAATATATTGTACATATTCAAGAACAATTTAACAAAAAAGCGCACTTTTACAAAAAAAAATAATACAAACATTTTCATGTAGCAAATTGAAATATCATTATTTTAATTGAACATTTTCGAGTCATGCAAATGTTTCGATCACCATCGTATCAACTAGAAAGGAGAAGAAGAAGCACCATCACCACAAATTCATGTAAAGCTGTGTTTGCTGTGCAGCAGTCTGCAAAATCGATGCTCTCTACATGACCGCATATCAAATCGGTGGCATTTGTGCTGGTGGCTGGGAATTCGCCAAAGAAAATAATTACAAGACGAGTGAATCGACAGCGACGACACTGCTCGTCGACCGGCAGTTGTTCTGTTGCCGCTTCTACGTTCTTTATAAAATAAATTTCGTGCTACCTCTGCAACTACCACCACCGTGCACGCTTATTATTGCAATCATTCTCTGGCGCATTCTCGACTATTTTCGCTGCCTTGGCTAACTTCACACCACGCCAACGTTGTCGCAGCGGCAGCGAGAGCAGTGCGATTGTGCTCATAATCCCAGTCAATGCGCTGCCATTCCATATCAAGCCAAAACCCAACCAAACAATCGACCGACCGACCGACGTCCAACCATTCAAACGACCATCGTCCATCAATACGGCATACAAACAGACAAACGCACACACAGCTACTCGCACAGCGTAGAAAACATGCCCGAATGCTAAAAATTCCACATACTATTTTCGTAGGTTGGCAAGCGGATTGTCGAGCGAGCAACGAGCAGTAAGCAGCGAGGGGCGCACATCAGGCAAGCAGCGAAATGTGGCAACTGCGCACAGCGCAGCTGAAAATTGGCAACGCTGCACAATGTTTGCTTATTATTATTGGACGTGGTTGTTGTTGTTGCTGGTGTAGCAGCAGTTGTGGCTGACGTTGTCGCTGTAGCTTTGGTGTGTGGCTGTCGCCGGTGCGAGCGAAACGCACAGCGTGCGCAGCGTTGGTGCGAGTGAGATGCACTGATGGGTTGGTTGCGTGTGGCTGTGCGACGTGTTGGCCTGGGCTGGCGAAAGGAAGGGAAAGAGCAATGAGCAATTTTATAAACGTAGATTTTGTGGAGCGTTGGGCAAAACTGCCAGCTGTGTGCATGAGTGTGCGAATGGACAACTGAACATTTGGAACGGTACGAACCGGCTCAGCTCTGTCAAAGATGTCTTCTTATTTTTGTTGCTATTACATTGTTGGTATTATTATTATGTTTTTTTTATTATAAACCCATACACAGCAGCTTTGTTTTTTCACAATTTACTGCGACTGCTGTAGTTATAGCTGTTTTTTCTCCGACTGCTGTTTCTATATCTTTCATTTTATGGTCACAAAGATACAAACACACCACGAAACAACACCGAGAGCAGCACCAAACACACACACACAGGCCTCACTGTGCACAGTATGAATTATCACGAGATTTCTTATTTCTTGGTTTTGTATGTGTTTTTTTTTTATTATTGTTGCAAGACAAACGAGTCTGGCTTTATTTCGTACCATCTTTCTGGCTGGTTCTCGGGCTGGTCGTTTATTGCCCATCAGCGACTTGTATTTAATTTTATTTCTATGAGATTTTTTAATACAAATTTATGTACAAACTATGTAAATCGTTATAGAATTTGATAAAAATGCATATAAATTGTTATAGATTAAAAAAAAAAATCTGTATAGAAATTGAGAAAAATGTCAATGGAACCTCTTGAATTTTAAATATATATTTTTTCTCACGTTTTCTTTTCTATTCTATTCATGTGAATAGAACAGAATTTAGAATTACACGCGTTTGCATATTTTTGCAATATTTTAAATATTTTTAAACAATCAAAAATTAATTTTCATCGTGGTAGAAATTACGAAAAATGTTACTAGCAACTTTTGAATGTTTATAATAATATTTTTTTACACTGTCTTTTGATTATTTTCTATTCTAATACATATAGAATTTAGAGTAAAACGCTTTTGCATATTTTTGCAATATTTTAAGTATTAAATTAAAATAAAAAGATTTGTTTGCATCGTTGTAGAAATTTAGAAAAATGTTACTAGAACCTTTTGAATCGTTTAATATTAATTTTTCTTAACTTTTTATTTTCTTTATTCTATTGAAGCAAATGGAACAGGATATATTAAAAACTGTATAGATTATTATAAAAATCGAGAAAAATGTTACTAGAACTTATAAATTTTTAAAATTTATTTTTTCTCAAATTTTGCTTTAAATTTGTTCTATTCTATTCATGCAAATATAACAGTATTTAGAGTAAAACGCTTTTGAATATTTTTGCAATATTTTAAATATTTTTTAACAATAAAAAATTCGTTTTCATCGTTGTAGAAATTAAGAAAAATGTTACTAGAAGCATTTGAATTTTTAAATATATTTTAATACATTTTTACTTTTCTTCAATTCCATTCATGTAAATAGAACATAATTTAAAATTGAACTCTCTGACATATTTTGGTAATATTTAAAAAAATGTATTTTCGTCGTTGTGAAAATCGAGAAAAATGTTACTACAACTTTTTGGATTTTGAAATATATATTTAAAATTTTTTTTTTGCTAGAACGCTTTGGCATATGTTTGCAATATTATAAAATCTTTTTTAATCGAAGAAAATGTTACTAGATTTTGAGTTTTCAAATATAGGTATAATGTTTCTTTGGAATTTTTGTATTCTATACAATTTTAAGGTTTTGCTAGAAAGCTTGTGCATATTTTTGTAATATTTGATATGTTTTTTCATCGTTAAAAATGTTATTATAGCTATTTTTTGTTTCACTTTTTCGATTGATATTTTCTATTCTATTCATGTAAATAGAACACAATTTGAAGGTATTTGCTAGAACGCTTTGGCATATTTTTGCAATATTTTAAGTATTTTTTTTAAATACAAACATGTGTTTTCATGGTTTTAAAAATCGAAATGTAGTTTTAAATATAATCTTCTTCACTGTTTCTTTTGATTTTTCTATTTTATTCATGTAAATATAACAGAATTTAGAGTTGAACGCTTTTGCATATTTTTGCAATATTTGAAATTTTTGTTATAACTAAAAAATTGTTTTTCATCGTTGTAGAAATGGACAAAAATGTTACTAGAACTTTTTGAATTTTCAGAAGTATATACATATTTTTATTTACTTTTTCTTTTTTTTTATTCTAATCATGTATATAGAACAGAATTTGAATATTTTCGCTAGAACGCTGTTGCATATTTTTGCAATGTTTTAAATATCTTTCACCTATAAAAATTAGTTTTTACATTTGAAATATCTCTTATAGTTTTGTCAGAACCTTTTGCATAATTTTTAATATTTTTTATATAAAAATTTTTACATAAATCTTTTTTAAAATTTCTTTTATCTTTTCTCATGTCATGGCCACAATCGCAGAGGGCCGTTGCCTTGTGCACAAATCGTGGATCAAAAGGTCGATTACAATTTTTATAAAACTTTATAGGAAGTGTTCATAACAAATCAAACACTTTGGGGAATTTTAGAATCTTGTACTTCTTGCTTTAATTCCAAGAAACCAATTTTTTTACTACGTATGTGGCGGTGACTGGGCGAGTGGGGCGCCGGCATTGTTGTTATGGGTGGCGTGCACTGGGATTTACCATTAAAATACAAATTTAAATGGAAGTGCAGGAAATCGTGCAGGAAACATGGACTACAACGTCAAAAAATTAAAAACAAGAAAAATAAAAATAATTAAAAGAAAAAAACCAAAACCAAAACTTTGCTGCTGCCAGTGTTGCCACTATAGCGCTTGTAGTGCCTGTGGTTGTTGGTGTTGTTGTTAAAATTGCTTAACTGCTTGGAGCCTGTTTGTAGTGTATTATTTGTGTTGTTGTTGTAAAGTAGCCTTGTTTGTTGTTGTTGTTTGTGCGTTTATTGCTTGTCGGGTGGGAGGAGGTGGCGCAGCAAAAACAACAACAAAAACAATTTTATCGATTTAAGACGCACGGCAACAAACTTAAAACAACAACAACAACAATAATAAAATAATAGCACCAGCACAACGCACGTCGGCAACGTTGACGTTGACGTTATGTAAAAACCTGCGCTTGTATGGCAGCAAAAAACGAACATTTCTTGGTCTGTAGTTGTTGTTGTTGTTTTAGTGCTGCACAGTGCGCAGACGCGCCAAAGTAACACATAGCCAATACAGGCAGAAAAGGCTAACAAAAAAAACGAAACTAAAATAAAAATCAAGTAAAAAATAAATATGCTATGTATAGCCAACAACAATGCAGCAGCAGCAGCAGCAGTTGAACTAAATTCCTGGCACTTGGCTCCACGGTGCGACGGCGACGACTGTGACGACAGCGCCGCCATTAACTCTTCTCACGAGCTCTTGCTCGCTCGCATGGCTTCAGTGCTCAGCCCACAACAACAACAACAACACCATTACCATCGCCATCGCACTCGCGCCGTCAGCCATACGGCAACACACGTTGTGGCGCCCAGCGGTGCGGCGGGGGGTGGGAAGAGGTGGCTACAAAAAATGTTAGCACTGCGGCATGGAATGGGGGGAGCTGAGCTCATACGGTCGTTCGCTTCGGCAATGGAGCGTTCGAGCGCTGGCATGTGGGCAGCTTCGCTCGTATCTGTGTTCGTATCGGCGCATGTGTGTGTGTGTGTGTGTGTGGCTGTTGGGCAAACAATCAGTCGCTGGCTTGTTGGAGCACTCGTTGTTGCCATCGTCATCATTGTGCGCTCCATCATTATAAAATCATCATCACTGTTATTATCAGCAGCGGCGACGGCGGCGACGGCAGCGCGGCAACCAGCCAGCCACCTCATCTTCAGGGCTGCTCAGGTTTGCCCCACAACTGTGGCTGTACTTGGGGCTCCGCTCCGTTGTGGTGTTGGTGGTGGCAGTTGTTTTTGTTGCCGCCTTATTGCTGTTGTTGCTGCTGCTGCTGCTGCAGTTAGGTAATGCCAGCGCCAAAGTTGGCTATTCGGGTATCTACACTGGTTGGGCACGTCGTGCTGTGCGCCACAGTCGCGTTCGTCAGTCGCATTCAATGCTCGGTGGGGTGCGGTTGTGCGCTGTTGGAGCACTCTAAAAATATTTTTTGGGGAGGCGCTGCTCGCTCACGTTGCAGCTAAACAAAAATTATTAAAACTGAAATCATTAAAAAAAAATGGTTTTTTTTCATTCTGTTCTATTGGCGTTTGTGCTGTTTGTTGTGCTGACTTGGCTGTTGAAAAGTTTGGTGGCATTTGCTTTCTGTTAAACACAAAATTTTCACATTTTCACTATCGAATTTAAAATTAAATTAAATTTTATGAATTTAAATGTATTTTTTTTAATTATTCGAACTTTCTGTTTCAAACCAAAATCAATTACTTGGAGTGTTAAAATTTTTTTTTAAACTGAATTTTTCTGGTTAGATTTTAACTGTTTTTAACTGCAATTAAAAATTTATTTTTTGTGTTTAATGCATTTTTTTATTTAGAAAAATTATTATTATTTAAAAAATATTGTTAAAAAAATTCCCTTCAAATCAAATGCAACGCAAATATGGTTTTCACGAATTGAAATGGCAATATTTCCTTTTTTCACCGCCGTGTGTGTGTGTGTGTGTGCGTACATGTGTGTATGTGTTTAGGGCGTGTATTGGTAGTGTATATACACTGTACTTCATATAAAGGGCATTTTTTGATCGGCCAACGCCAGCACTCATTCAAATGCGAAATGTCTAATGAGATTTTTCCAATTACGTCGTAAAAAAACACAATTTTGCGCAGTATTTTTGTTCATTAAAGAGAAAGAAATTGAATTTTTCAATATCTGAGTAACGGTTTGCATGGCATTCAAAGAAGCAAACTGGAAATGCCTCAATGACCAAAAGTATTTAAAAAAAAATGTATATCAAAAAGTTAGTCTTGTTAGAGGGAAAATTTTATAAAATAGTTTTATGTTTTCACAGTCAGTTTTGTGAATTGAAAAAAGTTAAACACTTATCTCATTTTGCAACTGTATTGTAAAAAACCAATATTTATGTTCTATGATAAGGAAAAAACTAATTAACAAGAAGCAAAACACAGCTTTGCTGGCCATTAAGGTGCAAGGACAGTGAAAAGCTTTTAGACATTGTTTTTTTTTATTGTTTTGTAGTTTTTTTTTTATTATTTTGTAGTTTAAAAGTTCATTTACTACTAAAAGAGCATTGGCTCGTATCTTCCAAAATGGATTAGTTAAGTGAATTAAATCAAAAAAGACCAAAAACTATAAAAAAGTTGGCATGATTTGCATGTTTCATAAATAAAAACTAAAATTTGGATTTTTTTTAATTCAATATTATAGATTCAAGACTCTTCAGACAGACATATTACAGAGTATATAACAACTTTAAAAAAAAAAAACTAGGGTCTAGGAATATGGAGCAATTGTTTTGAATATGAAAAAAGAACTAAGAAAGTCAGTAAATATTTTAAAGCGATTTTTTTATACGAACCTTAGGTTCGGTTGACCCCAAGGGCTCACATTCGAGTTCTAAGAGTTACAGGATGGACTAACATTTTTTTTCAACTAAAGTTTTATGTACCAAAATTTTTCTAAAACCAAAGTTGTACCAGAATTCTTCTAAAAAGCGTCCCAAATGGCGATGAAAGGACCATATTTTGTCTTAAACAAATTATTATTAAACACAGAAATAAAACATCACCTTTATTCAGACATTTTTTCGACGTCTAAGCAATTTTGGTCTCATTTGTGTGACAAATTAAAAAAAAAGCGCTTTTTAAAAGCTCTTTTTTGCATCATGAAAAATGCCTAAATTTACTAAAACTACTTTTGGTCCAAATGGTCCTACTTGGTACCAAAACTGGACTTTGTAGAGAACTTTAATAGGGCGCTGGCCTTTATTTTCGATACGAAAAAATTTAACGAAACAGTTGAAAATTTTATTAAAATTCAACATTGGAAATGTTACCCGACCATTGACAAAGAATTCTCGACAAAGTATCAAAAAATTATTTTTCTAGCAAAAAAAAAAGCCAATCAATGGAACCAAACATAATGACGAAAGGTATACATTTTTATATTTTTTGTCAGTGATTTTAAATTTAGAAGTTGATTTTTCTATTTTTATTTAGGATTTCGTAAGATTTTAAACCATTTTTTTTTTAACAAACAGATATTTGAACCCACTTGTGCCACTGGAACTAATGACATCAGATTGTTCAACTCTGCGGAGCATTTACTAAAAACTTACTTGTAGAATAGACTCACACATGTCACGTTTCGACGATGCTTCAAAAGTAGTTTATGAAGCTGGATGCTCTATTATGATTTCTACTTAGTCTGCTTTAAGGAAAGATACATCCATCAACCCCTTTTGTAGGCCCAGAACCAATGTGCGGCTTTGGAAAATTACCTCTCTTCACTTTAACCAGAAAAGATTAGATAATCAGTAGGAATCAATACTGCAGGATTGAAACGTTTCGCAACGATTATTGGGTCATATAAAAGAAAAAGATTCGAGGAACCCATGGACCTACGAGCTTAGGTTTGGTGAAAGTGGCTGTCTGGGCAGGGGACTTTGCTGAAGGACACACTTAAGACTCAAAATAGGCCAGTTGTGATATCACAAATAGAAAGTGATCTGTCTTGAAATTTAATAAATAAGTCTAGAAGTAATAAAAAAGCCTTAGTAAATCTTTGATTTTGACTGATCTGAGGTTGTCCAAGAAGGGAGAGCTTAGGGATTTTTATCTTCGTCTAGAGAGCACCGGACAATGGCATAGATGGTGGTTTATAGAGTCATATACTATATGAGTCTAACGAAAATAATCTGAGGATCAATACAGGCATTTGGATTGCCCGTCGAATTATCAACTGATTAAACTAGGACTTTGTTCAGACGAATGTTGCAGGTTCTGGATGCAGTCAAATTGAAACTGCAATACAGTAAAACCCGCTTACATATGTATCTCACCTACATATGTATAGGTGGACCAATACATGCGGCATCTAAGCGGATTGAGTACTTAAGCGCACATTGTGCATAGTGTCCAGCATTATTGAATACCTAAGCAAGGCAGGTACTGAAGAGGGGAGGTACTCACGTCGGTTTAATTGTACATATACGACGAAAATTCCTTGTACTTATGGACGACGAAAATTCCTTGTACTTATGGATGGTCGAAAGAAGCATCTGGGGTTTTTATAAATTCCTCTCGAAGGTTGGGCTTGCAGATAAACACTTTTGTTGCCCTAAGGAAAATATCTTTCAGGTTTATTATTGTTAGTTAATTAGACAAAAGGTGTTTGATTAAGCAAGTGATAGATAAAAGGGATCCATGAAGTGAATATCTTCAATATTCACTACAAACGAAATCACCCATTTAGTGATGAAACAGTTGTTTTTGTTTGTTGTTTTTCAGATAGAAACTTTAATAGGTAGTTAGGTTTTTTTGATTCTGATGAAGATGTTTCTAATTCTTCAATAAGTTTCAAATATAATGGAAATCTCCCCAAAATTGGGCACAATTTTGTGATAAAAAAGTTGTACTTTAGGTAGTAACTTTAGAAGGTGGACAGGTGGTTAGGCAGTTTCTGACTCTTCATTTAGTTTCAAATATGATGGAAAATATCCCCAAAGTGGCCAACAGTTTCAATTTTTTTTAATGTTTTATGCTTAAGAATTTTAAAAAGCATACAGGAAAGCCAAGTCTTTTCTCTGGCACATGCAAGAGAGGTTTTTGGATGTTAAACACCTCCAAATATCTGTTTGTTAAAACAATATTTGGTCGCAAATATGACTTCAAATGATATTTGCCTCAAAAGTTGTGCACGGAACAAGCCTCAAAATGCAATTCTGTGCGTTAGAAAGTAAAAAAAATGTTAGATACTATTTTTAAACAAACAAATTGATATAAAATATTAGGTAGGTATATTTTATGTTGTTTTATTTATTATTTTGTGTTATTTTTTATTTATTAAATTTTATTTTCTTTATTTTTATCTTTTTTATTTCTTTTTTATTTTTTAATTGTTTTTTATATTTTTTCTTTTTTAATGTTTTTATTTTTAATTTTTATTTTTAATTTTAATTTTTAATTTTTATGTATTTATTATTATTTTTTTTATTTTTCATGTTCATTTTTTATGTTTTATTTTTTTAATTTTATTATAAAACACAAAAAAGAATTTGTGTTTCGTCCCACATAACTCAACTCGATCGATTTTATTAAGCATTTTATTGTTTTGTTTCTAGAAGAAATCACCCGCCAATACGTCATTGTACAGTTGCGAAAAGCACTAATGGCACCAACAATTGCAGTGTGGCCAGTGTAAATTTACGCGCTGGCACATTGCTTTGCACTCTGTCTTGCCACTTCAATTAGGCTTACGTAAACTTTTTGACTTTTCGCCCACCGCCCCTCCAAGTCAAACCAAATCTCGGCCCGCTGCCGTTCCACGTGTTTGGAGACTCAGAGATCTCTTTATAGCCATGGGTGGGTAGTATTTAGCTATCGAGTTGGCTGCGCTCTCATTAGATTCTATCATACACGAAATCACGTAAGCTCCTTAAAGTTGTGCTTCCTTTTGCGCCATTTACGGCGCTTCCTGTGTGCAATTCGGTGTCGCGGTGTGTGTGTCTGTGTTCGTGTGTGCGAAATTACAAAACCCCTTCAACGCTGCACGACCGCATACCGTCGTAGCTGGCAATTGAAGCGAAATGCGCCATGTGTCGACTGTTGGGTGGGTGAGCGGGTGGAAAGCCTGTCATGTCACTGTCTCTGCTGCTGTTCATGTCATTTTTAGTGATTCCTACTAAAGCGCTTTTGACCATATTAAAGTTGCCGCCGTGCACGCCGCTCCGACGACGAACATTATCAGCGTTTGCTATTTGCTCTGTGTTCTTGTTGCTGGCATTTTCTCTCTTCCCCCCACCCCGTCCCTCATGGCTGTCATTTTTCGTAGATACACATTATGTACTCGATACATATAGTAGTTGTTGTTGTTGTTTTTATAGTTATAACTATATATTCACTCACACACACACACACACACTCACAGAATATTTTACTTTTATGGTTTTCTTGCTATTTTTCCTCGCTTTGCCCTTTTTTGTGCTGTCTCCGTTGTCATTATTATTGTTGTTGTTGTTGTTGAAGAGAGAAAAATAAGAAATAAGCTTTAAAAATATGACTGCCATTTTCTAGAGTGGAAAATGTATTAAAGTTTATAAATGTTCATGTTGTTGTTGTTGTTGTGGTAGCTGCTGCTGCGGCTTTTCCTGCTTCGTTCATTTAGTTGGGCAACATTAATTTAATATGCTGGCACATAATGTATGCGCGCTGCGCATATGTTTGTATGTATGTACAGTGCATGTGTGTGCGCCTGTGTGTGTGTGTGTGTATGTGAGTGTGGTAAATGGCATTTTTGTGTGCACATAAGCTCGGTGCGGTGTAGTGTAGTGTAGCATGTAGCGCAGTTTAGCGATACAAAAACTACGCTGCACAATCCCAATGCGAACGTTGCTTCCCCCCCCCCCCCCACCCCCTGCACCCATCCACCTATCATCCACCTACCCGACCACTCATACCCAAAACAGCCCACAAACGAATTTCTTTTCGCAGCCAGCGAGTGCGAACGAGTACGCAATAAAGTGCGACTGTGCGAGCGAGCGAGCAGCAATCGAACACAATCCAACAACAACAACAGTACAAAAAGGCAATCAGAACGAATATGTGCAAACGAACCAGCGAACGACTGACCGAACGAACGAGCGAGCGCACACGAAGCGAACACGTCTGTAGAAAATTGAAAAATTTTGTTGAAGCAAAAGAAAGAAGCAAAAAAACAAAAAACAGACAACAGCAGCAACGACAACAACAACAACAATACAACCATGGAGAGAAGGGAAACGACGACGAAAACAACAACAACAACGCCAACTCACATCAGCCATGTTGAACGGGATGTGCGAACGACGTCGTCGTTGTTATCGTTGTGGCTGTCGGGCATGTTGTTTTTGTTATTACTATTATTGTAGTTGTTGTTTTTGTTGTTGCCATTATATTGTTCGTGTGTATCGTACGTGACCGCTGGCGTTGAGCAAAGTGGATTTTTCTCTGTTTTTCTGTTCATTCTTCATTTAGCTGGTCTACGTTGGCCCCTGCGGCCTCCCACAGTGGTACGAAGAGTAAAACAAACTGCATGACATTGTCAGCATTTTCCGAAATATTTAAAAGATAAAACGTCTGCAATATGGTCAACATTTAAACGAATATTTTGAAGACAAAAGTGATATTGAAGATAAAAGCTTTTTGAATTAAAAGGAGCGACCTGAATTTATTGTTGAATCCCAGTTTGAACATGAAAATTTTGACATTTTGCTATAATTTTTGTTTACCAGAATTGTTATTGAATAAAATAATAATTTATAATAATAATTGACTGGCACGACAGCCCGCTTACGCGAGACTAAGGCCTAGCTTCCCGCAACCACCCGTGTTGTGCGTGTGAATTTGTACGCGGGTTGAAGGGACCTACAGTTTTATGCCGGTTCCGAACGGCAGGTTGGGAGCTTTTTCATAAGCAATTTTTACTCTCAGAGGTTTGCCATTTCCAGCTGAGAGGACAGCCACCGAAAGAGAAAACGAGTTTTCCTGTTATTTTTTTTAGGTGTTATTACAGGCAGTATTTGAACCTGAGGTTGCTGCCTGCGACTCGCGGTCCAACGCACTAACCAACTGAGCCACGGCGGCTATTGAATAAAAGCCAAGCTTAAATTAATGCAAATTTCTTAAACACATTTTGCCAATATGAATCGCTTTTAGTTGAGTAGAAAAGCCAACTAAGAGAAACCCTCAGATCAATTAGTCGTCATACAATCTGTGGTACTTCGTCAAGTTAATGCCATTCTTTTTCTTAAAATATAATAAAAAACCAAAAATAAATCATAAAGCAAATTTCTTTAAAACAAATTTAGACTCCGTCCGTGAGTTAATAACAAAACTAACTAAGAGGATCGAGACAAATTGTTCTCACTCTGCGATATTCCGCGCTACTTCGAGAAAAAATCTGTATCTGGTATCGCTAAAGACCCAATAGGTGTTACAGTTACAACTGTCTACCTACACAAATGTTAAGTATCTCCGTCGTTTATAATTTCGAGGCTAGGTTAGGTTCTTAAATGATGATGCTGCTTCTACGTAGGGTAATCACTTTTTTGAAAGCTCAGACCCGCCGATGTAAAATGAAAAATTAGTACAATAATTCAAATAGAACCGGGACTCCGAGAATCATGTAAATTCTACTGTAGTAAAGTAAATGAGTTAATCCCATGCGAAACCCTTCAAATATAAATCCAGAGGGTACAGGTTCCACCAACTGAATGGAACCTACTCAGAATTTTCGAAAACGCAAACAGAAGTGGAAAAGATTACCCTCCACAGGCTGATAGGCGTTTAAGAAGAAGGAGATGAAGATCAGAGATTCAGTTCATTCATTATGTATTTTCTTCGACTAATCGCTTCATCTGGATAAAACACATGTTGAGAACATAAGGAACCATATTTTCTTATATTATCTTTTAAATTCCCTCGTATTATATATTTCCTTGGATATTTTTTAATAGACAAGTTCGAAATTTTGTAAATGATTCTAAAGATTTCTTAGTCTTATTTTTCTTCTGTATAAATAACCTTTTTGACTTTCACAGTCACATAAATCACATTGGTATTAAAGGGTTAAATTACAACAAAATCGACACCATTTTGATTGAAATTGATTGAATTACGAGCTCATCTACGACTTGACTTTTATTTTTCTAATCAAAGTTTTTTTTTTAATTTCTTTCCAATAGTAGTTTTATAAAATTTTTCAAAACTTCTGACCACTGTGCGCCCCTCTAACAGCGGCCACATAGCATCTAAACGAGGCAATGTTTCTTGCTTTTGTTGTTGTTCTACAACTACAACAACACATTAAGCCAACAACAACACGTCAAAGCGGAGCGCACAAAAAGGGGTTAAGCGTTGTGAAATGAGTTCGCTTTTTCGTCGTCGACAATAACTGCTGCTGTTGTTGTTGTTGTTGTTTCAGCCGACACAGTCGCTCTCACACTTGCCAGCAGAGGCGCTCTCGCTCTTGCCGCTGCGAAAAATTGATGACGCTGTTGTTTGCTGTAGTCGCAGCGGCTGCTGCTGCCAAAGACCGGATTGTAGCTTTGGTTGCTGCTGCTGGTGCTCATCGTTGTTGTTGTTGTTATTGTAGCGACTCGTTTTCGATTGTTGTTTGGTGGTGCGCTGAGCGACAAAGCGACAACGGTGCCGTCGCTACACATTTGCAGTCGCGCTCGCTCGCTCGCACCCATTGCTTGCGTATCTGTGCATCTTTTTCGATTTCATGCACCCAGTGGCGGTGTGTTGGTGTCGAATGGCGTCCAACATGCGGTCGCAGTTGGGGGGCAGGTTTTTTTCAATTGTCGCCATTCATGTCGGTGTGTATGTGTGTGTGTGTGTGCGCGAGTGTTGCGGGAGCTGTCAGTCTGCGTTTCGGTCGCTTCGCTTCGTCTCCCACAACGCCACACAACGCAATGGCAATCGTCGTTTGTGGCTGTGGCAGTGGCCACCACAGTTGCCGCGCTGTCGCCCAGCGATAAATTGCCGTCTTGGCTGCCACTCGCCTCTCAAACCAACACCAACTTTCAGTCGCACACACGCACACGAAATAACAACAAAAGCACAGCAACTTGAATTTAAGTCCTGCGAAATTCTGGTGAAATTCTTTGTTGGCTGCACGGTTCGCTGTCGCTAGCGCCCCGCTGCCTCGTTCGCGCTTCAATTCAATTCAGCTCGTTTCATTTCGGTGCAACGACGTTCACTGTCGACTCCAACAACACCGGCAGCGGGCGTTTCTGCAGGCTGGCTGGCAGCCTACGCTGGGCCTGCGGTCGCTTCACTTCGAGGACCCTTTTCTACTCTCTGCATTCGCACTTTGGCACTTTATTTCGCTTCTCACTTGTGCGCTGCGCTTTGCTCGCGCTGCAGATTCTTCTCGAGGGGCCGGACGACAACAACAGTGTTGCGTTAAGTTTAATTAAATTTTTATTGATTTATTTAGCGTTTTATGCGAATTAAGCGAAATCCGAATTTCATTTCCTTCGATTACGGAACACAGCGAATTTGTGTCTGGCGAAAGCCAATTGACAGGACACATTTTTCACAGCTTCGAAATGGCAAACAACACAAACAAAAAATTCAATTCATTCATTAAAAACATGATTTTTTGTTTTAGAAAAATAAATATTTAACAAAATGTTGTACTAAAAATATTTAAGAAATTAGTTCACTCCTAGTTTTCAATGATTTTTTAAATGTTTAAACTCTTCTTAAAAATTTTGATTTTCTTAAAATTTCATAAACTTACATATTTTTCACTGCTGCTCTTTCGATTTTGACGTTTTACTTGTTTTTCTGCACTTTTTTGCCCATTTCTCGAATATTTTCACAATTAATTTGAACTTTCTACACAGAACTTTTAATTAGCTGCATCACCTTATCACATCTCAAAGTTTATATATGTTATATATATTTTTTTGAGATTTTGCGCTTTCATGCTATGCTTTTACACACTTGATTTTTTTTTTCCATTCCACTTGAAATTTTCACTGGACAGACATTTTTTGGTTCGTAGGTTATTCAATGTTTTCTTTTTTTTACTGCCATCCAAAACTTGATTGTGCTGTAATGAATAAAATGGAAGAATTTATTTTTTTGAAAAAAGGATTTTTAAAAAAAATGTTGATACTTTTATTTTGGAAGCTTGAGTAATGAATTATTTGTGTCACTAGTTTTTCGGGCTCATTATGTAAAATTTATTTTTTTGTTGTTTTTTTTGAAGTCTTAGAACTTTCAAAAGGGGTATCGAGAGCAGCTGTCAGTTTTAGGTAGCCATTTCATTACAGAAAGACCCACACCCCAAAGAACGTGTTCGGATTAATCAAATTGATACTGAAAATGGGTCTTCAATTTGTTAAACACATAGAAAATTATATATATTGGAGAAACGGAATTTAATATTTTATTTCGGTAGTTTGAATAATGAATTATTCGTGTTAGAACCTAGTTTTGAGTTAGTTTTTTGGGCTCTATATGTAATATTGAATGTTTTTTGGAGTGTTTCAAATAGACATAAACTGTGAGAACAGTTGGCAGCTGTCAATGTAAAGTAGCCATTTAATTCATTCAAGACAACTGTGAGCAAGTTTCGGCAGACATATAGACAGATATGCTTGAAAAAGATGTGCCAAATGGAACCAAAAAATGCCCCAAATTCACCAAGGACTCGAATGGAGTAAATGCGAGGCTTTGCTTTAACCTAACCCAACTTATTGTATATAATTATTTTAATTATTGTTTAAGGCTATTAAGCACCGCGAACAACAAAACATTTATATTTTGTTCATTAAAATGGGGCAGAATTCTACATAATCTTGTTTACTTAATTTTAATTGTATGCTTACGACAGAAAAAAACTGGAAATAAACAAACGAAGTATAATTCATAGAGTCAAGTACAGATTTTTAAAATTGTTGGTTGTAAAGTTTATGCTTTGGTCAAAAAAACTTCCAAGTAAGAAATCTCGTATATTTTCTTAATACTTCTAACTACAAGTTTATTTACAAACTTATATCAAATTTATCTTTTTAAAATATATTTTTTGCTTAGAAAATTTAATTGAATTATTATTTTCTTTCAATTTCTGTGCTGTGTAATTTATAACAAGAAATTCTTCTAAATATTTGAATATTCAGGCACTTAAATTCATTTAAAGGTAGCTTCTCATAACAATTAAATTAATATACAAAAGTTTAGGAAAATATTTAAAAATAACAACATTTGTTATGATTTGGAAAATTGAAACTTGCAACTTTTATTATAAATTCTTTAACACAAAAAAATTTATGATTTAGAAAATCCCATTTAAAAGCTTTTGAAAATTAGTTAATAAAAATAAATAAAATGTAGGAAACTATGGAATTTGTCATTAAAAAAAATACAATTTGCTATGAACTGAAAAATTGTACATAGATAAAATTTATTTTTCTTTAACACACAAAAAATGGAAAATGATTTTACAACAATGTATTGAAAAAATATTTTAAAAAATGCAAAGCAAAAATGTTTTTAATAATTTTATTATAAAAAACACAAAAAATTTAAATAGTGTGGAAAATTCAAACATAACGGGTTTGTTAGGAGTTCTTTACCCCAAAAATTTATGATTTGGGAAAATTTCATAGATACATAAAATTTGTTTTTATTTATTAAATAAAAATTAATATAGTGTAACAAATTTAGGAACTTATTTAATAACAAAAAATTCGAATATTTTGTTGGTTGAAATTCAACTAAAAATGTTATGGTTTGGAAAAATTGTATATATAAATTTTTTATGAATTGGGAAATTTTTATTGTTACATATTTTTTTTTAATTTTTCTAATAAAAATTAGTATAATGTAAAAAAATTTAAAAAATTGTTTAATAACAACAAGTACGAACATTTTTTATCGTTGAAAATCTTTAACCAAAAAAGCTTTGGTTTGAAAACATTTTATACATAAATTTCTTTTTTAATTATTTAATAAAACATAAATATAATGAAAAAAAATAAAATAAAAACTTTTTAAATTTATTTGATTTGTTTGAGCATATTTATTATTAATTTTTTTAGACCAAAACTTTTTGATAAACAAAATTTTTAAAACTATTTAAATTTAAAAAAATTTTTAATCATCTATAAATATAAAAACTTGGTATATGAAAAATTGTACGTATGTATATAAAATTTTTTATAGAAATTCTTTAACACAAAATTGTATGATTTGGAAAATTTTTTGTGTACTTTTTCTTATTTTTTAAAAAGAATATTTTAATAAGAATATTATTTTATTTAATACTATTTTTATATTTTATTAATTAATATGAATAAATATGATGTACAAAATATGGGAAATTATTTAACAGTAAGTAAACAAAATTATATGAGAACTTCTTTAATGCACAACAAAAATTTATGATTTGAAAAATATTTTACACAAAAAGTTTTGAATATTATAAACTAATTGTATATAAATATAATGTAAAATATTTGGGAAAACTCAACTCAGATCAACTAATGTAAAAATTTGTTATGATCTGTAAAAATTTTACATACATGTTTTATATGTGAAATTTTGTGGTTGTTTGCTAAATATTTTTTAACACAAAAGTGTTGCAAAAAGTTTTTGTGGAAATTTTTAAATCAAAATATTTTTGCAACAATTATTGTGTTTTTTTATTATTTGTTTTTTAAATTGTTTAATCATTTATGAACTTAAAACTTGTAGGATTTTTATATATAAAAAAAATTATTTGGAAATTTTTAATTTTTAATTTATTAAAAATAAATTATTTACATTATAAATAATACAAATTTTTATCGACTGAAAAACTTGCTCAATAACATTTTTTATTTATGTAATTAGTAATTTGTATTGTAGCAATTTCTTGAAAATTTTTAAGAAATAAATGAAGTCTAAATCAATATTCATCCATTTCAGGGGCGGATTCAGAAAAATATTTTGGGGGTTTCAAAAAGTTATGCTTTAATATTTTTTACAAACCGTTCAAAAAACAAAAATTCCTTTTAATTTGTATGTAGTTTTAAAGTCGACTCTAATATTTCGGGAGGTTTCAACCATCAAAACCGCCCTGAATCGGCCACTGATCCATTTGTATCAATTTTGTATCTTTTTCAGTTATGCCAACAACACAACGGTTGAAAAAAAAGAGTTTTTTTATCAGAGAAGTTGGTTAAAGTGGTGAAGGAAAATCCGACTGAGAAATTGAGGTTTAGGACCATTTTGATATCAGAATAAGTATCAGATCAGAATAAAGATCAGATGATTTAATTAAGTATTCGAAAATAAATATTTAAACCATTTATGTTCTTATTTAAGTCTAAACTGAGTCAAATCTGTTTCCATATTCAACCTGTTTTTGAGTCAGATTGATTGGTTTCTTGTAGAGTGGAACAATAATTGATTGACATCTCTAGTGTCTTCTGAAGTTTTCATGCAGTCAACCATTTGATTTTTCCTATTCAAACTAAGAAATCTTCTTGGATTTACTGCCTAATGGCTTCTTTAAAGCCGCTCGAGAATGGCTACAATTCAAGGCTCTGTTAAGATGAATTGAGGCCGTTTAAACATTTGCAAAATGTACAAATATTACAGAAAATTATATAAAATTCTAGTAACAATTTTCTATAGTTTTTTCATATTTAAAAAAGAAAAATTTTCAATGTAAACATCAACTAAAATGTGTTTTTCAAAAATCTCTCAAAATAATTAAATATTGATTCTTACAACTGAGCCAAGAACAATGGACCCTGAGAAGCCTATAAAAGTATTCCAAAAGTGTACAAAAGTCTATGACATACATCGAAAGTTCATTCTGTTCAGTTCATTCACTCGCATACTCACAGATTGCAGATCCGAACCGTGATCTATGGACTGTTTCTCAAGTGTTTCGAAAAAACCTCCATGAGCTGGTTGGGGCTGCCGGCGACTGTGTTGGATTCTACGCGTACATACATATATATCTCGTGGTTATGTGTGTGTCTGCGCCAGTATTTGCGTCGAATGTGGTGATTTCGAAATCGGATTTATTTTCAATTGTATGCTCGCACTTTAGCTACAACTTTATGCATTTTTTAATTAATTTTTTTAATTATTTCACTCCAATATTTTTCTTGTAACTTATTTCTTTTTGTAGATATATTTTTTTTGCATTTCCTCTTTGTATTTATTTATTTTTTATTAAAAACACAAAATTTTTTGCATTTGCTATCGGGTAATAAATTTCAATTGGATTTCATTGGCTGCGGCTGTAAAATGAAATTTCCATTGCTTTTTGCGGACAGAAAAGAGAAATCAAAATTGTGAATTTCATTTGCACAAAAGGAAAACTTTACAAAAAGCCAAAATAAAGCATCACTACAACGAATTTTTCTTTTATTTTTTATGCTTTTTCGATTTTGCTTTTTTCTATTGGAATCGGCTTCTCACATTCGGCTTAAAGATTAAATAAAATTATAAATGAAAAATATTTCTTTTGAACAAAAAAATTATTTTTATATAATTTTTTTTAAGATAATACAAACGAATTATGCGCTTTTTTGGTAATTTTGGATTTTTTCGTATTGAATTTTTATAAATTTTTTTTTTATTATTTTCTTATTGCTCACATTGCAATTTGGTTGGTTGACAGACTTTAGGGTCGGCAAAGGGCGACGGGACGACGAGAAAGGGGCAACATTTCGCAATTCGAGAAAAAATTGTCTGTACGTTTTCGTCGTCGTGTTTCAAAATTGCTATTTTCCGATATATTTTCTTGTCGTTGTTGTTGTTTGGCGATTTTGCTTTGCTTGCTTGCTTTCGCTCGAATTTGTTTTATTGTTTATTTATAGTTGTTGGTGTTGTGGTTAAAATTTAATTGCGGCATGCCAGACGTAACTGTGCCGCGCTGCACCGCGCCGCTCCGTGACGTATCGAGGCGCCCCGTACCGCGCCGCCCCGCACCGAGCCCCACCTTGCCGGCTCGCAGATCGACGCCTCGAACTGCACCGCGCTGCTGCCCTGCTAAGCCGCGCCGCGCCGCCTCGCGCACATCTCACACGCACGCACACACACACTCAGCCAGCCAGACACACGCACACACGGCGCTCGACCCGACCCGTACACGCCGACTTTCGCAGATACTTTTGCCGCGAGCGAGCGGCGCACCAAAACGCCACAAAACCAGCGCCGAACGTTCGATCAATCGCTGCGTATTGATTTCGCCGCGCTACGCTTAGATTTTTGCACTATTCTAACAGCATTTATTTCCAATGATTTACCATTTTTCACTTTGTTTTTGCATTTATCAATTGCCACTGTCGCTGCTGCTGCTGCCGCTGCCGCTCCTGCTGTCTCGCCGATACGATTTTTCGCATTTGCCGTGTGCTCGCTATTCGCCAAAAATGTGCTTCTTCTTCTACTTCGATCTTAATTTTCGCTTAATTTTTATTACTTTTTCACCGTAGCTTCCTCGAGTTGTTTAGTGCTGTTGTTACCGCTGCTACTCTGCTTTTGTTGTTGTTATTTTGTTTATGTTGTTGTATTGGTGAATACAACAAATGTACCGTATGGTTTTTTTTTTGGGGAAAAAAACGCGTAACGTCCTAACGATGCACACTCATCGCGGTTTACTCAGTGACTGAGCTCAGAGATTGTTGGCCAGCACTGGCTGAGAGTGTCGCTGGCTGCGGCCAAAAGGCGCGCGTACAGGGCGCTGCAGCCGGCCGCCATTGTGGCAAAGTAGCGCCGAAAAGTCAGCGACTGAACGAAGTAAGCGATGGAAAGAAAATTTGCAATCGAGTGCAAAAGTTTGAGCACCACTGATGTTTTAATTCTAAATAAAAATATGTTGAAAATTGCAGCGTTTTGTTGGCAAAATTGTGCAACTAATTGCATTGCTCAATCGGCTGCTGCACCCTGTAGTGCGACCCATTCGGCGCCCGAGTCCGAAAGCAGCTGAGCGGCTGCGTTGCAGAGAGCGCGCCAGCAAGTATCTGCGAGATACAAAATAGTTTTGCCGTGGCCGCTCCACATACGTTGCGGCTGTGTATCGTTTTGCTTAAATGTTTTCAATCGGAATTGATTTCGTTAGTTTTGCTCAGCGAAACGATTCGAAAAAGGTCGACATTCGTTGGATAAACAAAATGTTTGCACATAAACAAATGAATTGTTTAGCCATGAACACATTCCACATTATTTTGTGTATCTTGAAAAAATTATTTACAGTTATTTATATTTATTAAAATAAAAAATTCAACTGGTTATTTTTGAATTTATATTATTGCTGAAAAATTGTCTTCAAGCAGTTTACACGGAAAATCTTTTGACCAGCTAAAAGTCAACAAAGAGCAACAACCCTCTTTGGCCGCTCACTAATTATTGCAACCTCGCTCTTCATAATTGTTTTGGCGCTCTTTCAGTGGCGCTCAATAAGTGCAGCCAAGTCGTTGCGTGATTGCCGGCAAAACAAAACGACATCGGCATAGATATTTTCAGTTTTTCTGAAATCTTTTGAGACGCTGGCGTCTGAATTTAGTTTCCAGGTTGTTTTGCTGAAATATGGAATCCGGTAGACGATGATTCTCCTGCTTACGGTAATTTTTCAAAGTCTTTTTATAGTGTATTTCCTTTCTGAACCAATTGGGTCATTCATGGATTCATTAGTAGACAAGTACATATATACAAAAACTTGTCAGCAGCACCAGCAGAGGGTTTCATACCCCTAATTTTATTGGTTAGTGGACCCCTACTTGGCTTTAAGTCACTAACTAAATTCATGCACCGAAATATCTAATTGTGATAGTTGCATGTTAGGAAGACTTTACTCAAATTTATACGTTTTTTTAGCACCTGAAGCAAAACATTTCAATATTAGAATCTTCACAACTTGCTTTTAGTTCAAAGCTGTTCGCCGTTGATTTGTCTTACCAGCAATCAGTCAGAAGAGATTAATGCAGATTGTTTTAGATACCTCACACGGTTATCTGGTTTGTAGCAAAGATCTGTCAAATTTTTTTTGAAATTCTTAAAACTTACACTGTGCTGCAAACCTGAGGAAGTTTTCAACTGCTTTAAATTTGTACACATAACACCTTCACAAATGAAATTTTTGATGGCTTCACACTAAAAACACCATTGCGATCATTTTGACGGTTTTTCATTTTTAAATATCTGTATTTTCTTTAGTATTTCTATCAACTTTTTTTTGGTGAATTTTATTTTTTTTATCGTGGAAAATTTTATATATTTTAAAAATGTATTTTGTGAAAAATTAGTAAAATCAGATGTGCAATTTTCGAGATATCAGCGTATCATATCCGTAGTCTTTGTAGGTATGCAAAACTTGCGGTCTTTCTGGTGTTAACCCGCTAATGCATAGATATGTGGCAAAACAAATGTGTTCATATCTTTAAATTCAAGCCCGTTAACATTTTTCTAAGCGACGATGTATATATTTTTTCTGGTATTAATCCTAATTCCCGGAAGTGAGCCTCACAGTCTCACTAAAGATTTCAAATGGTGATAAATCCAAACGATTTTCGATTCCATTATTTTATGTAATCCTCTAATGGAATGTTAGAATTATATTGCATTTATAAATTTAACATTTTAGACAGTTTTTGTACTTTTCAAACAAATGTTTTCAGTAATTTAGATCATATAAGCCTGACAGTCTCACTTCTTTGTTTACGTTACTTATAAAATTCTGAGAATTAGGGTTAAATACACTTTTTGGTGATCGTTTCCTGTTAGTATCTTTGGCTCAAAAGAAAAAAACTATGTTTATTAAATAAAGAAGAAAATAATTAATGCATTTATGGGTTCAATCAAAAACAACAATTCAATACCATGTGGGTTCAAGTCCGACTCAAAAGAAAACTCAAGAAAACCTTTTTGTCTGTGGTTTCTTTCTCAGCAAGCAGTGCCAAACATCTGAAGCTTCAAATGTCGTTGGCATCGGCATAAAACTGCGCTTTTCTGTTCAAAGTCGCAAACAAAAAGTTAATTTATGCAAATAAAATCGGTCTAATTTTTGTTTACAAAACTGTCAAAGCAGTTATATTTTATTCTTCTTCTTACATACATTGTTTAAATACTATTGTTTTAAATAAGTCTTTATATACATATACAGTTTTGTATCATTTGCCAACTCCTGAGATCGATGTGTAGCATAACTTAAATGAATACTTATAATTTTTCAACCTGCGTATCCCTGTGAGCGTTCGTCAGCATTGCCAGCATTAAAAGTTTCACAGTGCTCGTGGTGAAAACATCAGCGGCTGTGGCATCGACTCACTGACACTTGCCACAAGAGACAACACAGGCACGTCAGCTGCCATTACTGCCTTTGAAAATAAACAAATTCGTGGCATTTCACAGCGGCCAAACAGTTTCTCACAGTGGCCAAACAGTTTTCCACAGTCCTAATAGACGCGCGCTAAGGTCCAATTTGCAGCCGCAAAATGGCCAACTTGAAGCAGGACCTCGACGAGTATCTGCTGCTGCAGAGCGATCAGAAGAAGAGCTTCGGCGGCAAACTGCCACAAATCAAGGTGCCCGATCTGGGTAAAATGTTCACGCGCAACGACGCTGCAGAGCCCAGCAACAGCTGGCTGAGGGAAACGCAGGACAGTTGCTGCCCCAAATTGGTGTGTGACGCTTCAACATTGCACTCCAACAAAATACTTTAAATATTTTTGTCAATTCTCTTCATTTTACAGACGCGCTTGCAGCGCATTGTGGGCTTTGTTGCTTGTCTGGGCCTGGGCACGCTGTGCTTCACCATCTCGACCTTCTACATTCCGGTGCTAATACTGAAGGCGCGCAAGTTTGCGCTACTCTACACTCTGGGCAGCATTTTCTTCATACTGAGCTTTTGCTTTCTGTCCGGTTTTGGTGCATTTGTAAAGAACGCCTTCTCCAAGCCGCGCATGTTGGTGTCGTGCACCTATGCCAGCTGCCTCTTTGCCACGCTGTACTGTGCGCTGCTCGCACAGAGCACCGCCCTAACGGTGCTCTTTGCTGTGGCGCAGATCATTGCTTTGCTATTCATGATCATTGGGACACTGCCGGGCGGCGCTTCCGGCATCAAGTTCTTCGGACAGCTCTTCAAGAGCAGCATTTCTTCATCGAGCACGCTGCCCGTGTAAGGGCGACATTCGTACTGCCGACGCTTTGCGCTGTACGAGTAGTTAGACGTTAAGTTATCTTCAATGGCGACAATTGTTATCTTCAATTTTAGAATCATTTATGCGCTTCTGATATGACTCGATCTTTTCATTTCGTTCTTGTATACCCTCGCATGTGTCGCATTCATATCGTATTTAGGTATACATAATATATGAAATATATGTTAAGGAAGTGACGTTTCACCTGTGATATCAGATGACGAAGCGTTTGTATATAGAAATAACGATATACATTATGAATAAATTGCAATATTTATTTAAGAAACATATTAATTTTAAACTATTTATTATGCAAGAATAATAACTGGTAGAATTGTTGCCCAATTTCTGGACTTGAACTGTGCTAATTAAATATACAATTAGATTAAATTAAAATTAGGATTACTTAAGGATCTAATGATTTGAAGATCTTTTTGAGGATGCAAGAAAACATTTTGGTTTATATCAAAAGTGAGTGCATTGATATATTGTGTATGCTACGAATAGATTTTCCTACAGTATGCAGTCACAATTTCGAAGAAGAACATCTGAGAAGAGACTTTTGAACCACTATGTTTGGAGCTAGCTCCATTTTTTTGTATCATTCATGTGTCTTTCTACAAACTTTGCATTTGAGAAAATTTGCGCAACGAACTTTCGAAATTGAAGTATAACAATTTATATGTTTTTATTTTTGTTCATATTCTCTACAATTCAAAATTTGAGGACCAGCTAAAATTGACAGAAAACACGACATAGATGCAAATTGCCGTTTTGGGCCACCAATACACGCAACGAGCAACAAACAATGTGCAGCTGCTGCAACGGGAACGCACAACCAGACAAGAAGAGCATTTTTCTGCTTGCCAGGAGGACAGTCAAACCTATGGGACACATTCAGCACAAGTAGCGAGACATGGTGCTCCCACTATTATTGGTTTCAGTATTAGCGGTTATTGCAATGCTTTCGGTACTTTTATGTTTATTTCTTATCCTCGCATGGTACTTTGGGGTAGCAATTTTCAATTGCACTCTGAATTGCTGTGAGTTCCTGTACGAAAAAATCTGTTCCTGCTGTGAGTGCATGTACGACGAATTCTGTTCGGACGACCAAACAGATGAGCCATGTAGACAGAATGTGTAGCAAGATGTCCCTTGGTTTTGGATTCATGTCTCGTGCTCCGTGTTTGTCAAAAACTGCTTCTTTGCTTCCTTAAAAAATTCATGTAAACAAATTCAGCTTCTTCGAAGGCTCTGCTGTTAAATCAAAGCAAATATTACAACTGTTTCGTAATAATTACGAAATTTGGAATAGCAAAGTTAAAAGGTGTTGAGAGTTTGAATTCAAATCACTGTAAACGGACAGAACTTTCGGTTCAAACATTCATATGAAGCAGCAAAGAAAAGTTGGGAGTTTAGTGAGGAATATTGCTTTGAAAAATTTTTGTAAATGTTTAGTGTATATGTGTGTAAATTTGTATAATAATTTGTTGCTGCTCGATATAAGAAAAAATATAAAACGAAGTGAATAATTGTAAAAATTTAAAGTTCTAATTATGTGTGATGTGGTAAATGTTTTATTAAAACAGAACCAATAGATTTTTACAGACTGTGTTACAATTATCAATACGAATTTTGTTTGAATTGTAGACTTTACAATTTGTTCTATCTAAAATAATAGAACAATAATTAGGTTAGGTTGAATTAGGTTAGGTTAGTTAAGTCAGGCAGCTTGTTGATTTCTCAACAAGTATAGTCGGATACTTTAGGTACTCTGTAAACACTAGAAATACCACAAGTTTTCCGAATATTCGAAGTTGACATCGAAGTATAACAATTTATATTTTTATTTTTGTTCATATTCTCTAAAATTCAAAATTTGAGGACCAGCTAAAATTGACAACAAACACGACATAGGAGCAAATCGCCGTTTTGGGCCACCAATACATGTGACGCACAACAAACAATGTGCAGCTGCTGCAAAGGAACGCACAACCAGACAAGAAGAGCATTTTTTCTGCTTGCCAGGAACACAGTCAAACCTGCGGGACACATTCAGCACAAGTAGCGAGTCATGGTGCTCCCATTTTTATTGGTTCCAGTATACGTGACGATTGCAATTCTTTCGCTAATTTTATTTTTAATTCTTTTCATCGTGTGGTTCTTTTGGTTAGCAGTTTTCACTTGCACCCTGACTTGCTGTGAGTTCGTGCACGACAAAATCTGTTGCTGCAACCAAACAGATGAGAGACATAGACAGAACGTGTAGCAAGATGTCCTTCGGTTTGGGATTCATGTCTCGTGCTCCGTGTTTGTCAAAAACTGCTTCTTTGCTTTCTTCAAAATTCATGTAAACAAATACAGCTTCTTCGAAGGCTTTGCTGTTAAATCAAAGCAATTATTACAACTGTTTCGTAATAATTACGAAATTTAGAATAGCAAAGTTAAAAGGTGTTGAGACTTTGAATTTAAATCACTGTAAACGGACAGAACTTTCGGTTCAAACATTCATATGAAGCAGCAAAAAAAGTTGGGAGTTTAGTGAAGAATATTGCTTTGAAAAATCTTTGTAAATGTTTAGTGTATATGTGTGTAAATTTGTTGCTGCTCGATATAAGAAAAAATATAAAACGAAGTGAATAATTGTAAAAATTTAAAGTTATAATTGTGTGTGATGTGGTAAATTTTTTATTAAAACAGAACCAATAGATTTTTACAGACTGTGTTACATTAATCAATACGAATTGTGTTTGAATTGTAGACTTTACAATTTGTTCTAACTAAAATAATAGAACAATAATTAGGTTAGGTTAGTTAAGTCAGGCAGCTTGTTGATTTCTCAACAAGTACAATCGGATACTTTAGGTACTCTGTAAACACTAGAAATACCACAAGTTTCCCATACCTACAAAGATAACATATCACATTCGCTGATATATCGAAAAGTACACATCGGATTTGGCTAATTTTTCACAAAATAAATTTTACAGGATAAAAAATGCAAATCACGAAAGCAAAAGTTGACAGGAATGAAAAAGAAATACAGAAGAATAAATATTTAAAAATGAAAAACCGTCAAAATTACCACAATTGTCTTTCTAGTGCTAAGAGGAAGAGAGAAAATAGCTGAGTTCATTCCGTGTTTTTCTGAAGGTTCGAATCTCAACACTAAATCAGTGCAGTTTCTAGTTTCCAAATAAAATTTATTGATTGTCTGCACCAAAAAGGCAAAGTTGCATTTCGGATCATGTGAGTAGTGAATTTTGAATGAAGACACAAATCATCAATCAAAGGAAAAATTGTATGCAAAGATGAAAACATGATTGTTTTGCAATTTTCGGCCATCTTAAGACTGCGTTTTACTCTCTCAGGGGCTTAGGGTTTCTTCGTTGTTAAACTTCGCTGGAAAGAAACACATTCACAGCGATCACTTTTATATTGGCCCGCATCATTAAGGAGCTCTAACTGATACCTGGTCAACCAGCTTACCTAACTTAACTTAAAGCTTCAACACCTCAAAATCCTTCTTAACCTTTTCGCTATTTTGTTGTCATATGGCAACATGCTAGTTTGTGGACGTCTGAAACCTCTGTGGTTTCAAGAATAAATTTTTTTTTGTCCTTAGAATGATTTGAAGTTTTAGGAAAAATACAAAATTAATAAATTGAATATTTAAGTTTAAAGAAGAGAAGTATACACGTTTTTTAATGCTATATCTTGACATAGTAAAGGAAGAAGAAGCAGAAAAATTAGATAACTTTTTAATTTGACGTTTTCTTTCAATTTAGATACCGTTATTTTTAATTGTGGCTGAAGTAAATGAAGAAATAATAAAATTTTCGTTAGGCGTAAAAAGTTTTAGGTTTGAATAATTATTACAGCCACAACGATGTAGTTGCTCTGATAGAATAACACTCCAAAATACAGGGTCCGAGTATAAAAATTAAAAATTTTTTATGGAATGTTGCTAATACATATAACCGCTTCTATGTGGTTATATTATAAAACTTAAAATTGAAATTGAAAATTGAAATTGAAAATGAAAAATTGAAATTGAAAAATTGAAATTTTAACTTTCCCCAGTAAAAATCGGTAGCGAAAGGGTTAAGTACTTATTTGCGTAAAAATTTTAATGAGGAACTAGACCATGATGCACGTATTGTATGTATTCACGATCAGAATTTGATTGCTAATTTCTGGGCTATAAATCAGTTGAGTTGAGCTCACATCACTCTGGCCCACTGGCTTAATTACAATAAATACAAAATTCGTTGACTTGCGTAAACTCAATGAAAACGAACGCAGATCGTTTTAATATTAGTTATGATTTCAAAGCTGTTAGCCTCAACTTTTAGTGCTGTTTACTTTTTCAATCTAAAAATATAAACTATATTGGTAAAAACTAAAAAGCTTAAATTTATTTTTCAACTTTGGATATATTTCAAACAAAATTAGGAAGAGATACATATTTTCAACTCATGCTGCTTAATTTAAAATTATTTGTTTGCTTATTAAGTTATTGTATGTTTGTGAGGTGTATTTTTACTTTGGTGGAGACTTTTCCTCGCCTGAGAAAAGTTGTTTTAGTTGTTGTTGTTGTGTTGTTGTTGAACTTAAAGTGAAATAATTAATCACTAAGGGCCGAACTAAGCTCAATGGAACATACGACACTTGTTTTTTAAGAGTTTGTGTGTGCTTCCAAATAGTTCTGACTGTGGTTCCTCTGTTGTTTGCACTGTTTTCTCTTTTGAAATGCATAAATGTATAAAATTTGGCACTGCAACGATTTCCAAATCTTACGAATAATTGTCGTAGCATTTATTTTGCACTGGCTTCACCCTGTAAAATTTCATGCATTGCTTGGATTTTGTATTTTAATTTTGAAGCAACACTGAAACTTTGACATTTGAGAATGCATTTTCTGTTAAATTCGATTGTTTGCGAACTGTTTATCTTTTGCAAAATTATTTAATAACTTTATTGCTTGTTATGAATGAATGGAGAATGAATTTGCCCACCGAGGAGCTAACCATCGAAAGTGTACTGCGGGACTATGGCATTAGCGAGGAGCAGCGTCGCACCATTAATCCCAACATAATCAAAGAGTTCATTGGCGGCTTTGTGAGTAGCTGTTTGTTGCTTTCCAAAATGGTTGCTTTACAAATCGAAATTGCATTCATTGGCCCACAGATACCGACCGTGGAAGACCTGCAACGACGCCTCAGCGACGATGAGTTGATTGAGCTGTGCAAGCGCGTACGCTGCCGGGTGCTGATGTCGCGCTGGAATGCAGTCGATGACTATGTGAGACGCTTTCGACGCGAAGGTCGGCTGCAGAACAAGACACGCGAGAAGGCGCACAAGCTGCTGGCGAAGGCTGTGAATCGGCACAAGGAAACGGCGGTGTACACGGAGGAGGATAGCTGGCCGGTGCGCGAGCGTGAATGGCGCGAACGCAAGAAAGAGAATTTGCTGCGGCTGGACTTGTGGGCCTATGATCGAGAGCAGTTGGAACAGAAGCAGCGTGAAGAACAGAAGCAGCAGGAGCTAGTAGAGCGTGCGTCACACGCGCAGGTTCAAGATTTGCTGGTTGATGTATTGAACAGCAGTGGTTCGATGGATAGCACTGAGACGGTGGCCAGCGACAATATGATGGACAGCACTGAGACGCTGGCCAGCAACAATACAATGCTCAAAAACACACCAGCAGAGTGTGTTGATGAGGTGGCCTGCAATGTTACGGTTGTTACTAATTCGTCTGTTATGGAAGAGTCGCAAGCGTCGCAAATCGCCGATCCTCTCTTGGGCAACGCTTTCAATATGGAAGAGCTGTCGCAGCAAAGCAATCAAGTTCCTATTGAAATGCAGGGCTTTCTGGAAATCAATACCGAATCGATGAGCATAAGCTTGGAGCTACCACCAAATTCGCAGTGCACGCCCGCTTATGAAGAATTCAACTCTCTTGTGGGACCCACGTCGACGCAGTCACAAACGGCGCAGTAACAGCACACTAAGCAAAGTACTTGCAACGGTCATGTAACACTTGAAGAAAAACTATTAAACCTGATGGGCGCGCCTTAGTCAGCCAACCATGGATTGCTTTATATGAAATTGAATACTTTGTTATTAGACTTTATTTGTATTTGTCATGGATTAACATTGTTAGTTGAGTTATAATAACTGAATTAAATATAATTATATAATATTGAATAATTGAATTTATAAACAATTTAAAAATCATATTAAATTCTATTACAGTTTATAAGAATACTAAAAAACCTTGTAATGCACATACATTTAGCAAACAACATTTTATACAACCCTGAGTTCTTCTGAAGTTGCATCATTTAGGTGCAACAATTAACATTGCTGCATGGCAACCGTTTGTTTATTTATGGTTTAGTATAAATTTCAGAAATAATTGCCACTGCCACTTGCCATGTCCTGCATCTGCCTGGGCCCGAAACGCGCTGGTAAAACGCATTTGCTCAAAGCGCTTCAAGATCCAGAAGCCATCGACGAGACCACCTATTCGATGCCATCTAATGGCACCAACATTTTCGTCATCAAGTTTCCCACAAAGCCTCACACCAATGGTCACACCAACACACCAGCAGCTACCAGTGGCACAGCAACGACAGACACTCCGGCCAATGGCGGTGGCAACGCACGCAAAACTCACGCACAGCGAAATCCCCCAAAGTGCATACGCGTTCTAGAAATTGGTGGCTCCATGGCACCGCTTTGGCGTCAGTACTTTAAAAATGTGGACAAGCTAATCTACGTGGTGGACACTTCGAATCTGTGTCAGATATCGGCCGCAGGTGCAGACGTCTCTTAATTGTATTCAAGTTTGCAACTATTTGATTTTTGTTTCAATTGGCAGGTGTGCTGTTGTATTCCATATTGACCGAGCCGCGTATGCAGCGCGTTAAAATTCTGCTGGTGTTGTCTAAAATGGATTATGCCTATCGACAGATGCGCAACGAAGCGCTGCTCATGCTGCAAATATCGGTGAGCACAACATGGACTGTTATATATAATTTATCGTTTATAAATTTCACATGTTCCACACTTGCAGAAACTGCAAAAGGAGGTGCGTCAACAGGTTACCATTGTGGAGGCCAGTGCAGTGACGCGTCTAGGTTTCGATGCTATCTACGAGTGGCTGCAAACAGTTTGAGCCGCTTACTGAATACATTTGGAGTGAAGTGCACAAAAATACTTTTATTGAATTCAAGAGAAAAAGCAATAACAACTGTAATATTTAGTAATCAATTTTGGTTTATTTCTCTTAGAGCTTGTAGTGTGCCTCCATGTATTGAATGTTGCCCTCAACCTCTGAGGAGTCGATTAGCACCTCTTTGGCGGCATTCAGATAGGACTTGGCGCGCATCAAATCGCCGGCGTGAGCTGCTAGTACGGCCAGATTGTTGAGTGCGGCACCGTTGCGTGCATCCGAAGTGAGGCAAAGCTGCAGACATCGACGCGCCAAATGGAAGTCGCCAGTTGACTGGGAAGTAGAAATTGAGAAACGATAAAATGGTGATAGATCATTGATGAGATTGTGATGGGTGTATGGGCGTCAGTCAGAAGTGTTGGATAATATTAATTAAGACATTATCTTTGGTTTGTGTAATTGTTTTCGCACTGACAATAATTATGGAATCTAACGTTTCTTATGTTTGACTTGAAATAACTAAAAACTAACAATTAAGCATAATCTCAGCTTTACTTACAAGCGCCACAAAGCTCAGATTGTACCAAATGTCTGCCTTTTGATCCGGCGTCTTGGCCATTAGCAGTGCACGATGAAAGCATGGCAGCACCAGATCGATTTGTCCGCCATACAAGCAACACAAGGCGATGTTGCAGTACAATTCTGCAGTGTGCACACCCAATGACAAAATGCGTCTGAAAATGTGAAGAACAGAGTTTTCAAAAGAGAATTTAAGGCAAATTTCTGTAGTTAGATGTGGAACAGCTTTAACTATTCACTTCAGTCAAATGGAAGCAGGTTGGGTTGGATCTCGTACTTTATTAAACATTTTATCATCTAGAAATTCAATGAAAATGAACGATTGGGTCCTTGAAGTTTTAAGTTAATTGGTTAAATGCTTTGAGTTTTTATTGGTCATGAAAGCAAAGGAATATTTATTTTTAAACGTCATACAAGAAGTGTTTCTGGCACTAATGAAAAACATTTTCTACGACGCTCTAAACTTTTGGTTTTTCATTTTTCAAGCAATTTTGGTTGATTTGCCTTTCTTTCTACATAAACCTAAACAATGTTCCTATAAAAATTGTGTTTAGAACTTGATTCAACGACTTTTAAACTTTAATTTGCATTTTCTAATAACACTGGCTATATATGATTTAACAAATATGCAAATTATAGAGCAAGATCCAACTTAACCTTCAAAATTCATTAAGAAATTAAGTGAATTATCTAGAAATTTAATGAATTTTAAAGTAAGAAATTAAGTGAATTATCTAAAAATTTAATGAATTTTGAAGTAGTGCTCGACTTTTTGAAAAATCAAGTAGTCAAGAAAGCAAAGGATTACATTTTGCAGCAAGTTTTGAGAGTTTGCAGCACCAATGAAAATCGATTTATATAAAGTTTGAAACTTTGCGTTTTTGCACAATGTGCACAATGCAGATCTCAATGACTTTTCCGCTTCAATTTGCATTTTCGAACAGTTCTGGGTATATGCGATTTACCAAATATGCAAATTATAGTACAAAATCCAACTTAACCTTCAAAATTAATTTATAAATAAACTTTATTATCTAGAAATTCGATGAATTTTGAAGTAATGATCAGTTTCTCGATGAATGAATTGGTCAAGAAAGCACAGGATTACATTTTGCAGCAAGTTTTGAGAGTGAATGAAAATAGTTTTCAACAAAATTGTGAAACTTTGGATTTTTCAATTTTCACACACACACACAATGCACTCCTCAAAGACTTTTTCGCTTCCAGTTGCATTTTCGAACAGCTCTGTGTATACGGAATTAAAAAAAAATTAAAATTTTTACACAAATTTCAACCTAACCTCAAATCTGCTTATACAAATTCACTTAATTGCACCACTTTAACTTGTTTGCACTTAATTGTTTAATCAAGTTTTCTTCATTTGATTGTTTTGAACTCACCTGTAGTACATTAACGCCATTTCCGGATTATTTTCGTAAAAGTGATTCAGCGCAATGCAGGCCAACGCTTCAATATTTATCGGATTGAGTTTTGTAATCAATCGATAAATCTGCATGGCATCGTCCGGCTTGGACAGAGCATCGAAAATGCGTCCCTGCTCGATGCGAAACGTAACGTCGAACGGATGCCGATCCACGGCCATTGTGATCAGCTCGAGAGCCCGTTCTGACTGATCGAGTCGCTGATACAGGCGCGACAGCAGCAGATAAGTGTCCGGATGCGGAAACACGGCCAGCGATTGTACCAAATAGACTTCGGCCTTGCGCGGATAGCGCAGCATGAGCAGGCAGCGGCCCATCTGCTGGTCCCACCACCAGTCGACGGGCCCAGCGATGCGGTGCGCGTCGGCGCCGCGCTTCTGCTTGTGCATCTCCATGACGGCCTCGCACAGCGAGTAGGCCTTCTGCACATCGGACTCGTGATAGTAGAGGAACTGAAAGAGCGCCTTGATGAGGGTTTCGCGCTCGGCGTAAATGGTCGGATTGAGGCGCGACGCCTGATACAGTTTGGCAGTGATGTCGCCAACGGTGAAGGCCGCGGCCGAGGTGGCGCGTATGCGCGAAGCGGTGCCGCAACGCGACGCAGGCCGGCTGCCCAGCGACGAGCCCGGCCGCGAGGTGCCCGTGCCGGGACGCACCTGCAAGGGAGGCGAAAAGAACGAGTCGAGTTGTAGTTGTAGATGAACTGTTGTCACAATGGGCCACTTACTATGCCCGATTTGGGTCTGGCGGTGGCCGTGAGGCGCGCCGTCGCCATGCGGCCCTCGCTCGAGTGCGCGCCGCCGCTCAGGGCCGACACCCTACTGCGCGCAGTCGAGGAGCCGGCGCGCAGCGTGCTGGTGCTCGGTCGCGGTATGAAAGCGGTTTTAATTGAGGTTCCTGGCCGCGCCGCTGTGGCAATGCGCTCCAATTCGACTTCCTCGTGCCCTGCGTTAAAGTCATCGAACCGCAACAACAATAACAACAACAACAACAACAACATATGTGATGACAAGAAAAATGATGCAAAGAAAAAAGATGCATCAAAAATTACAACATGCACTTTGGCTGGCTGACCGATGGCGCGACAAAGAAAATAACCCAAAACGAAATAACAATAACAACAGCGACAACGGAATGGAACAACAACCAGAAATGGAAACAACAAAAAAAATGCAGCAGGGTGATTGAACAGCGCGGAATGTGGGCAGCATGGCGGCGCGGCGGCATGTAATGCCGCTGGAATGTCGTTGAAGTATTGCAGCGCTGCCGAAATCCGTTAAAACGACCAGCCGCCGATGCTGTGCGCTGTCGGCGCGAAATTTACTGCGCGCTGTCGGTGGTCGAAGGATTTACTCCCACTGGCTTACAGAATTGAGGTCAAATTCCAGCAAATCACAACAACAACTTCACTTCACAACTTCACAACAACTTTCTTGTAGCTTCGCGTCAAGTCAAAGCCAGCCGCACCCGCATCCGCTTAGCACTGTTCGCCTATTTCCATGCTGCCGCTCATTACGCCTCCAATTACAACTTTGATACATTGCAAATTATACGCCAATTCAATTGGCCTCTTGGCCTCCGCTCCGCAAACACAAACAACAGCAATAAATAATTTGCATTCCGGCGTCCGCACGCTGCATGCCGCACAAATGCATCCATCATCAGCGCCGGCGGCAAAAACCTGCCTCCCGAAATGGACAGTTGTTGCTATTGTTGTTGTTGTTGTTGTCGTTGCCAGTACATACCCGCATCGTCCGTTTCCAGATCGTCGACGTACACGCGCTGCGTCAGAGCGCGCATTTTTAATTGCCAAACGCCCTCCATCATCCACGTGGGCATGGACGCTTTATTGGCGGCGGCGTTGTTGCTGCCACTGCTACTGTTGTTGATGTTGTTATTGCTGCCGTTCTGGCGTCGCCCCTGCCGCAGGGGCGCAATGCGCTGCAAATTGCTACCGTATCGGCCGCCGCTACCGCTTTGTCCTCCGCCGCCGCCGCCGCCAACTCCGTTGCCATCGTCCGCATCCGGCGGCGCGGCAAAGAGCTGCACATTGCTCTCGTGGCCCGCGTGCAACATGCCATTGCACACCTCGACGCATTTTTCATAATTTCGTCGCCGATACAGCGAGACGGCCTTAAAGTAGAGCCACTCCAGTGACGCCAATGACGATGCCGTCGGCGCCGTCGAGTGCGCTGTCATTGCGGCTGCAATGCTGGCATTGGCGCTGGCGCTGGCAGCGGCTGTGACTGTGGCGGTGGCGGTGCCCATTATCATCATCATCATTGGCGACGTTCCGGAGGCCATCATTATGGCGACGTTCCGCGCTGCCACGCGGCTCCACCGCGCTTCGGGTCGCGGTGTCTTGCTCGCTGTCCTTCGAAGGTTGTTTTCTTCACTTTTACGCAGCCAGTCTTTTTATGGTTAGTTTTTATTATTGTTGTTTTTGCTGCTGCTGTCGTATTTGTGCTCCGCACGTTGTCTCTTGGTAGTTTTGTTGTTCTAAGTTTTTTCCTTTTTTTTTTATATTTAGTTGTTCCTGCTGTTGGTTACTGGAATTTTTCGGACCGGATGTGGATTTTTTCGTTGCGTTTGTCTGTTGCTGCCACTCGGCCTTTGCTTTCAATGATTGTTCGGCCACTCAGCAATTTTTTTGTTTGTTAGAATTGTTTTTAATTTGTTTTTTTTGGTGCTTCTTATTTATTTGTTTTTGTAGTCAATTATTATTTTTTTTAATTACAGTTTTGCGCCGCAAAAACCAATTTGATGATGTGTCCATAACAATTTGGTGCTCCTTTTGCTGCTATGTCGGAATTGTGGTCGATCGAGTTGGAAAAGGAATTTGTTTGTGCTTTTACGGTTGCCATGGTTTGGGAATGTTTGCAGGTGGCCAACCGACAAATTCCGCTTTAGCTGCAAATCTCCGAAGCTTGTTTCGTGATATTTATGTATAACTTGGAATTGTTTGGTAAATAAACATAATTTTTAAACTCTTTCAAAACCGATTTCTGATAATCTTTTTATGGCAAACATTTTAATTACAAAATGTATTTGTTGTACTTTCTTTGGGTGAATTGGAAGTTTGTTTTGTAAACAATTGAACTTTCAGAGGTTTGTCATCTCCTGCTGTGAGATATGCTGCCGAAATAAAAATTGTTTTTATCTCCGTTGTTGAATTGAATCTGGGGTCGAGCATTGCCTCAGACTTGCCATCGCTGACATCAAACCTACATTACACAAATAAATCTTTCACTATGATTTTTTAAATGAGTATTTTTTATTTCGCGTTGACAAAAAACATTTTATAATTTTAATTTTAATTAATGTTATATATTTTATAATTTTAATTAATACTTCAACTAATGAACTGCGCAGTTAAATAATAATAATAAAAATCCTTTCCAGACTGCGTAACTAAAATCAACATACAAATGCTCCGATAGGAAATTTTGTCTTTGTACTCAATTTAATGAAAACAAAGCAAATAATATTTCGAAATTTATTAGATACATTAAAAAATTAATCAAAAATCTGCTAAAAACAGATCGTTTGGCGTTAGTTGTGCTTTGCAACTGGACAGGGACAGAGCTCCTAAAAAATGGACTGTTCCTTCCAGCACTTTTCAAAGGCTGTTATAATACTCTTCATCAATTTGCTTCATTCGACACGGTTCGGCGGCATTTCACAAATAAAAATTTTTTCAATAAATTTTCTTTTCTCATTGTTGCGAAAATGTGTTCTACTGACCAACGCAGGCATAGTTCGTAACGCTGGATTGTGCTTAAATATAACACACTGAAATTCTTTGAGTAGTTCACTACTGTAGTCATTTAATTTACAGTTTTCCACAGTCACTTCACATTCACTTCGCTTTTCCACTCCATGTTTTACCGTTGCTTGTAAAAACCAAACCGGCTATCCCGGCTGCCTGTTTTTACTTGTCTGTCTGGAACATAACTCGTTCTCGAACATTCCAGCATTGGCTCCAACCGTCTCTGCAGTAATTCCCGCAAAATTACTATACCTCCTAAAACTATGCAGTGCTGCTGTTGCCGATAAAGGCCCGTTAAGTGGTGTCGTGTTGCCTATGCTTAGGCAAAATGTTTATAGAGCACCGGTCCTTGCCGCGAGACATACATAGTTCACCAGTTGGGCGCATTGTGATACCACAAAAAGGAAGGAAGTGTCCTTAACGCCAGTCATTCGACAGTTGGATCGAAACAGTTCAATTCGACGAAGAGTCCTAGCATGTCATTTTATGGCTGTTCTGAGGTCATCGAAATTGTCCAAGAATGGTGTGCCTAGAGCTTCCCAACTCTGTCAAGAGAGAGCCAAACTTGAACCAGTTAATTGCGCACAACGTTACATAAGTTGAGACCTAAAACCTGGCCTATAATCTTTTGAATTGTCAGCCAATTTAAACGCCATAAAGTAAGACAAACCTTAAGAATTCTGCATATTGAAAGTGTAATTTATGAAGACGTCGATTGTTGTTGTAAATGGCAAGTTATTACGGCCTTTGTTGTGATGAATACAGAGTGGCGGATCAACAATTTGAGCTCGAACTTCAGTTTAAGAGTTATGCTCACCAACTCCAATGTATGAGTACTCTCAATACTTTTGAATGACAGTTCTAACTATAAAATAACAACTGTCTGCCTACTACTTCGAGTTGTTTGACCTTATGCAAACTCAAAATTGCTCCAGAAAGCAGAATTGGAACCGCTAGATATTTGGATCAGAAATGGAAGTTTAAAATTTGGATCAGAAATGAAAGTGGAGGTGACATAACCTCCAGAAGAAAGAAGACTGCAGTATGGCAAAGAAAGCCATGGAGTGGAATCCACTATCCGATAGAGAAAGATAGCCTGTTATGCCTTACGCGTTCTGGAGACGTGAGTCTATCAAGTCAACTCGGCTTAAGTTGGGAGCAAATAACAGCAATGGCCAAAAACCGAACTAGGTGGCACGTAGGCGTGGTTAATTCCCTAAATTTCGTTTGGGATTTCAGGAAGCAATGATGAGCTGTGGAAATTCAATCAATCGTCTGCCTTTTAAACGCAATTAAATTGTCCTTTGAACTCTATTATATTCTAAAAAATAGTCCGTAATTCAGATTCTGATACTATCTTCTATTGCAGGATGTCCAGAACGAAGCTTAATTGATTTACAACAACATCACTGTGGCTCAATTTGGTTCAAAAATCGCTTGCTGTGGTAGGTATAACTGGCCACGAATGGCCACACATAGAACGTTATTGGGTCCTTGGCAATGCCAGATGGAGATCTGTCTATAAGTTGTAGTAGTGATTCATGAGAACACGGCTGCCTTTGGCAAACTTAAGCAAACACTTCAGGCCTAACGTCACCATTTTCTTTAGTACGGCGAACTTGTGTGCTCCTAAGATTGCTCAAACCCCATCCTGAGCAGTAACACTCCAGCTCCAACTCCCAGTTAATTCTTCTAAATCTCATCTGCTTCATGTGAAGCAGCTGTGTGCCTGCTCCTGGCAGTCATAGAGGGCACTAACAATAGGCAATGATGTCTCAGAATGAAATTATGTATTTTCGGTACAAGCCCTCTGAACCTAATCTAACCTTACACTGAACTTAAATTACAATTATATTCGAAATGGGGAGTTTAATGGGGTTTCGACAGTACATTTTGATTTTTGCTTCGCAGAAACGCCAAAAGTTGACAACCACACAATTCCGATTGTATGGGAGACGCCCTCTGGTGGTGTTTTTTTGAAGCTTAAGTAATTTTGTATTTGTTGTACTCAAGAATGCTGAATATCGTTGAATAAATCATTCAAATCGATTAAGTAGTTTTCGAGATATCATGTTTCCAAGCTTACTTAACTGCAGTCACAAATGTGGACCCAATTCCATAGAAAATGGCCAGTTTTGTATGGCAGCCCCTTTAAGACTTGGAAATACCGGGTAGGTGTGTATGGAAAAAACATTTGGAAGAGAAAATAAATGGGGGTCAGTCTTACATTTGACACATCTGGGGGCAACCTGGGAACAGTTAGAGCTTATTTTATAAAAACGTAAATTTTGTATGGGAGCCCTATTAAGGGTTTAAGATAGGGGGTAAGTATGTTTGAAAGATGTGTTCAGTACGAAAAATTAGTGTGCATCAGTCATAGGTTTTAACTCTTTAAGAGCAACTTCTGAACAGCTGTGAAGCAGTTTGTCAAATTTCCCAGCTTTTTGGTCAACTTTGACCTCGATGCGACGCCATTTAACTCCACTCTAGCCCAAAAATGGGAGGTTCTTTATCATCGAGAACCCATTATTGAGAACATCCATACAACACTAAATCATGTCTATGGTTATTTCGCTATATGATTTTTTATTACACAGAGTTAAGGTTTTTTTGTATTTTTGTTTGGTGTTAATGTGTCTGAAGATGATTTAAAACTGATGATTCTTACTTCTTTTTCCCTTCAGTTGTAAAAAAAGAACATTAAGAAGCCTTCCTTTCAGTGACCCATAGTCATTCTGAGTCACGGGCAGTTGAACTTACGCCTCACACTCACCGAATAAGTTAAGCAATGCGCAGCGTGTGATTGCCGATTGCTTTGCTTAAAATATTCACAATTTACAAAAGGCGGCGCCAAATTGCACAAACATAAACACAAAAACATTTATTGGTGGCTGGTTCCACAAGTGGCAATTTCGTATTAGCGTATTTACAACAACAACAACAACTACTAAACTAAACCAAACTAATCATTAGGAAAGCGCGCCAGCATCCGCCAATGTGTGCGCAGATGTCGACCATTGTTGGGCACTGCGGCGCATTAAACGTCAGTTGCGCCCGCCGAGACATTGCAATGCTTGCAATAAAACGCCGACAAATGCACATTTGTGCGCACAATTGTTGCAGTTGCAATTCTAATTGAGTTGCAGTGACAAAAGTGCCAAGCGGTAATTTGATGCCATACAAAGCCGTGGCAGCTATTTACATGCATTCGGTGACAAATTGGAGCGACGATTGGCGCGTAATGACATTTGGGTGCGCGCACTGAAAATGGCCTAAGTGGCCTAAGTCCAATGTTGGCGTCAATGAGCCGCGGCATTGCGCACTTGAGCGCTGTGTCTACTTTTCAATGAGATCATAGCCACTTTCAGTTGGGTTGTCATTTCGATTTGCTGGGCAAATATCAAATGGACAAATAACAAATGTGAACTTATCTTCGGAGACCTTCAGCGGCATGCAATAAGAACTGTCCACGAGAAGATTGATCACTTGAAAAAATTGAGCTCTTATGTTTCTTGAAAAGTTTATGCGTTTCAATTCAACTGTTCGAATTCACTTGGACAACACGGTTTGTTGGTTGAAGTTTTTCCTAAGCTTCGATATCTGGTGTGGTGTATTCATTCGTCTAGGTTAGGTTAGGTTGAATTCGCAACCTTCTACGTGAAAAGCTCACTTAAGCAGAACTTATGGCTCAGTTTGGTATTCGTTGGTCTCACAGCTCTTAGATTCAAGCAGTCCAGGAAGATCTAACCTTAAACAAAGACAATGCAACGTTTGGTTCTTTGGAAGTAATATCGCTCGCATAGAAAAAAAGGGAAATCTCTGATGCCGGTAAGCCTCAACGAGCTGCATACCAAATATTAAAATAATAAATTTATGTTCAATATATTTTACGCAAATATTTTGCATATTTGCTTCACTACTAAGGAATGTGCCAAAACAAATTTGGTAGAAGAATAAAGTAAACAAACACAATGCCAAAAATGTGGCTTCACTGCAAACCTTTATTGCTGTTTTTGTTGTTATAAATTGTTATGTATTGTTTTTTCTTTCATGAAAAATAAAATAAAATGAAAAACTTCCACAACAACTTGAATGCAAACAGAAAACAAAAGTAAACGCTAGCAAATTATTCTGTCACACCTAAGCAACTAAATAGACGACATTTGTCGCAGTTACTCAATTACCGGTGCGAACGTCATTGGCACCACTTCGCCACTCTCTGCACTCCGCTCCACAACGCTGGCCATATGTCGCCGGGTATCGTTGCTCGTATGGCTCATAGTTTTGACATATTTTGACGGCAACCAAGTTGTTAAAAATGCCAATAACAACAACAAAAACAATTGCAATAAACACGACAAATGCAGCAACAAAAACAATTGACGTTTAGCTGTGAGATATTAGTGACGTTGTTGTTTTTGTTGCAGTGTTAATGTTATTGCTGTTGTTGTTGTTGGGAGTTTGCGTAATTAATGCCGCATAGTTTTGAATGAAAAGCGTTGCAATTGTAACGATTCGACTTTTGTCGCTAAATTTTTCAACTAAAATCATATCAGCCGTGGACTGAGATAAGTTTGTTGGACTTGAGGTGAAGATCATCTTTGGGTAAATTTACACTGCGACGTTATCTACCAGTAATGCCATTCATTTGGTGCGCTTATCTAAGTGGAGCTGACAATGCGCGTTACTCATACGCCGGGGCGGCTCAGTCAGCGTTCGAGAATGCCGGTGAGAAACGATTTTTTTTCAAGTTAAACACAAAAAAAGAGGAAAAGAGAGATGTGCGAAAATAAAGTGTAAAAGGAAGTAAAAGGTAAAAAGTATTAGGAAAAAATAAGAAAAGATAAGAAAGGAAGTGGAGATAGAAAACGGAGTGGATCTTCAGTTAACACAAAAGAGAAAGAGAGAGGCAAAGAAAGATGTAGTACAATAAAGTGTAAAATGAAGTAGAAGCTGAAACGTAAAAGGAAAGACAAGAAAGTAAGTAAAAGGGTGTTGGATCGTCAGTTAAACAGAAAGAGAGAGAGAGGGGGAAAGAGAGATGTTGGGCAATAAAGTGTAAATTAGAGATTGAAAAGTATAGAGAACAATAAGGAAAGATAAGGAAGAAGTAAGTATAGAAAGAGCAGGAGGTAAGTATAAGGGCAGTGGATCTTCAGTTAAACAGAAAGAGAGAGGGGGAAAAAGATGTTGGAGAGTAAAGTGCAAAAGGAAGTAGAAGTTGAAAAGTATAAGGAAATATAAAGAAGAAGTAGAGATAGAAATCGCAGGAGGTAAGTAAAAAGGTAGTGGATCCTCAATTATATAGAAAGAGATAGAGATAGGGAAAGAAAAAAGTTGCAAAGTATAAAAGAAAGTAAAAGTTGAAAAGCATAACGAAATATAAAGAAGAAGTAGAGTTAGGAAGTGAAGGCAGGTATGGTGGTAGTGAAAGCGAGAAGAGAAAGAAAGAGATGTGCACGTTGGGGAATAAAGTCTAAGAGGATTAGAAGTTGAAAAGGATTATGAAACATAAGGAGAGGAGATAAGAAAGGTAGGTAGCTAGCAGGTAGTTGCAGTTGATCTCCAGTTTAAAAGAGAGGGAAAGGAAGATATGTGCACACTGGACAATAAAATGTAAACGAGGTAAGGACGATAAGGAAAGCGATGAGATAAGAAGTGAAGGTAGAAGGCTGGAAGGTAGTGGAACTTCATTTAAACAGAAAGAGAAAGAAAAATATGGTAGTAGTGGTAATAGAATTTCAGTTAAAAAGAAAGAGATGGTAGTAGTGGTAGTAGAACTTCAGTTGAACAGAAAGAGAAAGAAAGAGATGGTAGTAGTGGTAGTGGAACTTCAGTTGAACAGAAAGAGAAAGAAAGGGATTTTTTTAAATGGAGAAAATTTTGGTTTTGTAAAATTGGGTTTGAGTTGAAAATTGAAAAGAATAATAAGGAAGAGTAGTGATAGAAAGCCGCGGTAGATAGCTGAAGTGAAAATGAGTATTCGGCAAAAGAAAGAAAGAAGGAATGGTGTGAAAAATAGATTCAGAGTAAACGAACGTTGAAGCAAAAAGCAATTAAGTAATTAAGTAATTAAGTAATTAAGTAAGTAAGTAAGTAAGTAAGTAAGTAAGTAAGTAAGTAAGTAAGTAAGTAAGTAAGTAAATAAGTAAGTAAGTGAGTAAGTAACTAAGTAAGTAAGTAAGTAAGTGAGTAAGTCAGTCGTTCCCACCTTTTGAGGCAAATATCAGTTGAAATTTAGAGGGGTTCAACTTCAAAAACTCCCACTGATGTCAAGAAGACTTTATTTGTGTTTGGGTTGTGACAGATGGGGTGTTACAGATTGAGTTTTTCAAGCTTTCAGCCAGATCAAACCGCTGAAGCTACAAACATGAAATTCGAACTGTAGGTACATCTTAAAAGATAAACCTTAGTTAAAAAGGTTTTTTTGAAATTCGGGGTTAAGGGGCAAAACATGGGTTAAGGTGTTGTATGAAGAAACGCGATTTAATGGGCCTATTGATTTAAAACTTGCAGAAAATACTTCACATCAAAAGTAATTCGACACGTATTTTTCAATTTTTCGAAAATTAAACCTTAACGGGGTGAACCAAGGGTTAAGTTTCGTGTGCGTAAAGACTACGAAAAAGCAAGAACCGATAGCCGTATTGACTTAAAAAATTTGTGAAAACATTTAACATCAAATATAATTAAGCACACATTTTTTACTGTTTTGAAAATCGAAATTTTAAATTTAACGAGGTGAACCAAGGCTTAAAAGTTTGTATGGAGAAACAAGATTTTTTGGACCGTTTGACTTTAAACTTGGTGAAAATACTTCAAATACGAAATAATTAAACAAGTGTTTCGTAGTTTTTTGAAAATCGAAATCAAACAGGGTAAATTAAGGGTTAAAAGTTTGTATGAGGAAACTTTGAAAAAGCATTAATGGGCCTATGGACTTCAAACGTGGTGAAAAAATTCTAAGTGAGAAACAATTCACTGTTTTCACTTTTTTGAAAATCGAAATTTAACAGGGTAAATCAAGGGTTAAAATTTTGTATGGGGAAAATAATTAAATAGGTTTTTTGTCTTCAAACTTGGCGAAAGTGCACCAAATGATAAATAAAGCGACACGTGTTTTGAATTTTTTCGAAAATCGAAATCTGACGGTGTCAACGATGGGTTAAGAGTTTCTATAGGGAAACATGATTTAAGAGGTCAAATTACTTAAAACATGGCGAAAGCCCTTTAAATTAGATATAATTATACAATTATTTTTTCATAAGAATCTGACTGGGTGAACGAAAGATTAAGAGAAACTTGTTGGGGAATAAAAAATTGTTCAATGAATGTATGAAATTCTTCCGTGCAAAGCCGGGGGTTGGTAGTATTTCATGACACAAAACAAAACCTTAACTTAAATAATAATAAAACTTAAAATGAAATGTAAAAAATTAACTACTTATTACAGTAAATAACTAAAATTTGCTCCAAGTTTTCTACGTTCAGCATATGCCATGCCTATGCCGTACACCAGCTCCTGAAGTACGAAAACGTTCATTATTCTTGTATGCTCTACTCAGCAATGCCCCAGAAAAGAGCTTAGTGAGCAAAAGTACAACATCCTCAATAATGATCGTAACAACATCCGTTCAAATCCGATAACGAAAAAATACGCACGTGCATATAATTCCGATCCCTAATTATTACATTACATGAATATATATCGGTAGGGAATTTCTTAAATTAAAAGAACTTTGAGTTATTTTTTTTTATTAATAATTAATTTTCTTAATCTTAATTGATCTATTTTATTTTATTAATTATTTTTATTTATTAATGTGAATTATATATTTAATAGTTATATAAATTAATCTATTTTATTTGTAACTATAAATAACGAAAAAAGAATTTTTATAATTATTGGTTATATTGTATTTCAAAGAATTTCTCAAGGAGAACTTCGAGGAGACAATGGCAATGGCAGAATTATAAAAAGTACTGATATGTGTCTAGCGTATGTTGGACTTCCAGATCAAGTTGGATGAAATGAAAAAAAATACTTAAAGCAATAAGAGAACAGGGTGTTTTTTTTCGGTATAATATTTTCCACACAGTGGTCACGTGCTCAGTGATCAGAGCATTGGATCATGAATTGAAAAGGTCACTGGTTCGAATCCAGATTTGGACAACTCACCAAATTAAAAGAACAAACATTTGCTTCAATGGCTTAGCAGACTCTGAGAGTAATTTGCTAAAAACTTTCTTGTACTCCTTTCGGAATCATTATAAAACTGCAGATGTATTCCACTCAAGTTCACAAGGGGCCTAAGTGTGTCGCATACAACCTAACCTAACCTCAGGCAACCTAATCTCATTCAAAGTTTGCGCTCACAAAATGAATGGTTGAACTAAACTGCTGTTATGGCTTTCGTGCCAATTAGATATACTTATATATAGAAAAATATTTATGGTATATATGTATGTGTGTTGCATTTGTGAACTCATCGCGCAAATATGCAGCAAAACTAAATATTTATCAGCTCAGAAATAATTTTAGTGCAAACAGCCAACCGACGCACGCACAAACAATTTTGTATATTTTGTTTCGTAAATATGCGACGACGGCGCTTTGCGTCTTAACTTTGGCTGCGCCTAAGCCGGCCAAACACACAGAACGCCACTGGACTGTGAGAAATTTTTCGTGAATTCTCTGCGCTGACATCCAGAGTTCCAACGAAGAATTAGTAGCAGTCACAGTCGTGGCCGCATGAGCGATTTTGTAGTATTTTGATATTTATTTTTCACCTTTGTCCATCGTTTGTCAATGTGTCGAATTTTAAATTGTGCGATTAGTTTTAGCTTGTGGCCGTTGTTGTTGTTATTGCTTATTTAAAGCTCAATTTGTATTAAGTGTGTATAGAAAATGTGAGTAGCGCAAAATTGATGGCTTCTTGTAAATTCTAAATTGTGTGATAAAATTTCCTTCACATAAACAAACGAAAAACTAGTTAAAGACTAAGAGAGTATTTATTTTGTGGCCGATAAGAAGTCATTGATTATGTGCGGTTGATTCATGGCTCTCGATATGTTTGGATGTTTTATGGGCAGTCAATGCTTCGATCTGGTCTGGTGGCTTTTTGTGGGAACCGGAGAATGAGGCTGCAAGAGTTTTGGACTTAATAGAGGTTAATGAGGAGGAAAATTAGTCCATAACCAGGAGTGTTGGAGTATTAGTGGTGCCAGTGCAAACAGATGGGAAGAGTTGGAGTTGGGACTTGTAGAGTGTGGAAGATGTTGCCGACAGGTTAAAGAGGATAGAAAATAGATGGAGAAAGTTGTGAGCACCCCGTTTGAATTTATCGAGATTACACCGTGCGACAGCATTTTTCACACCGGGAAAAATCCATAGGTGCGTGAAACTAGGGACGAAACATAGTAATACTGCGTACTCAGTTTCTCATTTCTACATCCTTTGTCCTTTTAAAAGGACTTCAACATTTTGAAGGGGATACAAAATAAAAAAATATATAAAAAATACTTAAGGGAGTGTTCCCGTCTAGAATGCCGATTTTAGGCTGTTTTTCAAAAAATTATTTTGGAGCTACAAGGCAACATGCAATATTCTGGTTTTTTGCTTGTTGTTCCTTATTATTTGGAGAACAGAAACTCATATTTGTGTCAAAAAATTTTATTTTCTAAGTACAAATTTTCAGTGGTCAATGTGACCTTGTTTTCACTGCTGGCCGATAAGAAATTTCGGGAACCAGTAATCTGAAACAGAAATGGGTATGCAATTATTAATCTGCAATAAATTCCGCGCTAAACCACAGTTTTAGTCAAAATGTTGATTAGCAACAAAATGGCGGCCATATGAAAAAAAATTGTCCAGTTTTGCCACCTTTTTTTACCTTTAGAGTGCTTGAAAATATATTTAACAATAATTTTTTGATGAAAACTTTGGTTTAGCATCCAATGAAAACTATCTAGAACATTTTTCCAAAATTTCAAGTCGATACCTCTCATAGTTGCTGAGAAAAGTTATCGGCCAGTACAAAAAATGTGGTTTCGAGAAAAACACGTTTAAAGTTTCGACGAATGTATCAGCGGAGCAAAAAGAGCTGAGATTACTTCAATTAACATGCAAAAAAGTGGGTACTGAGTTTGCGGATTGAAAAACGACTTTGGGGGGTGATAGTATATAGTATAAGGTACAATAAAACGCCAAAAAAAAAATCGATTTTTTCAAACTTCTACCCGGGAACACCTCCTTAACTTCGCTAGTATATGGCGACATGTATCAAAAGAAAGAGGAAAGGCTCAAGAATTTAAATAAAATTATTTTTTTTGGATATGAAAAGGTTCTTTGAAAATTTTAATCCTTTATATCCTTGAAAATTTACATAGAATTTTCTTGAAAAGTAAGTACAGGTCGCTCTCGTATAACGCGGTGGTTACGTTCCAGGAAAATTCCGCGTTATGTGATTCGCGTTATAGAACACTTAACTTTCATATAAATATTAGGGTTATGTTCCAATATTTTTTTTCAAAATAAAATAGGTACTAAATTAAAGATGTATGTACATTCCAACTCAAAATCAAAATTCATACTTTATTAAATTAAAAAACATAATGAAAAAAAGTGTTTTTTTTAAACCGCGTTATATCGAAAACGCGTTGTAGAAGTACCGCGCTATACGAGGGAGACCTGTATGTTAAATCCCTAAATCTCCATGATCACATGCCATATGGATTTTGGCCGGTGTGAAAGTTTTTTTAATTTTTGTCGCACGGTGTTATAGGGGTCGGGAAAATATCTGCAGGGAGCCTGTCCTATAATCGGACTTTATGACTCAGACACGAACTATTCCTGCAGTCTCCATTATAAAGGAGTGTTTGAACTATGACGGTGAGATATGATGGATATTTTTATTTAAGACTACGGTACGTTCAGTACCACCAAGTTACGAAAATGATATCATATCAGATATGGCTTAGCGCTTCTTGGAAAAAGGTTCACTGTGACAGCACTAAAACTTCAAAGAATGACAGCTTTATCATCCGAATAAGTTGTCACAGTTCTAACACAACTGTTGAAAAACTCTTTACATGAAATTTAAAATACAAATATTGAAATATTGATCAGAATATCTTTTAATTTGTTTCCTTTTTAAGTAATTGTGTTGAATGATTGGGCTCAATGAAAGTTACTGAGGTGCAAATCGGAATATATCATATCATATCAGAAATTATGAAAGATTGAAATAGAAATAAGTGGGACACATAAAGATGTTTCATGGCTTAAATTTGAAAATCCCAATTTTTTTCTAAAAAGTTTCTTAGGTAAAGTTTGCAAAAACTAGGAAAGGAACTGATATTGACGAAAGAGCTGTCCGACTTTCTGGATGAGATTGGAGGATTCGAACTCCTCCAGTAAGGAAAACAGATTTCGATACAATAGTTCAGCATTGGATGCAGAGTCTGGAGGTCGACTAGAAGTTTGGTTAGGTTAGGTTTGAATGAAAGCCTTCTCCTAGAAAACGTCTTTTCAACATAAATGGATGGCTGGTTGTAATACCTCATTGGGATTGAAAACTCTGTTAAATTGGTGTAGAACGGAACTCCTTGAATTGTTTGAATTTTTTTCCATACCAATGAGGGCAGGTAAGGTTCCATGAAAGGAGTCATGACTTACTGATGTTTTTTATTTTGTCTTATTTTATATTCTTTATGACCTTTTTCTAAATTTCATTTTCACTTGAAAATTTAACAATTAGGTAAATCTTAATAATTGAAATTTTCTACTGAAATATGTAAAAGCTTCAGATTCTTCTCATTCTTCTTGAACAGAGCTCAACCCGTCGAAAGTTATCACTTGAACTGCTGCAGCTGTCTTTTTTAATTTTCTTTTTTCTATATTCTATACTATATATTCTATACTCTATACTCTATACTATATATTCTATATTCTATATTTTATATTTTATATTTTATATTTTATATTTTATATTTTATATTTTATATTTTATATTTTATATTTTATATTTTATATTTTATATTTTATATTTTATATTTTATATTTTATATTTTATATTTTATATTTTATATTTTATATTTTATATTTTATATTTTATATTTTATATTTTATATTTTATATTTTATATTTTATATTTTATATTTTATATTTTATATTTTATATTTTATATATATTTTATATTTTATATTTTATATTTTATATTTTATATTTTATATTTTATATTTTATATTTTATATTTTATATTTTATATTTTATATTTTATATTTTATATTTTATATTTTATATTTTATATTTTATATTTTATATTTGATATTTGATATTTGATATTTTATATTTTATATTTTATATATATTTTATATTTTATATTTTATATTTTATATTATATATTTTATATTTTATGTTTTATATTTTATATTTTATATTTTATATTTTATGTTTTATATTTTATATTTTATATTTTATATTTTATATTTTATATTTTATATTTTATATTTTATATTTTATATTTTATATTTTATATTTTATATTTTATATTTTATATTTTATATTTTATATTTTATATTTTATATTTTATATTTTATATTTTATATTTTATATTTTATATTTTATATTTTATATTTTATATTTTATATTTTATATTTTATATTTTATATTTTATATTTTATATTTTATATTTTATATTTTATATTTTATATTTTATATTTTATATTTTATATTTTATATTTTATATTTTATATTTTATATTTTATATTTTATATTTGATATTTGATATTTGATATTTTATATTTTATATTTTATATTTTATATTTTATATTTTATATTTTATATTTTATATTTTATATTTTATATTTTATATTTTATATTTTATATTTTATATTTTATATTTTATATTTTATATTTTATATTTATATTTTATATTTTATATTTTATATTTTATATTTTATATTTTATATTTTATATTTTATATTTTATATTTTATATTTTATATTTTATATTTTATATTTTATATTTTATATTTTATATTTTATATTTTATATTTTATATTTTATATTTTATATTTGATATTTGATATTTTATATTTTATATTTTATATTTTATATTTGATATTTGATATTTTATATTTTATATTTTATATTTTATATTTTATATTTTATATTTTATATTTTATATTTTATATTTTATATTTTATATATATTTTATATTTTATATTTTATATTTTATATTTTATATTTTATATTTTATATTTTATATTTTATATTTTATATTTTATATTTTATATTTTATATTTTATATTTTATATTTTATATTTTATATTTTATATTTTATATTTTATATTTTATATTTTATATTTTATATTTTATATTTTATATTTTATATTTTATATTTTATATTTTATATTTTATATTTGATATTTGATATTTGATATTTGATATTTGATATTTGATATTTTATATTTTATATTTTATATTTTATATTTTATATTTTATATTTTATATTTTATATTTTATTTATATTCTATATTCTATATTCTATATTCTATATTCTATGTTTTATATTTTATATTCTATATTCTATATTCTGTATTCCATATTCTATATTCTATACTTACAACTTACAAGAAAGCAACTTATAAATGCTTCAGCCTCAAAAATTTTGGTATTTTTGTTTAATTAAGAATTTAAAAATACACTTTAAAATAATATTTCTTTCTTCCTACACATTTTGTATTTGTGTTATAAAAAAAAAAATGTTGCAACTCTTTAGTGCGTTGGAGTTAAGCAAGTGAAGTATTGCTGAAGAAAGATATGAAAATTGATAAGAAGAAAAATTCCTCGAAAACCAAAAAGCCCCAAAATCTCCAATAAATATCAGTTCTACCTTTATTAACACATTTTGTAGTCTCATTGTTAGTGCACAAAGCTACTTTGAAGCTTTGCCTTATGGGGCGTCATAAATGCTTATTACGAAAATTAATTACCGGCTGTCGGGCGACGCGTCTGACTCATGCCAAGTGTATGCGGAAAGTGTCGCAGGGTTCGGTACCAACTGCCACACACCCTTCCCCCCTGCCCCACCACTAGATAATGTAGTAACTGCTGACCATTTTGGCAGTCAGCGTTTTTGACGCTCATTTATTTCACTTGAATTTTTGTTCGCGTTAATTTTTCCATGTGTACGTGTTGTGCGAATTTTTGTTGTTGGCGCGCCGGTCTATCGGTTCGACCAGCTGTCTATCTGTCCGTCTGTCTCTGATTGTGGGTAAGTTGCCGGGCATGTGCTCATACATTTATAAATATTTTCATTCAATCTGCACTTGACACACCTTCGTTTGTTATCAGCAATTTTACAAATTGTTGTGACTTTTTGCACCGATTGTTGCCGGTCGAATATATTCGAGTTGCTCCATACAAACATTCATACATAAATACATATGTTTGTATGTATATTGGATGTATATATTTATATGTATGTAGATATGTATTTACTTAAATAATAGAAGTGGTCAGTTGTATTATAAAATTTGCTTCTACACGGATTGGCCATAAGAATTTGATGTGCTCACCAAAACACAAAACGCTTCACAAACTTTTGCATATGATAGATGTATGTATAGATACATATATCTATATGTGTGTGTATGCAGTTTGTAGGTGGACTGTGCGGTGGCATTTGAATTCATAGGAAGTTGAAATGAATAAATCATTTTCTTCGTCGAATTAATTTTGGCTTTTAAAGCTAAATGAAAGAAGCAAAATACGTGCAACTTGAAAGAGGATTTTTTTTTAAGTATATTATATATTTATAGTAGGTAGGTATATAATTTTATTGTGTAGAATTGGGCAGAATTGTTACTTACTTAGTAGCAAGAATTGAAGTCTGAAAAGAATACGAAATACTCGTTTCTTGAAGGCAACGATTCCAAGTATTGAAAAATACTCAGTTTTGGTAGCAAACTGTTAATTCTGCTAATTTGGTTAAAGTGCTTTAGATGCACTTCTAGAATGATTTTTATGATTTTTGCCTGAATGTGTTCGTTCAATTTGATGGATGCTTTTTGTTTTCCTACTTGGAAAGTAAACAATTCCATTGAAAATTATTAAAGAATAGATAAAACTCTTTCTCGAAAAATATTTGTTCTTTTAGATAGTGAGTACAGTATATATATTCTCGATTCTCAATTTGATGTGACTGCAGGGGCGTAGCCAAGGGAGGGGTTTTGGGTGTCAGAACCCCCCCCCCCCCATGGCCTATAATTATTTAAAATTTGCAATCACTATGCATGGTATATACGTTCCCACATTAGTAAAAAAGTCTTTTTACCTTTAAACATTTAAAAGAATAATCAACAATTTTTTGTAACACCGATATGGTTTTCTAAATAGTCCCCTTCAGGCTCAGTACAGCTATTTGCATGATCTAAAAGTGAGTGAGTGTTTTAGATCGTCGGCTGGAATGTCCTACGGGATGTCAGTACAAGCCTTTTGAATGGCTTCTACGTCATCAAAACGCGTTTGTTTAATCGGTAAATGCATTTTTTTTCTAAGGTGAAAGTCGCAAGATGCCGCATCAGGTTAAAACGAGGAGTGGGTGATGGTTAAATTCGTATTTTAGTCAAAAAATCAGTCACAAGTGTCTATCGTTGAGATGCCGTCTCTCGATAGCCAAATATTCGCCTTCGCCTTACCAAAGACTTTTGTATGCGTCGTTTACCAATACCCATAAACTCACTCACTCGCAATAAATAAGTAAATAATAAATAATTTTTTTCCATACCTCAGTATTTAGTATCGTCCTCGGGTGATAGTCAGTTTTTCGAAAAAAATTCCTAAATTTAACGATTCATTTTGCGACTAAGGAAAATATTAAAAAATTTCTTTCCAGAGGGTTTATTGAACAATTTTTTTTATTTTTTTTTTAATTTTTTATTTTATTGTGAGTTTTATTCAAAATGGTGGCGGAAGCACCTGGGATCACCTGTGTGGGTATTCGGTATACAAAATAGCAAAAATAAAAACAAAACATGAGTAATATTTTCAAAAAATATTTGTTTATGTTATTGGAAACGACTTTTGAATTTATTCAGTAAGTCGAAATCATAACTATTTACATTGGATAAATACAGATGGCAGATATTAGACATGAATATTAAAAATATCACTCGGGTGGGTATAAGGAAAGCGAAGGTTGAATCCAATTTCAAGTAGATTTTGGCTGATTTTTTATGGAATCTACGGTGGTCGCGGATTTCAGTTGGCTAAGACGTTGGTCATCATTTATGTCCTGACAATCGTTTTTAAATCGCGTGTACCACTCATGAAGTCTGCCACGGCATAAACGATAATCACCATAAACTTAGTTCATCAATTTAAATTTTTCGGCTAAAGTCTTACCAACTTTAAAGCAAAACTTAATATTTGCTCTTTGCAAATTAGTATCAAATGTTTGTACCACTGCAGTGCACTGACAAGAACAAACTTTTACTTCGGACGCAATAACTTCGCTCACAGTGAACCAAATTTCATGAAATTTCCAATGCACTGGGTGGCACCACCACAAAATGCCCTCTTTGAAAAGTTCAGTTTACTTTAAAAAGCATGTAATACTGAATTGGTCATCAATTTTTTTTAAAACCCCCCCCCCATGGCAAAGTTCTGGCTACGCCCCTGTGTGACTGTATACCACTGTAACAATACCATTTTCACCATATATTTTACAGAGATTTCAAGTAAGTAAAAATATGTCAGGTATGCAAAACATAAATGTTTTGGATCTCAGTCTGTAGATTCATACATCTACATTTTTTTCTATTTCAAAGTTCTGAAAGTTCAAAATAGAAAATTTAGTTAAAAGGAGACAATTTTCCTCTTTCATTTGATATCCATATCTTCATCATTGCGTAATCGCAAATATTTAAAAAAACATTTGAAATGTGTATATCTTTAAAAGTCCTTAAAGTCTTTTAAGAAGGTTTTTGGATCAGAAAATGAAAAATTCAGGGACCGTAACAGTTATAAGTTTTATTATAAAAATCAATGTTTAACAGTTATTTTTTGATTTTTATTTTATGACTCAACAAATAACAGTTATTTAGTATTTATATTTTAAAAATCCTTTAATAACAATTATTTTTGATTTTTTTCTTATTAGTCCATAAGTAACAGTTTTCTTTCGATTTTTATTTTAGCTGACCTATGATAACAGTCATTGGTGACTTTTATTTAAAAAAGTCATAATAAAAATTATTCAGTGACTTTTATTCATAAAAGTCATCAATAAAAATCATTCGGTGACTTTTATTTTTTAAGTCATCATTAAAAATCATTCAATGACTTTTATTTATAAAAGTCATCAATAAAAATCATTCGATGACTTTTATTTTTTAGGTCATCAATAAAAATCATTCAATGACTTTTATTTATAATGTCATCTAATGACTTTTATTGATGACTTTTATAAATAAAAGTCATTGAATGATTTTTATTGATGACCTAAAAAATAAAAGTCATCGAATGATTTTTATTGATGACTTTTATAAATAAAAGTCATTGAATGATTTTTAATGATGACTTAAAAAATAAAAGTCACCGAATGATTTCTATTGATGACTTTTATGAATAAAAGTCACTGAATAATTTTTATTATGACTTTTTTAAATAAAAGTCACCAATAACTGTTATCATAGGTCAGCTAAAATAAAAATCGAAAGAAAACTGTTACTTATGGACTAATAAGAAAAAAATCAAAAATAATTGTTATTAAAGGATTTTTAAAATATAAAAAAAAAATAATTCTTATTTTTTTATATTTCCGTAAAAATTGCATAATAAAAGTTTATTGCCAAATATGATTCTTGACACGAAAAGAAATCTGTTGGTATATTTAATTTATTTGTGTGACTTTTCCTTCATAGTAAACTTTTCAAATATAGTTTTCATAAATAACTGTTATTTCCGGTCCCTGGAAAAATTGACTATGCCAAGATACTATAAATTATCTCTAGTTTCACGTCTATATCAACATTTGGATGGGCCTCGGAAAAATACAAAACTTTTTTGCACGGTGTAATAAATGAAAAGTTGGTGTTTTCACTCCGTGCATCATAACTTTGTTATTTCTCTTTCAATTCTTTTGATGTTAGGCTTAATATTTGATCAAACAATATATCTTTCATCTTAGATTTTAAAACCAGAGGAGATCAATAATTTTATCTATAAAAAAGTGTTCGAAAATTTTTAATTTTTAAATTGGTCGAAAAATTCACTTTTTTACAACATTCATCGTCAGTAACTTCCCCAAATCCAAATCTGATTTGGAAATCTATATATCGTTGGAAAGGTTAGTTAATTACTTTCCGAACGACGGGCCACTTGTGTTAGTCGGATGGTTGGTTTACGAGATATGTGCTCATAAATGAAATAAACGGGGAAAAACGTGTTTTTTGAAGATTTTTCGAAAACGCTTCTTAAGAAAATTTTTTGAAGTCAAAGTCGTATGTGCTCTACGATGTACGACTATAGTTTAAAAATATACTGTTTATAATTTGTTTTCTAGAAGTAAAGAACCACTACTACTACTATTACTAATAATATTACTATGTACTACCTTTACTACTACTACTAAGTACCACTGCTTTTACTATTTCTACCACTACTACTTCTACTACTACTGATACTAATACTACTACTACTACTACTACTACTACTACTACTATTAATACTACTTTTACTACTACTACCTTAACTATTACTATTACCAATAAGTTAACTATGTACTATTACTACTACTACTACTACTACTATTACTCCTACTAATAGTATTACTATTGCTTCATTTTTTAAAGTATCGGGTCAGAGTTGCCCTGATTTGGGTGCAGGAGCACAAAAACATCGGCGGGAACGATCGAGACGAAGAGCTGGTACGGACTGGATCCATTCTTGACGAGAGTAAAGCGTTGATGGATCACGCTCTTGGAAACTCAATCAAGAGCGCATCTCCGAGAACTAAACTAAAGCGAACAATATATACTTATTTGGTTGATTCTGCAAAATCAGCAGATTACTTTGGCCCAGATATGGTAAGACCATATTCGCGGATCTCTTAAACGGAGGGCATCGGGTTGTGGCACCCACAATGTCTGCTTTCGAAGCTGCAAAAACCTGGAAGAGAAAGAGACAAACTTTTACTTCTTCTATGCTAGCCCGGCTCTATGGAGGAGTACGTGGAAGACGTTGAGGAAGCCATAGTTCATAGGTTTCGAAGGCTTATCGAAAACCACGCTGGGTTCGCTTCTTGCCTTCAATTACCTTTAGTGAACGATTTAAAAAAAAGATTAGGAGAAATGTGATTTATTATTCCCACTGGTTTCAAACTTGGTGAAATTGTTTTAAATCAAAACCAATTTGGCACTTACTCTGAATTTTTTGAAAACCAAAATTAACGTTTTTAACGAGATTTAAAATAGGTTAAGAGTTTGTGACTGAGATAAGTTAAAATTAAATAAAAAATTTACTTATTTAAAATTAAACGATTTTAATTAACTAAAAAATTAATAAATTTTATATCCATGACTAAATCGGTTTAAAATATTGGTATTCGGACTCAAATCTCTACTAAGATTAGCCAAAAGCACTCATATTCTAACGAATCATGTTTACTGCTCCTAAAAGGATCTTCATTTGGTATGATTAAGGACCAGTGGCGCATACAGGATTTCGTTTGGGGGGTGTTCAATACACAACTTTTGAGCTCAATGCTATTTGAAACCATTTGAAGCCATTTTCTTGTCGATATGTTAACTTAACCAGCCATTTATCATTAACACTTAGAACACGAAACTGAAAATCCAAAAATTTTTTAAGAAGCGTTTTTCAAAAGCACATATCGCGCAAACGAATGATTCGACTAACACAAGCTGTCCTTCGTTCAGAAGATAATATCTCAGCCTTTCCAGCGATGTATACATTGTCCAAATCTGATGCGATTTGGTGAAGTTACTGACGGTGAAACTGAAAAACAGTGAATTTTTCGATCATTTTCAAAAATCATAAATTTTCGAATGATTTTTTATATATAAATTAAATTATCTCCTGTGGTCTTAAAATCTAAGATGAAAGATATATTTTTTGTGCAAATATTAAGCCTAACATCAATCGAATTAAAAGAAAAATGACAAAGTTATGATGCACTGAGTGAAAACACTAACTAGCGGCCCAAAGTTAGAAAGTAGAAAATACTTTTGTTTTTAGTGTAATTAATAAAAAAAGTAGTGTAATTAATCAAATAATATATACGATTAGTGGCGCATGCAGGATTTGATTTGGAGTTTGCGTACAATTTTTCAAACCATATTTCGTACCAGAAAATTTTGTATTTGGTGCGCCAGTGTTAAGGACCCAACAGAGGTCTTTGTGGGGCCCATTAGCCAGCCGGTCATACGAGTCTGCCTGTTATGTAACCTGCCTGAAAGTGGATTGGCAAAAGGGCGTGGCGAATGGGGCAGTATTCAGACAAGCCAAATAAAATAAAATCTTTATACTTATGTTTATTTTTTTTGTTGAAACGAAGCGCCGCAGCGTGGTAAATCGCACACATCAGCGAGGCAAATAACTCATTGCCGTTTTTGTTGTTGTTTTGTCTCGATTGCTAACTTTCAGTTAAATAAAAAAATTCTTGAAATTTTTTGTATCACACAAGCGGAACTGCTGAACTGACAAAGTGTTGCAGCTACAACAACATTTTTTGAACAAATACTTGGCAACACTTTCACCTTGAGGCCGCTTGAGGGCTGCCGGGTTAATATTGATTTAAACAAATTCAACAACAACAACACCAACAAAGAGGGGCATATTTACTGTTTGTCGCTAAACACAAATTTCCCCCCAATTCGATTTGATACGTGAGTGGAGTTAATTTTTATTTATTGTTTTTGTTTTTTTCGCTCCCGCTTTTGGTATGTTTTCTGTTGCCTATTTACTGTTTTTCTCTTCTATTTGTTGCCACAATCTGTCATATTTACACAATCTTAAGACTGGTAGTGGCTGCAGTCGACAAGGCAAAAATGCCAACAATAATTTTTATTGACACTATTGAGTGGAGCGTAAGAGGCCGGCGGGCGCGGGGCTGATTGCGGGTGTGGGGCCGACGACTCGTTGCTGCCGGTGTGCAGCAGCGTTGGTGGAGTGATTTGGTTGTTTGTTATTGTTGTTGTTGTTGTTGTTTGATAAACCGGCACAACAGAAACACTTCAGCAGTTACTAAATACGTTGGCGATGACAACAACAATTACGTATAAACAATGCCAGTCGCTTGTTTAGCGGCAGTCACAACAGCAACAACAATAACACAAACAGTAACAACAACAATATGCAGTATGTCAGCGACACCTACTCATTCAAATTGTATGGCAACACAGACAACATTTTGTTTAAATATGGAAGTTTTGTTGTTTGCTGTTGCCGTTGCTGTTCTTGTTGTTGTTATTGCGCGTACAATTATTTATGTGGTTTTGTGTGCGTGTGTTATTGTAATAGAAATTGATTATTTACGCATGCGTCGTGCGGCCTAAAAAATATTGCCAACGGTAATTGAAGCAGCCTTCGCTTTAATTCGACGCGCCGTTTAGCTTTGGGCGGCTCGAGACTCGCGGCCTGTGGCCCTGGCAGCGCGCACTTAAACTTTCAGCGAGCGCACAATTGTCACCGTGGAATTGTTGTTGTTGTTGCTGTGTGTGCAATATTTCGCGCGCATATTTTCAAAAATAGGCACATTCCGACCTCAATTGCGATAAGCTGCCAGTCGGAGCCGTGACAAGCGCCGCAAAGAAATTAGCAACCGATACTCTGCGCCAACATAGCCAACATTGGCCAACAATGCCATATGACAACGACGGCTTATCCCTGCCATCTTCACACATAATAAAAAGTTGACAAATTACTGCTGCCCGATCAGCAGTTTTATGGAAATTGGCCAGAAAACAAATATGAATGAATTGTTGAAAAATATTCTTCAGTCAGTTTTGTTCGGCTTTATCTGATTTAGCTTTGAATTTCCCAATTAGCGCCAACCAGTCTTGTGGTTGCCGTTTGTTTTCGCGTCGACTGTTCATTAAAAATGACAGCAAACATATTGCACCTTCACTGAGTCATTTGTATTGGTTGCTGTCGCCCATATTTTTGATAATTTTTCCATTATCAGACATTTGTCTATGCCACAAATATTTATGGCACTCGTCAAATTGCAGTCATGCTCTATTTTTGTACGACGCTTTTTTTTAAGCCATGTTGAGTTTGTTTTGTATAAAACTGTGACAACATTTGCCAACAGGGACACACCTGCAAAAAACAGCACACGGCACACGTTTTTAAATACTGCACCGAGGCTCTGGATTTTATTAATATAAATGACATTAATAATCGAATTGGAATAAAAAAGTTCACAAAGTTGTTGGTCCTGGCCGCTGAATTAAGAGCTCAATAAAGTCTTTACATACTCGACATTTATTTAGCACTTTGAATTAATAACCATACAACATCTTATAAGAATTATGAAGCCTTGGCAAGAAGAGTGTCAGAGACGGTAATCAAAGTACTACGTTGAATAGATGGAAGGATCAAACAGTAGAAGGACTGTCATTGTTTTCCGTTTTATGCGATCAGATGAAGCAAATTCGTGCTGAGAAGCTTTAAGTTAAGTTTAGACGCCGCACAGTGTCGCGATCCCATATAAGTCGTGGCCAAAAATACTTGGCGTTGTCCTATTTCAATGAAACTTGGTGAAATTATTTTCGTGGTGGAAATTAAGAAATTCGCAAAAAATCATTAAAATTGGACCACTGCCACGCCCACCTCCCATACGAAAGGAACTGTAATATTGAAATAACTTTCTTAATATTAGCGATAGAATGATTTGTATTGGAGCTTAAAATAATGACATAAAAGCTCACACTAAAAATGGGCGGTCTGCCACGCCCACTTTCAAAAATATTCGTATTTTACTACAACTAAAACTGTATTTTTAGAAGGCTGTTTGCGATACTCGTTCCACGATGTAGTTTTAATTGGTAAGCTTTTTAAAACCTTAAAGTGGGCGTGGCAGCTGGAGCATATATATAAGGTGGCCAAAACTTTTCTTTTATGAATGCATTTTTTAATTTTTCTGCTTGTGATACCATATTTTGGTATAAATGTTAAGATTTTTAAAGTGGGCGTGGCATTCTGCCTACTTTTGATGATAGGAACAATGTGCCAACCTTGTCCTTTATACAGCTCATCATTTCAGCAGCTGCTTTGCCGGTACTTTCATTGAACGTCGGAAGCCATACTTCGAAAAAATCATCATTTTTGACTGTAGGTGTCACTGCAAAAAGTAAATGTTTAGGTGGGGACGCAAACTTTGCTTTTGTTCATGATTAACATCAACGCCCGTCTTATCTTTAAGTAAATTTATAAGAAAATCAAGTTTTATTGGCCGCTTTCTGGATTCAGCTTTACGCCACACTTCGAAGAAATCACGTATTTTTAGTGGAGGCGTCACTGGAAAAATGCGAATAACAACCAAATAAGCACTTATAAGCAAAAAATTACTCCGGATTATGTTAGTGCATACTTTTTTGAGTAATATAGGGTTAGAACTAAGAAAGTGTTTTTTGACGTTTTTAAACTTTTTTCAACCAAACTTTTAGTTCTTTGTTAGAAGCAAACCGAAAAACGTAATTTTTCAATGTAACGGGATTTCACAGCTATTTCAAAGCACAAACCAAAAAATAGTACTGCCATACAGGAAAATTCCAAAGTTTTATTTAATATATAACATGACTATATTAGTACATAAATTATATTTTTATTTGATTTTTCATTCAGCATAAAGAATTACCCACAAACTTGGAACGAATGCGTATTTTTTAACATCAACTTTGAAGCTAAATAAAAATGGAACGGAGTAGGATATTGAAGATCGGATAACGGATTTTTCTTAGTTGAGATATTATCTGTCGATTGCCATATTCATTTTAGTCATTTTGTAACATTGATTTTTACCATTTTTGGCCACACTCGCGACACTGTGCGCCGTTTAAATTTTGATAAAAGACCATTATAGTAGACTAAGTAAATTATAAACTTACTTCAGATCTTTTTAGCCAGGTGCATCGATTAAAATCGAATTCATTGACTCTACAACCGTAATGCTTGAATCAATTTCCTCTTTAGGACCATATTTATCTAGTCCTTCTATTTAAGATATTTATCTAATAGATGGCCCTGAACATGATGATGAAAGAACAATGGGCTGTATGAGCTGTTTAAAGACATGGACCTAGCAATGCGAATTAACATCCAGCGGCAGTGTTGCCAAATGGATTTCAAGCAAGCCCCCTAAAATGAAGTCCATTTCCCCCTAAAAATGAAAATTTCCCCCCAAATTTATAATGCACACATAAAAAGAAAACTCCATAAAAATTGCTCATTCTATTTGGTACATGAAATTAAAAAAACATCACTAGCCAATATATCTGAACAAGGTGTTGATGTAACAAAAATGCAACCTGTTTGGTCTGGTTGGTTAAAAATTTCTGTAAAATATTTCCCCTTAAAATATTTATCATAAAATATCCTTAATCCAAACAAATAAACCCCAGATCTAGGGGAAAACACCCTAATCTGGCAACACTGTCCAGCGGCTACACTGGCTTGGCCATGTCTGCCGTATGAACGAGAAAGCTCCGGCGATAACGGTGTTCGGCGAAGAGAGAGACCGTGTCTCCGGTCGAAGAACCAAGTTGAGGATGCCCTATCACCTCTTGAGGTAAAGAGGGTCTGATCGTAATCCGGTACGGGTTGTTATGACCAGTTAAGTAATCAAGAGATAACTTTTTTTTGCCGGCCTCGACGGTCTAGTAGGTAGCGCCCTAGCTTCTCATACCAAGGCCCTACATTCGATTCCAAACTCGGGCTGGTTAAACACTCGTCTACTTCTATCACTACCCACATGAACCTCTGCTTCATCAGTTTTGGAAGAATCGTACAAGTGCACTCCTTGCAGGCAATGACAAAACCTCCAAGTGTGGAAGAAAAAACTGCCAATCGCCGTTCAGATTTGGCGTTAAACTGTAGGTAGCTCCCCTCCCTTTTCACCATCCACTTGAAATGTCTGTTGTAACGCATGCTGGGAAAAACAGTGTTGCATACACATTTAAAAAAACGGGTGAAATATTTAGTATCACCATGGTCCTTCCAGGCCTCCGAGTGTGTCTCTTACAGAGGTATCCGCCATAAGAGAAGTGCAAAACAGTGAAGTACACCTAATTCTGTTTTTACATGGTATTTTTTACACGGTTTTGATTTAACACGGTTTGAAAATAAAAAATTTTTAATTTTTTTACACGATTTTATTCCATTTAGCATGAAAAAATAAAAATTTTTTTATTTTCAAACCGTGTTAAATCGAAACCGTGTAAAAAAAGACTTTGTGAAAACAGAATTAGGTGTGATTCGGTTCGCGGCGGAGCGGATAAAATAAATACACGGTGGACGTTCGGGTGGGTGGTCTTTATTTGACGTAGTAGGAATTACAAGTCAATACACGAAACATGAAACGATACACAACGGCCGAAGCCGGGGGAACATGAGCACAAGAGGAGAAGGAAAGATTGGGATTAGTGATGGTATCGACGGATCACTAAATACACCACAGTACATCTGAACAAGGTGTATAAACAAAATTACAACCAGTGGTAAACTGCGCTAAAAAACTCGAAAGTGTTTTATTTTGGGCACAATCCAGTGAAACGAAACACGTCTGCATTGGCCAGCGTGAATTTTCGTTGCAATATATGCAACAACCATGATCACTAAGCACCTGGGTCAAGTAGTAGTAGTTCAGGCTCCCGTGCGCCCTATCGACCCACTTGGACACGCTGGCGATGAACTACAACATCGATCATAAATATACTTACCACCTCGTCCAGGCTGGCCTTGAACTGCCGAAAATCCTTAAACACTCCAGCTAGTGGCTCCAAGGTCGCATTATTCGGGGTGCCGGGGCACAGGGGCATCGTAGGCAACTGCGAGGCGGACGAACTCGTCAGAGCGGGTACGCTTCTCGCCGAGGCCTCGTCCTTCCTCCCAGTGGGAGCTCCACGTCTATCGGTCAGATTGATGCTCAAACAATTTTATCAAAAAGAAGTAAACGAATTGTGGTCTAAAGAACAGACCTGCAATATCTTTCGACTAACTTGGACAGACTACAATGTGAAACGAACCCACCAGCTGTTTAACCTCAGTCGTCACTCAATAAGCACAACGGTCTCAGTGCTCACGGGGTCACTGTCTTCTGGGTAAACATGCAGAAAGACTGAGACTGCAATCCAAAGACTTCTGTCGAGTGTGTGGCTTCGAGGGTCAATGTCCTTTATTAGCCAAAAGAAGACATAAGTTTCTCGGCTCAGCTTTCTTTATTGGTCTGACCGAACTATGGCCTCTGATCATAAGGGATATAGCCAGATTTATAATGGAATCCTCTTGGTTCTCAGTGCTGTAAGGGGACATCCATTGTGGTACCACAATGATCCCAAAGTTGTGCTTTTCAAGTAGAAGGCTGTTCTAAGGCTCTAACCTAACCTATTGCTATATGCTTGTCTCTCTATTTGTCCATCTGTTCGTCTGCCTGTCTGTCCGTCTATCTGTGTATAAGTGTCTGTGTATAAGTTTGTGGAAATCATAAAGGAATTTTGAAATTTTATCTATCTGCTAGAAATTCCAAAGGTGTGCATCCTTTGGCACACAACAAGCCCACTGCAGCGATAAATAGCAATAAAAATAGAACTAAAAACCAGGAGAGAAAGAAGAAGAAGAAGAGCAGTCGCAGCAGCAGCAAAAGAAGAGGTCTTACCGCGAAATTGCCAATCTGTCAGAATTTGTACTTAAACACTGCAACAACAACACGAGCACAAACAATACGAAAAGCATTAACAAGAGCAACAATAACAACAACAACAACAGCTGCAGTTGCTCGAGTCAAGCGCTGCATTTAAGAGTTGCACGCGATGCAACATTGGAGACTCCAAAAACCATTGGCAGCGATCTGTCCGCGTGTCCGTCGCAACGAGCGTAGCAATGGCAACCGCTAACAACAGCAACAACAATAGCTGTCTGAACAACAACACCAACGCCATTCATTATTCGCAAAAATTCGCATTTCGCGCGGCAGCGACGATTTTTCATTTTCTGCCCCCAAACTCAGAGCAAGAACAACAAGACAAGAACAAGAAGAAGAACGCTGCACAATTGTGCTGCTATTGTTGTTGTTGTTGTTGCTGTCTTGCTAACTTTTGTTATGTGGTTTGGTGTTGCTGCTGCTGCTGCTGACTGCTCCTGTTGTTGCAGTTACTATTGGGTTGGTGCAACTGTATTGTTGTTGTTGTTGTTATTGTTTTTGTTGCTGTTGTTATTGTTTTCACTGCAATATCAGCGCGCATTAACATGAAACGGCTACTGTGCAGAAATTGGTTATTTTTGTCGATTTTTATGTTGAAAACCAGAAGTCAGTAACAACAACAACAACCATCACCACCACAACGTGCCACAAACAAAACGAAAGCAACGACAAATGCCAGCAATAAAGTGAACAACAAAATATTAAAACTGAAAATCATACAAAAAAGGGCGAAAACAACAACACATGCACACCTCTACATAATTGCATAGCTGCACGTGTGCGCGTGTGTGTGTGTGTGCGTTTGCGGAGATGTTGCAGACATTTGCACTGCGCACGCGCGCAGCCGGCAACGTTGCATTTGAGAGATTGCAATCGATGCGATGCGATGCGATTCGCGAGATATGTGGCAGCAGCAGCAGCAAAAACAACAACAACAACAAAATAGATTTCGTTTTCTCCGGCCGACCGATGCTGTCGCTGCCTCTGCGGCTTTTAGTGGCCTCACAATTTCTTGTAAATGTATTTTTATTGCGCGTTTTTATTGCCATCTTTGCTGCGCCTTTTCTGCGTTCTTTTTTCACAGTGTTTTTGTTTTTTTTTATTTTCTGTTTTGTTGTTGCTACGTTCTTTTTTGCGTTCTTTGGTGAACGTTTTATTTCGCTGGAATTTATTTAGAACACAGTTTCGTGCATTCTCCAGTGCACTTTAGATATCAGCCAAGAACAAAAAAAAACAACAACAACAAAAAAAGCAATAAACAAAAAACAAAAGCGCACAGCGTGCGGCGTCTGCATAGCCTTTCGGATCAACTGCGATACAACAACACTGCTGCCTACTCGCTGGCGTTCGCGTCGCTTTTGCGCGCAAACAAATAAAACGAAATAAAATAAAAATTTAATTTAAAAAAAAAGCCAAAACAAAATACAAAACTGACTAACTGAAGAGGTAAACAAGCGGCAATTGCGCGTGCGCGCACATTCGCCGCAGCCGCGAAACCGCAGCCCCAGCAACAACAACAACTACAACAGCGACACACTCCTGAGCCGCAACGTCAACTTGGCCACGACCACGCGCGCCTCACGTCCACCACAATGCTCCCAAACTTCCTTCAACTGGCATTATTTTGCGCCCGTTGTGTTATTCTTGTTGTTGTTGTTCTTGTTTTGTTTGTTGTTATTCGATGCCAAAACGTTGAAAATATTTTTGCGCTCGTTTTTGCTTCGTTTAAGCGCGGCGGCTGCTGCTGCTGCTGCTCGTAGAAATCGGCCAAAATAAATTGAATGGATCGGAATGGAATGGTCTGGTCTGGTATGGAGTGATGTGGTGGCGCGACGGAATGACGGTTCGGCTTGGTATGCGGTGTTGCTGCGATGGCATGGCATGCCGTGATATCGTTTGGTATGGCATGGCATGGCATGGCGTTGGAATGGCACGGAGTGAAAGTAGGGTAGGCAGATTAGAGTGCTGGCTGGCTGGTTGCTTGGCGCACTGTCGTCGACAACGCACCGTCTATCGTTTGTATGTATGTGTCTGTGTGTGTGTGTGTGTGTGTGTGTAATTCGAGTGGCTTAGAACTGCCAAAACGCGCCATGCTACTGGCAGCATCAGCACCAACAGCAGCCTCGTCATCTTCAACAGTAGCCGCGGCCTCATCACATAAGGTAAGAGTACCACTTATCAGCAGCAGAACTATTCCGTTGTACCACACTTGCCACCAAATATATTCAAATCAGAGCAACCGCTTTTTTCGAAATAATTTGCTTAAGGTATGCAAAGAATGCTGCACAACTCATTGGTGCCACTAGGCTGACTTATGCAAAGAAAGGCGGTCAAGTGTGATTGGAAAGTGCCCTACACTTTTTTAAGTGGGCATATTTAGTTGAGGACTAATGTTAACTTTGCTAATATTATTAGTTGAATTTGTGATTTTGAATTTGTTAATACTGAATTTTTTGAAGTGGCAGTGGAAGGCTGAAGTGGCAGCCTTCTATGTGAAAAGCTCACTTAAGCACAACTTTTGGATCATTGTGGTACCACAGTGGATGGCCCAACTTCCCCTTACAGCACTGAGAACCAAGAGGATTCCATTATGAATCTGGCTATATTTCAAATATTCAGAGGCAATAGTTCGGCCAGACTAATAAAGAAAGCTGAGCCGAGAAACTTATGTCTTCTTTTGGCTAATAAAGGACATTGACTCTCGAAGCCACATACTCGACAGAAGTCTTTGGATTGCAGTCTCACTCTTTTTGCATGTTTACACGGAAGACAGTGACCCCGTGAGCATCGAGTCCGTTGTGCTTATTGAGTGACGGCTGAGGTTAAACAGCTAGTTGGCCCGTTTCATGTTATAGGTTGGCCAAGTTAGTTGGGAGATATTGCAGGTCTGTTCCTTAGACCACAATTCGTTTACTTTTTTCTAATAAAATTGTTTGAGCATCAATCTGACCGATGAAAATGGAGTCAGTTGTTTTACAGATAATTGTTTTCGTCAGGAAAATCTTGAAGCACCCTTTTTCTTTCGTCCGGCTATCTAAAGACTGGGTTAGGTGGGGTCCGCAACGTTGCTAGGAACACTCACATTCCCACCGATCACTTTAACATTGACCTGCAACATGAGGGAGCTCTTACTAGTACAGCTTGGAACTCAGCAGGTTCTATGCGTGGCCAGCCAGCTTTCCTAACCTAACTTTATAGATAACAGACACTTTTCTTTCTCTAACAAAGTGGAAATCTTCATTATTCAATTCACTACTCAAGCTAAGTTTTCTTAAAATCGTTACCGGGTTACGGCCTGCTGCAAAAGTTCTCTCCAGGTGCCTCTGCTTTAAACGAATCTTCCCAACTTGGTGACACCAAAGAGAATGCGAGCGGACTTACAAGGCAAAGTCTCTGATTGCGTTTAACCTGGCGAATGCCAGAACGATACTAGTCCCGATCGTCCTGGATTCAATCCTCGGGACTCGCTCTATGGTGAACTAAAATGTGTACCGTGTCCAATTCCGAAGACACTAAATTTGGGCTGTGTGCAGGTTTGGTGTTCGCCATGTAAAACCTTTACACCAATGAAAGCCAACAGAGCCTTGGAAGGTGCAAGGACAAAGCTTTCTAAATTGGTATTGTCTCGAGCTTTTACATCCTGAAAGTTGTTATTTTACTTACCTGTCTTATTTAAGCTGCTTAGGTACTCTCAAAAAAATCTTTAAATAGATGACACGAGAGGACAAATCACGTGGAAATGGCAAGGAACAGTGTTCTCTGTTTTGTGTGACTGATGTTGAGACGATTGATAAGTTTTTATTAAGCATTTTTCAGAATCAAGTTCGACGTATTTTGGACAATTAATCTAAAACCTCGTTTTTATAAACTTTGTATAAATTTTGAAACAGTAAACAACTTTTACAGGACACCATTGGCGCAGAAACGACTTCAATTTGGTTAGTTCCATACACAACTTTTGAGTCCAATACCATTGAAATCATAAATGCGACCCACAATTATTGTAAAAAACAGGTATTTGGAGAGTGAGAACCCCATATCCCTCTTCCCTTCTCCCTCCCACACTGTTTTTATTGGGTCATTTAACCCTCAAATGCATATTGAGGCCTTTAGGCACACTAACATATTTGTGTATATCTTCAAATTAAACCCCGATATAATATTTTGAAACGACAAGCACATTCGAAATCTGTTAGCTTATATTTAGTAGTTTATTAATATTTAATTCACTTTTCAGTGGTTTTCTGTGTTAAAAAGAAAAACATATTTTTATTTAGCAAACGTAAAAATAATTCATGCATTTGAGGGTTAAATTTATTTTAAATTAATTTCTTTTAAAGTCATGTTTCAGTTAAAGTTTTATTCTATTAAGAATTTAATAAAATCCGAGAAAATGTTAATTAATTTTTTTTAAATAAATTTTTTGAATTTATTTTTTTTAAATAATTTTTTGTAAATTCATAGTTACTTAATGTTAATTAATTTTTTTAATTAATTTTTTGAATTATTTTTTTTAAATTCATTCGGTTGTTCAGTTTAAGTTTTGGTTTATTATTGAATTGTTTATAAAATTTTATAAAATTAATTTCAATTAATTTATTGAAACAGTTCTTGTTTTTAATGAATTTGTTAATTATTATTTTATTATTATTTTTAATTATTATATTTTAATTGATGGCTTGTACAGTTAAAGTTTTGTTTTATTGTGAAATGTTAATAAAATCCGAAAAATATTAAAAAATTAAATTAAATTTTTTAAAATTATTTTTTTTAGTTAACGTTTTGTTTTTTTTAAGAAATGTTAAAAAATCTGCGACAATTTTAATTAATTTTGGTGATTAATAATTATTATTGTTTGTGCAGTTACAGTTTTGTTTTATTATGAAATATTAATAAATATGGAAAATGTTATTTAATGTTTCTTTAAACTAATTTTTTAAATTAATTTTTTTTCAATTAAAGCTTTGTTTTGTTAGGAAGCGTTAATGAAATATGAAAAGTATTAATTCCTTTTTTTAGTTAATTTTTTTAAATTTAATGTTTGTTTTTAATGAATTGTTTGTTCAGTTAACGTTTTGTTTTGTTATTAAAATAAAAAGCGGAAAATATTAATTAATTTTTTTTTTAATTTGAATCTCCGGGTCTGATTACTATTCGATAATCCAACCATTCTAAAAAAGAATTTTGTTAATCTTAACCTTTCTTCAATCATCGGGGGAAACTCTGGGTCAATTAGACCCAGATCAATTGCTTATGATTCCACAACTATTAATACTTTTGAATTAAGAAAAATTTTAGGGTGTACTACTTTGAATAATGTTCTGACAATTTAAAAATATTATAGGTGCCTCTGAAATTCTTAACATACTTAAAAAATTTACGAGAAATTAAGGTTGAGTATGGGTTAATTTGGCTTCAAATATGATAAAAGTTACGGAACATTTTGTTCAGAAAGCAATGCAGTATAATATTTAAAAATGTCAGTGAAGCCATTTTGATTTCCTTTGACATTCTAGTATTAACCGTTAAAGAAAAAAGGAAACTTTAAACAAAATTTAAAGCACAGTCCCTATTTTATAGTAAATTAGAGCATAATTGTGTCTGACGGAAAAATGTTTTTATACGTTGTGAAGTTATAAACTCAGTACAGGCATTAGGTTATTTTGGTTTTTTGAATTAGAATTAGTTTTTCTTGCTTTCAATTTTAGGCCAACACTCCAATCAATGTTGCTCTACCTCAGACTTTAGTTCGATATGATTTTGCCACGACACTTTTGTGCCGTTTCACTCCCTCTTCGATTCGTATTTTTAACAGCGAACCATATCGGCTTCATGGCCCAAAACAAGTTTTTGGTATTTATGCTGTTTACAGTGGTTTAATTTTGGAACTTTTTATTGTTGTTTTTTTTGCTGTTGTTATTAAAAATAACCATAAAAATTAAAATTAAATAAATTAAAAAACCATAAAAAATTCTTTGCAATTTGCTGTAATGCTCGAATACCGAAGTGATTTCAAAAATCACTTCATTTGAAGAATCTAAAGCGTTCTTCAATGGCGATGTTTTGTTGCTTGAATTTATTAAATTATAGTCTTCATATATTTCACACAGTCATATATGTATGTGTGTGTTTAAATGTGAACTAGGAATTAAAGCTTACGCACATTGTTTATGGCTGTGTGAAAAATACTAATAAAAAATTAGATTTGCCATTAAGATTATTTTCGGCGGCGATTTGTGGCATCTAATTTAATCGAGTTATGGCGGAATTCCAGTTTTTTTCCCTCCATAATCAATATTTATGATTATGCTTCATTAAATGAAAAGAAGCAATCTACAAAAATGATTGAGTGATTGAGTTGAGTGTTTTGTATGAAGGAATGAATGAATCATTCTTTACTGAAATACAACTTGAAATTTTGTGTGCAATGATTCTGTATACTTTTGCTTGAATTCCATATTAATTGGAAATTAATGCTGTAAAACAGTTTAGTGTTAATTGTACTTAAAGACTTTGGCACTGATTACAATCTTCAGTTTAATTTGCCATCCACAGTTCAGTCAGTTAAATAGTCAGACTTATTTTCGAGACCTCATTTCCTACATGAAACATTTTCTCAATTTGAAAATGAGTTAAATTGATTTAGTCTATTTTTTTTATATCTCCCTCAAAGTTTCGGCCAATTCATGCCGCTTGAGTTATTTCCTGTAAAAACCCACATAATTATTAAGTCGACCACTCAACTTGGGCGACCACAAAAAGTTTTTAATATTCTATTGGCTTACTTCTTGGTTGTAATGCTTTGACTTTGCTTCTTGCTTGAATTTTGTTTTTTTTGTGGTTCATAATTTCCGAAGCGCCTTGAAATAATTTAATAAATTTTGTGTCATTTTTAAGTGGTTTTTTGCGGTTGCCAACGAGCCATTCGGCGTCGCTTGAATGTGTGATTGAAATATATAAAATGAGCAGCACTGAATGGGGCACTTAAGGCGTTCATTCAAGTTCTAAAATTTGATATTCTTTAATTTGAAATTTTTGATCTTTTTTGATATTTTTTGACAGGTGTGCGTGACTGATGAAAAGCACGCAATTAGTTGCTGAAAAAGTAAACTAATAAAGCTAAAAATTAAGCTTAAACTTCTTGGGTAATATTATGAATTGTGATCATGCTACATGTGAATACTGAATAATTTAAAAAATATATGATCGATTTTCATATATGAGGTATGTTTATTTAATTTGGTACTTTACAATTTGTTCAATCAAGTGGCCACCATTATTGATCAAAGCAAAATGTGCTGCGTTTTCCATCACTTTTTCGAGCGATATATCGTTGATAGCGACACTAATGCTTGCCTTGAGCTGGTCAATGGTCTGAAGATTGCTGGCGTACGCTTTGCTTTTCAAATAATCCCACAAAAAGTAGTCCGTAGGGGTCAAATCTGGAGATCTGGGTGGCCCGTCAATGTCGCCCTTTTTTGAAACCATACGTCCAGGGAATTTTTGTTGTTTGATTTGCCGTTTAGCAATGCGATTCATGATTAAAATTGACGTTTCGAAAACCTGTTTACTCAAGTCAATCTTTGGATAAATGTTAAAGTTATTCAATGTTTCGATACCAACATAAAAGATGACGCACGCTGCAGGCGCGGATCCAGAAAAATATTTCGGGGGGGGTTTTAAAATGTAATTCTTTAATATTTATAAAATGTATTTTAATTTGTATGTAGTTTTATAGCCGATCCACATATTTCGGGGGGGGGGTTCCAACCCCCAAAACCCCCCCCCCCCCCCCCCCTGGATCCGCCACTGGCACGCTGTATAAGTCAGAAATGTTTCGATTGACTTATGGTTTGTCAAATTCAACAACTATCGAGTATCTAAAACATAAATCCTTCGTTTTTCATCTTCAAACTTGGTGAAAGTGCTCCAAATGATAAATAAATCAACACGCATTTTTCGAAAATTGAAATCTGACGGGCTCAACGGTGGGTTAAGTCTTTATATGGGGAAATAGAATTTAATAGGTGGATTGACTGCAAAAATGGTGAAAGCACTTCAATTGAAAAGTAATAAGACAAGTATTTTTTCATAAAAATCTGACGAGGTCAACAAAGGGTTAAGAGAAACTTAATTTATTGGGTCCAGACTTTCAATACATAAGATATTAGAATGCGTAAAGACACGTGAAAACTTGTAATTTCCATACAAAAAAAAATTATAAAAATAAACAAAAATATTCAGCTTCGACTAAAACACTTTAAACCCATTTGTGATCTCTTTTAAGGTATCATGGCACGTTAGAAAGGGGAATTTTTAATGATTTACAAAATTATTTATTTTTCAGCTCCTTTATTAGCAATCTTTTTGAAACAATATTTTTACAATTTTTTACAATATGTTGAAGGTTTAAGGAACACAAAAAAACGACCGATTTAAAAAACAAATTTTTAGTTCTTTTTATTAACTTATTTTTTTGGAAGAATCCACCCCAATATTGAAGAAAAATTTTTAATTTAAAGTACTTTTTCTGGGAAAAAAGGTGAAAAACGCAGTCAATTTTTGACGCTTTTTTTCAAAAAGCTCCTATCATTTTATTTTTAGCGTTTTTTTATTTTTCTGGTGAATTCCTGTGTCCGAAAGCTTAATAATTATGAACCTTTTTTGTTTTTTTGTTTCAGATTAGCCAATCCGGAGATTAAGTGTCCGTAATGGTCTTCCATTTTGTGTTTTTTTTTCTACGCGTCTTTAGCTCCACCTATATAAGAGACAATATGCTAAAAACAAATTTTTTTTGTGTTCATCAAACCTTCAATAATAAAAAAATAAATAGTTTTGTAAATCATTAAAAATTCCCCTTTCTAACGTGCCATGATACCTTAAAGGCTAAATTGTCAATAATCTCTACTATTCAAATCTTACATTTGTTGATTTGGCAGCTTGAGTTCGGCACTGATGAGTCAGTCAACAGGATAAACAATGATATCGATATATCGAAGCAGTGCGCATTCTCCCTATTCGAATCTACAATCTCGATAAGCTGTGTGTGTGTGTGTGTGTTCAGTATCCATACATGTGAGTATGGATATGGTAATCGATATGGTGTGGTGTTATTCATTGAACACTTCAGCCAAAGAGCAGAATTTAATGGCGAAACTGAATCGAATTCCTGCGAATTATGTCTGCATACTTAAAAGGGATTTGAACAATATTTTCGTAAAGTGTCGCTTATAGCGAATTCCAATGATTCCCATTCCGCTTATGGCAAACACGAAAAAAAACATTCACACATACACCAACACTACTGCGAGCAGCGAGTGCAGTTCGTTGGCCGGCGCAGTGATGCTGCAAGGAAGCCGGCTTGGTTGCTTTGCGCCAAAGCATCGCTTCAAAGGAGCACATTTGAAAGCTATGCTAATACAACAACAATAATAACAACAACAACAACCTCATGAAATAACCGAAATGACCAACAGGGGGGGTGGGGGTTGCAAGTAGCAACATGCAAACGCCGTAAACGCACTGCCAGCGCGCACCAAACGACCAAATCGTGGTCAAAATGCAACAAACACATACATACATACACACACATACACATACGCACACATACATATGTACATATAGGTGTGCGTTTGCATACGTACAAATCCAAAAGTATGTGAGTGTGTTTGTGTTTGTTTGTGCCGCAACCTGGGAATGCAACATTCCATTTCAAAATACCAAAAATACAAAACGCTCTAAAAAAACCGAACGGCAACGCAACGCACTGCGACACCAATGGCAATAATGCAACAACAACAACAGTAACAAAACAAAATCCAAAAACCAAAAAAATGCGCAATGCATCCACAACACGCTGAAAGCTGCAGATTGTGATTTGTTGTTGCTATGCTTGATATGGCTATATTGTTGTTGTTGTTGTTGTTATTGTTATGATGGTTGTTGTTTTTCTGTTGTCACAGTCGCATATAGTGCAACCAGAAGTGGCGAGGAGCAGCGGTTTGATGTTTGTTTGAAGCCAGCTTCGGCCATTCAGCGCTCGTTGCCCAACAATGAGCGCGCAAATCACGAAGAAGATTCACAACGTTGTCGCCGTTGCCAAAGAATGCCAAGTGAGGCTGAACCGGAGCGCGCCAAACATCGAAATTGATAAAACGAAAGTGCGAAGGCAGATGAGTGGCCGGAATAGATGGACGGATGGGTGGATGGGTTGATGGATGAGTTGGTGGATTGACGCGCGCGTGTTGTTGTCTGTGGGTGGGAATAGTGGGTGAGGCGCAGTTAATTATTCAAGTTCAAGTCAGGTTAAGATTGGATAATTTTGATTGTGAATTTCATTTGTAAAGCATTCACTCAAGTAAGAAATATTCTTTAGCTTGTAAATAGTAAAACTGTTTACATACCTACTTATTAATCTACTTAAGTAATTTGCCATAACAACCCATTATCAAGTTCCCAACTGCCGCAAAAGTTCTCTCCAGTAGTGTGGCCAGATACCTGAAATGGCTTTATCCTAAATCTTAAAAAAATACGGAAATTTCGTTAGTCACACCAAGAGATGAGAACATGTCCTAAACTTGGTCCTTTCACCTGAGACACGGTCTTCCTTTTCTTCGTACACCTTCAACTATCGCATTGAACACCTTTTTCAAAACTTCACTGTCAGCTATTTGGTTGAACTTTGGCCAAACCGCTCATGACTGCTCATCTTCTGGTCACCTTCAACTTGATCAATGCAATGCTTCAAGTTTGGGCCTTCCATACTTTTGCGCGTCATTCCACATTCCTTCAGTGATTTTAACTTTTGTTTATGGTTTTCATTTGTACTGGAATGCTTGCGTTTGTTTGCCAAAAAACAAAAACAAAGATAAAGTAAAGATATGAGAATAGAAAATTGTACAAAAAATTAACAAAAAACTATATTGAAAAAAAAACAAAAAGCGAGCAGCAAGCTTGAAGATTATAGCATATACACTTGGAGAAAAAATATGACATATTATATATTTAGAAAAAAATGTGTTCATCAAAAGTTCCTTCGGCGTTTGAAGCCATTTTAACTTTTTTTCTCAATTTTCCATTCGAGAAAAAAATTATCAAAATTTTGTGAACATTTTAAGTAAATGGAAATGGTATGGAAATTATTCAGGTTTGTTTTTTTAATAACCTATTTCAAACTGATCAATGTTTCAAACACTCCTAACAGGGACTTTGGTGCTAATCCCACTAAGATATGTGGGATAGGATATATCCCTGCTGATATGTGCCTCTTTACCGGAAGGTGGAAGCTTGATAGATAGTGAAATGACTTTCTCCTTAATCTTAAAAAAATAAATAAATTTCCTCCCAAAAATTAAAAATTTTTTTTTTATAATTTTTGTCATTATAAATTGAGGAATTAAACTTTTCATAAAAAAATTAAAATATACTATACATACAGTGGCGGACAAAAGTGTTCACGAATTTTCGTGAGTTAGGTTATAAAGTTTATTAATTTTTTTACTTTTTAATAACAATATCAAACATTTAAGTACATAGTTTTTAAATTGAATATTTTGAAATACCTTTTTTATTCATTTAGCTTTAGCTTAACAACAACTTAAAAACACTTTACACTTTACAGCATAAAATTTTATTAATTTAAATTAGACATTTTACATCTTAGCTTTCAATATTCAAGGCCTCAGTGCCACTAGTGATGTCAAATGCATCACCATCAATCTGCTAAACTAGCTTCTAAACAATTCTTGCTCCTAACTAAAAGTCCCCCTTAAAGGCCATAAATATCATAAATCTAGGAGGAAATCTTTTGATCTGGCAAGACTGTTAATAGATTCATCTTGCCGAAACTCAACAGAGTCACTCTTCAGCTACCCAAAGAGTTCAGGGATCTAGGGGTCATTCTCAATGAAAAATTCTTTGGAAATTACACGTAGAACTAGAAATATTAAAAACACCGACAGGTTTTTGTCAGTGTAAAGGTGAGTTTGGGATAACATCGGATCAACGTGGGCAAGGTCCAATAGATCTATACATCTATGATAAGACTCATCATGTCCTACGAGTCGATGCTCTGGATGCTCAAGCTCTCTCTAGCAGTGGTCAGGAGAACCTATAGATGGTACAGGAACTTTTCAGACAACTTCTGGCTCGCGTTAGATGACCTGTTGAAACTGCCTTCACTTTATGTTTTCATCACTTTATGTTTTCACTGTGGTCAATGGTATGATGGGAGTCGGACACTGGACAATGGTGCCGATCATGTTCGTGCCCGTGACTCAAATGTCTTCAACCGTCATACTAGAAAAGCGGTAGACTGTGTTGCTGTCTGAGCCTCTCTCATGGTCAAATCCGGAGTAGGAGCTCGGATCGGTGGGACTGCTTCTGAATATTCACGGATGGTTTCAGAACAGAACATGGTACCGGCTCTGATGTCTACGTCCTAGCAATTGAGGCGCGACGGTTCTTTGTCTTAAGCTCGCATACATCGACAGCCAAGCTGGGCTCATGGCCTTCCAACCACCTCTAGTCAAGTTCTGCAAATCCAAACTAAGTTATGATAGCACATATAATAGCCTGACTTTTACTTGGGACACGTAGGAATTGCAGTTAACGAGACCTCCTTAGCCAGAATGGGCTCTAAGGCTTCATTTATTGGCCCTGAGGCAGTTCTAACCCCCAATCTGAGACCATCAAACCCAATGTTAACAAATGGGTCACTTTAACCCATGAGCGAGCATGACAGGCTGAGAGCGACTGCAGTTGGACGAAACTTATGCAGCAGACAGTTGGTCAGCCTAATGACGGGTAATTAAGTAAGCTGGGTGTGTCCGGCAGTCCTGTCAGTGGGGAGGATCATCTGACTGCGGACCACTTCCTGTGTGTTTGCTCCGTGTACGACCGAATCAGCTTTGAAACATTTGGCACTGATGTGTTGAAAAGTGACCACTTTGGCTACTTGGCACCACAGGATCTACTCAGATTTCTCCGGGGGTCGGATAGATTTAAAGCAAATTAACAGAGTACCTCGCCGGCCTCGATAGTCTAGTGCGCACTACGCTGGCTTCTCATACCAGAGGCCCTAGGTTCGAATCATAGCTGGGGCTGGTGAAAGGCTCATCTACTTCTATCGCTATCCACATGATGAGAATTACAAGAATTGCACAAGTGCGCTCTGGGCAGGCAATGGCAAAACCTCCAAGTGTGAAGGAATAATTGCCAATTGCCGTTCGGATTCGGCGTTAAACTGTATCCACATAACCTACAGCCACCATAACCTAACCTAACAGGGTACTTCAAGTCACGAGACAATGGACGTATACTCTGTTCGGACAAGGAAATACAAAAAGTTTAGATAATACTATCTTGTAATCGATAAAAATATTGTTACGAAAATGACTTCTCTAAGTTCGTTTTAGATTGTGCTTGAAAAATAAAATAAGAATTTTTTAATATTAATTGACTGGCACGACAGCCCGCTTACGCGAGACTAAGGCCTAGCTTCCCGCAACTACCCGTGTTGTGCGTGTGAATTTGTACACGGGTTGGAGGGACCTACAGTTTAATGCCGGTTCCGAACGGCAGGTTGGGAGCTTTATCATAGGCAATTTTTACTCTCAGAGGTTTGCCATTTCCAGCTGAGAGGACAGCCACCGAAAGAGAAAACGAGTTTTCCCGTTATTTTTTTAGGTGTTATTACAGGCAGTATTTGAACCTGAGGTTGCTGCCTGCGACTCGCGGTCCAACGCACTAACCAACTGAGCCACGGCGGAAAAATAAAACCACTTCAATTATTCAGCGCAAACGCAGTCAAAAACCAACAATCGCTTTATTTACAAATTTACACTTGTTACTACTTTACACTACTATTATTGCATGTTTCCTCTTTGCTTGCTCAACTAAGACTTCCCCCTCTGTGCTGCCACTGCTGCTTTTTACACCTGTTTTCTTATCGCGCCGATGTTTCTGGCACATTCTAGTTGTACTCTCTATTGTTCTAGCACAGCCCATCACCTTCGCGAACCATCCTCGCCATATCGGAATTATTGCCAACCGGCCGTACTCCAAAGTGCATGCCTAAAAGTATGCTTGGAAAAGCATTCATGCACAGCACAGAGTGCCTCATCGTTGCAATATGGTCAGTATGGATTTGACTCTTATGGATCTGTTTTGGTCGTTAGCGGACTTACCATGTTCAAAGTCGCACTGATAACACAAAAATCAAAAACATACGAAAAAATCTATATACTCGTGAAACTAGGGGCCAAATGTAGTAAAACTGCGTTTTTAGTTTTTCTCTCTGACGTCAGGATTTTTTTTAAAGGACTTTGAAATTTCAAGAACATGTTTATTTCAAAAATTGAGCGCATTGCAGAATAACAATATGGCTATCAAATGAAAGAGAAAAATCCTAAGAATCTTAGAAAATTTCATGTTTTGGTGCAAAAGGACGAAGAGGTATTGAAAATGTCTTTTTAAAACTTGAATACCCTTGCAAATTTCCAATAATTTTTTTTGAAAAAAATATATCTTAAGGACTAGACTAGCGTACATAGACGCTACTAAATCCTTGAAGGACGAAATTAAAGGATGTAGATATGTAAAGATAGATTTCTTTCAAAAAAGTTATTCGAAATTTGCAAGTATATTAAAGGATAAAGTTTTTTTGCAAGAATACATTTTTTTGTTGGTCTTTAGAATAGTTTGAAGTTTTAGGAAAACTACGAAATTAATAAACTGAATATTTAAGTTTAAAGAAGAGAAGTATACACGCTTTTTTAATGGTATATCTTGACATAATAAAGGAAGAAGAAGCAGACAAAATTGGAGAACTTTTTAATTTGACGTTTTCTTTCAATTTAGATACTTTTTTTTTGTAGTTTTGGCTGAAGTAAATGAAGAAATATTCAAATTTTTGTTATGCGTAAAAAATTGTATGTTTAAGTAATTATTACAGCCACAACGATGTGGTTGCTCTAATACTTAGAAAAACACTCTAAAATACAGGGTCCGAGTACAAAAATTCAAAAATGTCTTATGGAATGTTGACATAGAAGCCTAAGACGTAAAATTTAAAATTTTAACTTTCCCCAGTAAAAATCTGTAGCGAAAGGGTTAACCATCATAATATAACTAGAACTTCATTTGGGTCCGTTACATACCAGAGAGTTTTGATGAATAACCTAAATGAACCACTAAGGAAATTTGTGAGGCAATCGGGTCCTTTAAAGACTAAATTGCTAAAAAATCAAATAAATAGTTTTTGAGCTTTTCTACCATTTGGGTTTTTTCGTAAATATGAACTACATTTTTTTTTGTGTAGGAAGGGTGGGGGTGCTCAATGCGGTTTGCTGTGGTTTGGTTTTCTGGCTCGTTCGCATACCAAAACTGGCGCGCAAACCCAAAACTCGCATACCAACCGTGATATCTGCACACACAAAAAAAATTACAAAAAATACAAAACAATAACAAAAAATACCAACAAAATTACAATAACAATAACAACATATAAGCGAATAAACGACCGAACGATCGATTGATCGGACAAACGAAACGGCCAACAAGCAGCCAACCAACCAACCAACCAACCAGCCAAACGTCCAGCAGTCCGGCGGCAGCCCAGCAGCGTTTGTCAGGCAGGCAGGCAGGCAACAAACGCTGGAACGAACGCCAAGCAGTCGCTTGGTGCTTGCTGAACAAACGAAAATAAAAATGGAAAGAGGAACAAATCCGCGAAATCTTGCATACCAAAGCAATAATGTTGTAAACCTGTAAGACCTGCTGTTGCTGCTGGCAATGATGAGGATTTCCAATGGATTGCCCGACAGACAGACAGCCAGACGGACGAGCCAGCTCGCCAGCCATCGAGCGAACGAGCAATCCAACGCACCTACCTACCTACCCATACATGCATATTTAGTAAGATCTGTGTGTGTGTGTGTGTGTGTGTGTGTGTAGGTATGTGCAGTGCGCCGGTGTTGAGGTATGCATGAGCGACACATGCGCTGCTGGTCGCTGCATGTTGGCTGGAATGACTAGATGGCGGACGGATAGCTGGTGGCTGGCCGCATGCTCGGCGGAAGGAACGAGTGCCGGCGTACTGCAGCGGGACGGGGAGTGGGCCGCGGCTGTGTGCGTCTAAATTTGCGATTGGAGCACAAGTCGCGCAGCGTTTGTCGGCGCGAGGGGTTAAAGCGTGAAGCGTGCGGACACATAAAGACAGCTGGATGTGTCGCTGGAGACGTTTGCGCATTCGCTGGTGGCTACGGGCGTTTGGATTGATGGTCAGCGGCATACCACTGGCATACCAACAAAAAAAACAAAACAAAAACAACAACAACAACAACACAGAGCGGGAACAAACGGACGAATGTGCGCGCTGCATGGACAGTGCGCTGGCAACGGACTTAAGGCGCGCAACAACAATGCCAACGAAGCTATGTATGAGGCCTTTATTGCACAGTTGGCCAAGTCAGTCGAGTCAGCCAGTCAGTTGGCTGCTGCGTCTGCCTGTCTGTCTTTCGGTTAGTTAGTCTGTCAGTCAGTCAGTCAGTTAGCCAGTGAGCAGCGTTGCAGCGCGTCCACCAGTCAGTCAAGAATTTTCGACTTGAAGCTGCAGTCGTTCTGGCGTGTGTGTTGTGTGCCTGGGCCTGGGCCTGGCCAGTGTTGTTGATGTGTTTCGTTGCTGCTGCTGCTGCTGCCGATTCTATGCTCGTCGCGTACGTGTGCGCCGCTCTGCGCTGCTCCGTTTTGCTATGCTGCGCCGGCGCGAACGCTGACTTGGGTGCGGCGGTATTTTCAACTTGAATCGCTTGATTGCCTCACCCCCTCACCACGTTTCCTCACTACGCCCACTTCTTCTCCTTTGCCAGTGTTGTGGTCTCAAATCTAAAGCGTGATTGTTGTTGCTGCTGCTGTTGGTATTGTTCTTGTTGCTGTTGTTCTTGTTGTTGTTGTTGTGTTTGGTATGTTTGTTCGTAATGAAATTTCAAGAGCGTTACGTCTCGTTATAAGCGTGGGTAATAATGTTTACCAATTGGCATGACATGACAAAAACCCGATTTAAAATTGGCATGACGTGCATTTGCCGAGCGCTCGTCACACACACACACACATGAACATACTTTGCATGTATCTATGCATGTAAATAGGTAACGCTGTGCGTGTGTGGGAGTGTTGGCTGTTGGCTTGAATTAGAATTGCGCATAGCACGAATTAGAAATTCTGCAGGAACGCAATTTACATTCTTTTCGCTCGACGTCTGTCTGTTTTCTTTCAGTTCGCTGCGATGCGATGCGGTGCGGTGTGGTTTTTTGCTTATTTAATTCAATCAAATGCCATGTTAAGCTCATGCCTGGCATTATAATGGAATTCGATTTTTCATAATTTCTGCAATATTATTGAAGTCGGCTTAAGTGAATTCCATACTTTGTTGTTTCTGGTTATGCAATCTCAGCATTCGGTTGGGTCCGTGGTTCGGTTTTTGTTTGCCGGTGATTTTGCATTATTTGCCTTGTGGCTATGAAGAGCCGCTTAGCGATTAAGGTTGCGCCAGTTTGGGAAGTTAATTGGACCAATTCTGGCCATTACGTTCAATTTAGTTGACTCACGATTGCTAAAAGAGAGATTGAGAACATGTACTTAGTCAGGAAATTAACAGGAGTGTTTTTTAATCTAGGCCCTTTTTGATATATTTCTGGTTTGAAACCCTAGAAAGTTAAAGAAACTAGCGCTGCAGAAACTTTTTAGTTTTGCTCAATCATGTCTTTTTGTTAGGTTTATTTGAGGTTCTTGACCCTAGAAAGTTAAACAAACTAACGCTGCAAAGACATTTCTGTCCTACTCAATCAGGTCTTCTGAGGTTCTTAACCCTAGAAACTTACTAACACTGCAGAAACATTTCTGTCGTACTTACTCACTCACTAAAATAAAATAAAATAAAATAAAATTAAATAAAATAAAATAAAATAAGATAAAATAAAATAAATGAAAATAAAATAAAATAAAGTAAATTGAAATAAAATAAAATAAAAAAATAAAATCAAATATAATAAAATAAAATAAAATAAAATAAAATAAAATAAAATAAAATAAAATAAAATAAAACAAAATAAAAAAAAATAAAACAAATGAAAATAAAATAAAATAAAAAAATAAAAGAAAATAAAATAAAGAATAAAATAAAATACTAAATGAAAATAAAATAAGATAAAATAAAGAAAAATAAAATAAAGTAAATTGAAATAAAATAAAATAAGAAAAATAAAATAAAATAAAATAAAATAAAATAAAATAAAATAAAATAACCTAAAATAAAATAAAATAAAATAAAATAAAATAAATTAGCGGACAAATTTTTGACTATACAAAAATCTGTTAGATTATCAACAACGTCAAATGTTCGTTCGTTTTTAAGTATAGAAAGTTAAATTGTATATATGTTTAAAATAATATCATGTACCTGCAGTAGTTTTATGTATCTTGTTGTTAAACAACCGATATGTAATATGTAACCCTAAAGGAGTTAAATAAATCGTAACAAATAAAATAAAATAAAATGAAATAAAATAAAATAAAATAAAATAAAATAAAATAAAATAAAATAAAATAAAATAAAATAAAATAAGATAAAATAAAATAAAATAAAATAAAATAAAATAAAATAAAATAAAATAAAATAAAATAAAATAAAATAAAATAAGATAAAATAAAATAAAATAAAATAAAATAAAATAAAATAAAATAAAATAAAGTAAAATAAAATAAAATAATTAAAAATAAAATAAAACAAATAAAATAAAATTTTTTTTAATCTACTTTTATATCTACTCTATCATTGAGAAAACTTTTCATGGAAAATTTAACTAAGCATCTAGCATCGAACTCTGAAAATTAATTCGGTTCAGAAATAAAACAAAATGGATAGAAAAACATCTAATTAACAACTAACTCTTGAGTTAGAAGTATCAAAATGTTGCTAAAACTCCAATTGGCTTTGGTCAATCCAGTCAGAAACAAACATTGCCAAATTTTGATGTTTTCTGCTTTCGATTAGTGGAATGCTGTCGTGTTGCTGACACACTGCTGGTTGCTGCTGGTACTCGATTCTTGTTAAAAATGTTCTAATGAAAACTTAAATTTTGGTCAAATTATATTATTTGGCGCGTCTACAGGTGAAACAATTTTGATTGTTTGCAGTTTCAATTTGAATGCCGACTTCACATGGAATGCGCTTCAATGCGGTCGGAGTTGAGGACAGCAGCGGAGGAAGTGCGGCAGCGAAAAAGCGCGCGCGCGCCAATTTTTTATACACACACACACATACACAGATACAGACACAAATACACATGCACTTTGGTGTAGATGCTGCATGGATTCGCATTGGTGAACTTCTTGTTTGTTTGCAAAAAAGTAAAAACAATTGGCAAAGGAGCAGCTAAAATATTGTGCGGACAGCGTTGCCACGCCGCAGAATTTCGTCGGAGCGCTCCTTGAGCAACCAAGATGCCAACATGCGCGCCGGTCCATTGCGTGCTGAATTGAATTGGTCGACCGGCCGGCCGGCCGGCGCTTACGACACGCGACGCAGGCAGCCTCGAGTTCGAGTGGAAGCTGCAGTTCCCTTGGACCGACGTTGCCAACTGCGAAAACAAAACATTTCCACAACAACACCAAACACAACAGACCAACCGAGCGTTGCACCGAAACCAGTCCACCAAAATCGCACCAGAGTTGCCCACAATCCACACTTCATACTGCAAACGGCGCGTTGGCAACTCTCCTGCTGGCCGGCTGTCTATGCGTTTGCCGCAAACTTATCAGTGTTGTTGTTGTTGGTGTTGTTGTTACCTTGCGTTTCCTTGCCGGGCCCGGCAACGGTTGGCCGGGTATCTGTGGCTGTGTGTCTACGACATAAAATGCAAAAAACAAAAACAAAACAATGCATACAACAAAAATGTTGAAAAAAGGAAAGAAATAATATTGCAACAACAGCAAGAACAACAACACGACAACAACACAAAGTATCCAGCAAATCAAGCTCACATTATGCTGTGGAATGCGCCCAAGTGACGACGATATCGCTGCACAGGCAACAACAACAACAACAGTCGCGCAGCAACAGTCTCGACTACAGCTGCATTTTCAGCTTTTAGCTCGAGCACCAGCATCAGCATCAGCAACACCATCACCATCGACAACAACAACAACAGCAACAACGACATAAATACAAAAACAACAACAACAATAGTGACCATTTCAGTCTCAACTTTAGCTCAGCGTCAGCTTCGGTACTTCAATTCGCGTTGTTACAGTCGTTTATTCGTTGGTTTATTTACTTGTTGCTGTTGTTATTGTAATACCCTACGTTCGCAAATATAACTGCACAGTAGAACCTCGATTGACCGGAATGATGTGGACTGAAAACATGGCAGATAATCGTTGATTAAAATAAAATTTCGCAAAGATTTTTGAAAGAAACAAATTCAACTAAAAAACCAAAATGACTAATTCTTATATTTTTAAAAAATTTACTTACACATTCATCGGTACCTAGCAGAGCTCGGCGGCATTGCTCGCTTGAATTTTATGATTTGATTGAATTAATTTGTTTCTAAAAATAACAAAAATTTGTTTCTTCACATAAACGTTTACCAAAATTTTTACCCCATCTGATTTTGATTTTTGAACTTTGAAAAACATGCGTTAAATTTTTTCGGATTTTGGGTACTTTCTCCAAGTCTGAATTCAATGGGCTCAATAAATCAAGTTTCTCTTAACCCTTTGTTGGCCCTGTCAAATTTTTATAATAATTACTTGTCTATTTATTTCTCATTTAAAATATTTTCATTATATTTTAAGTCAATACGCATATTAAATCATGTCTCTCCAAAGAAAGTGTTATCGCATTGTTGACTCAGTCAGATTATGATTTCCAAAAAAAAGTTAAAACACATTGCTCCTTCGCTGCAAGAACGTCATAACTAACAAAAAAAATATCGAGTTTATGGTTTCAGTTTCGAGTTATGGTTTCTGTCGAAACCACGTTGTAAAAAATTCGTAAAAAAAAATTACTTTACTTATATGACGACGTGAACAATTTTTTGAAACCTTGAAATGCCTGTAATGGTAAACTTTAAAATTGAATTTTCTCGGAATGATGCAGTTTTGAGTTATGACGTTCCTGCAGCGAAGGAGCGACATGTCGAATTATTTTATAAACTCTCACCCAGTTTAAGATCCAATGGACCATAAAATTAAGTCTTTCCATACAAACTTTTAACCCATTGTTGACCCCGTCAGATTTTGATTAAAAAGAGATGAAAAAGAACACATGTCGAATTGTATCTCACTTGAAGCACTTTCACCCAGTTTGAAGTCAATAGTTCCATTAATTCATGTGTTTTCACAGTTTCTCTATACAGACTTTTAATCTTTTGTAGACCCCGTCAGGATTTGATTTAAATTATGATTTTTAATTATTTTTTATTTCAGAGTTTGTTTAACAATTTTAAAGTCAATAGGCCCATCGTTTCTTGTTTTTTTTTCATGGTATTTCTGTATATAAATCTTAACCCATTGTTGAACCCAAAAATTTTAATTTTGAAAAACTAAAAAAAAATATGTATGGAATTTTTTTTTGTGTTTGAAGAAGTTTGAAATCATTGGGCCCATTGAATCTCGTTTCTTCGTAAAACATCTGAACCCATGTTTTGCCACCTTTAGACCCCGACTTTCAAAAAATTCCGTCTTAGTGTCCACTTTTTCTAAAGTGGACCTACAGATCTACCTTACGTCTTATTTTTTGTACATTGTTTTTTATGTTTAGATTGCTTTGCTATTTAATTTTAAAAACTGGAGGGCGCACAGGGGGATTTTGTTGGTTCAAACACCCCCAAACACAAAAATTGCTGGTACAAAATATGGTTTCTAATGGTATTCGGTTCAAAAATTGTGCGCAAACCCCCGTCCCCTCAAATTAAATTAAAATTAAAGCACCCAGCAGTATTAAAGGTTATAGTTTTCGTTTATATGCCCACCTATCCACTCTATCTGTGGTATCTATTCTTCTATTTGAAAATTTAACAACTCTTCGTTTGATTACACTACTCGACAAAAAATGGGTTCATCGCGTGCTCCTAAAAACAAAAGTATTTTTTAGACTAATCTTCGGGTGCTGAACACGAAACTGAAAATCAAAAAATTTTCTTAAGAAGCGTTTTCGAAAAATCTTCGAAAAACCCGTTTTTTTCCTCTTATTTCAGTTATGAGCACATATCTCGTAAAAAAATCATCCGAGTAACACAATTGGCCCGTCATTTAGAAGGTAATTAACTAACCTTTCCAACGATATATAGATTGTCCAAGTCAGATTTGGGAAAGTTACTGACGATGAAAGCTGTAAAAAAGTGAATTTTTCGACCATTTTCAAAAATCATAAATTTTCGAATTCTTTTTTTATAGATGAAATAAATGATCTGCTCTGGTTTTAAAATCTAAGATGAAAGATATTTTATTTGAGCAAATACTAAGCCTAACATCAGTATAATTGAAAGAAAAATGACAAAGTTATGATGCACGGAGTGAAATCACCAACTTTTCATTTATTACACCGAGCAAAAAATTTTTTTTATTTTTCCGAGACCCATCCAAATGTTGATATAGACGTGAGACTAGAGGTCATTTATAATATCTTGGCATAGTCAGTTCTTCATTTTCTGACCCAAAAACGTTTTTAAAGGACTTTAAAATTTTATGGTCATACACATTTCAAATTTTTTTTTTAAATATTTGCGATTGTGCAATGATGAAGAGATGGGTATCCACTGAAAGAGGAAAATTGTCTCCTCTTAACTAAATTTTCTATTTTAAACTTTCAGGACCAAAGTATGTCAGGTATGCAAAACATAAATGTTTTGGATCTCAGTCTGTAGATTCATACATCTAAATTTTTTTCTATTCTTCTTCTATTCTTCTTCTATTTTCTCTTATTTTGATGCTGAACCAAGTCGATATTCCAACCCATGACTTTCGGACTTCCTGATCCAATGCTCGAACCTCTGAGCCTCAGTTGGCCACTTTGGTTGTTATAATATTTGGTTGTCTTTTTATTTAAAGACAACGTGTAGGGTATTTTATAACCTGAAACAACCAAAATGTTTGTCAAGTTGTTTTTGTTGTTGTTATTATTTTTGTTGAGCGGCTGCGACTGTGCCGCGTTCCTTGCGTGGCTTTTCACCGCGCTGGCGCGATGCGGTTTGGCTGGTTGACTGGTTGGTTTGGTTCTGAAGTTTGGCTCTGGACGCTGGATGGCTCGAACACACTCGGCAACTCGGCTTGGATCGGTCTGACTTTGGCGTTTTGTCTTGCGTCGTTCGTGCTCGGCGCATGGCTCATGGCTGTATTTCTTTAAAAAATATTTTTTTTGGAGTTTTGTTTTTACTTTGACGTTTGTTTTTGTTTCGTTTTTCACTTTTCCTCCGTCGCTTCAAGTTGTTTTGTGGCTCCAAATTGTTTGTAGCTCTTGTTGTTGCTGTACGAAACAGTTGTTGTTGTTGTTTTTTTGTGTGCTACACACCAATACCACTCGAAAACATTGGAATTTCACTCACACAAACGCACAAACGCAGACACAATTTCGGTTTTGCTACTGGGGATTCTTGTTTGAAGTCGTCGACGTCGACGTCGTTGTCGTTGTCGACTGTTGGTTGCTGTTAAATGTTGTTGGTTGTTGTTGGCGTTGTTGTAGCGCTTGGTGCTTTGGCTGCGACTGTAGTTCGGACTCTATTGCTGGCCCATGCAGTGTGGAGCTGTTGGAGCTCCTCTGTTTCTTTTGTTTTTGTTGTTGTTGTTGTTCCTGCTGTCGCTATTTTATGGTTGGTCGCTTGCAGATACTTTTGTGTATCTAACTGCAAAGCTTAGTTTTATCGGTTGCTGCTGTTTCTGTCGCGGCTTTTATCGCGAATTTGCGTGGAGCTGGAACGGGCTGTGGCGCAGCGTGAGCGCGCGGCCCGGCATCGCAACGCTTTTATCATAATTATTTTATAATTATTTTATTATCTCACATCAGAAGTAGACCGACAATTTCCTCTTCTTCTGCTGCCTTTTGTGCCTCTTTCCTATTTTCGTACATTGCGAATTGCTGCGCGTAGTCTGCTGTGCTGCCTTCTGCGGCTGTTTACTCGTCTCCGCAAAGATATCAAAACACATTTCGCTCTGAGCCGCTCGCCGCAGTGGCACACATGGAATGGCTTGGAATGTCGCTGAATGCGACTAATGCTACGAAAATTTCGCAAAGCGATTTCTTTGAGCCTACAAAGCTCTGAATGCTGATAAAACCGATTGAGAGAATGTGTGTTCTTGGTGAAACATACCAATCGATTTTTATCTTTGTGCCATATTCTGTGTTGTCCGAGTACATTGGACTTTCTGATCTTAGAAGAGATTTTATCAATCAAATGTAAAGTTGCATTCTCAATGACAGATGCTTTATTGGCCATAAAACGCATTGCTTGCAAATACTTTTCTGGTTAATCATAATTGATATACAAATTATAAATATTCATAACAGACGAACCAAGTATTGATTTTTCCTCTCTCCCACTTAAACGTTGGTATCTAACGTTTTTGTCTTTCGATATGTCAAACTTTCAACTTTGGGTTTGGTCATCGGCCTCTAGTCTAACTATATACAGTCGTGTCTGGATATAGTGAACTAATTATTGCAAGTATTGAGGTTGTTCACTTTATCAAGGTTAACATTTCTGTTCAAAATTCGTTTTATCTGCTCAAAATATACTTTTTGCTTTAAATTGCTTCCAAAATTTTTGTTCAATATTTAGAGGTTCCATGTCAAAATTTGGGTGTTCACTATATCGAGGTGTTCACTATATATGGGTGTTCACTATACCCAGACACGACTGTATGTACATATAATTGTTTGCCTTGACTGTCTGACTGACGGATTCATCATCGCCCAGCCCAAACCGCTGAAGCTACAAACATGAAATTTAAACTGTAGATACATTTTGGAAAATAAAACTCCGCAACGGCGGAATTTTTTGATATTCCAGGTCTAAAGTGGCAAAAAATGGGTTAAGGTATTGTAAAATACACCAAATAAAAAATCAGTCGACACATATCTACTTTTCAATTTTTCGAAGATCAAAATTTAACCGTGAACCGATTGACTTTAAAATTGGTAAAAATCCTTAAAAGTAAAAATAATTCAACACAAGTTTTTCATTTTTTCGAATATAAAAGTCTGATGGGGTCAACAATGGGTTAAAAGTTTATATGGAGAAATATGATTTAATGAAGTTTTAAACTTAGTAAAACCAATTCAAATCAGAAATCATTCGAAAATCAAAATCTGACGTGTCAAAAATGGCTTAAAAGTTTGTATGGAAACATGGTTTTATAAGTTTTGTAACTTCAAACTTAGTAAAACTGCTTTTAATTCGAAATAACTCGGCATGATTTTATTCACATTTTTGATGGTGTCAACAATGGGTTAAAAGTTTGTATAGAAAAAATGTGGAAGCACATAAATTAATGGGACTATTGACTTTAAACTTGATAAAAGTGTTCCAAATGAGAAAAAAACCGATACATATTTTTCATCTCCTTCTAATTCAAATCTCACGGGGTCAACAATGGGTTAAAAGTTTGTATGGGAAAACATGATTTTATGGGCCTTTTGACTTGAAACTTGAAAAGAGCACATCTCATGTAAAATAATTAGACACGTGTTTTTAATTATTTTTTTTAAATCAAAATCTGACGAGCTCAACAATGGGTTAAAAGCTTGTATAGAGAAACTGTGTAAACACATGAAAAAATGAAACCATTGACTACAAACTTGGTAAAAGTGCTCCAAAAGAGAAAAAATTCGACACGTATTTTCTATCCCTTTGAATCAAAATCTGATAGGGTCAACAATGGTTTAAAAGTTTGTATGGGAAAACATGATTTTATGGGCCTTTCAAACTTGGAAAAATCGCATCTCATGTAAAATAATTCGATAAGAGTTTTTCACTTTTTTGAAAATCAAAATCTGATGGGGCGAATCATGGGTTAAAAGTTTGTATGGATAAACTGTGAAAACGCTTGAATCAAAATCTGACGGAGTCAACAATGGGTTAAATATTTTGTAGGGATAAACATGACTTAATCGAATTATTGATTTCAAATATGGTGACAGCTTTTCATTTGGATTAGATTGAGCACATTTTTAAGTATGGAAATGAAATTGTTTATTAAATGACATTTCTTAAGTCGGTTTTTTAAGTTTCACGCAGGTGGAAAATATCTAGCAAAATATATATTTTAAAGCACTCTGTGAGAAATATATAGGAACGAATTTTTGATTGTACGGCAAACATAACCTAAAAAAATTTACAAATTACATTTTATTTTTTTAAGGTATCACGCTGTTTAAAATATTATATGATATGCTTGTTGTAAAATATTATGTGAGGAATATATAAACAAACTTTGGTGATTGTACCGCACACTTAACCTTAAAAAAAATTAAATCATTACATTTTATTTTTGTAGGTGTCATTTGTTTGGTGTATTTTTGTTTGCTTTTAAATAAAAAAAATATTTTTGAGGTTATATTCACTTTTGAGTTTCACCGATATTTCTGGTAATTACTTAGACACATAATTTCAATAATATTTCTCAAATTCATCTAAATCGGATGACTATGAATGAAGTTAATAACTTTTGTTTTTATTTACTATATTAATTCTGGCAGATCGGGGATTAACAATTATGAACTAAAACTCTGGGAAATAGTTACCTTTATTAACACTAGTATTAAAAAAAATAAACAATCAAAATTGGCCAGGGGGCACTTTACCCCTCCTTATCTGCCTATGGCCTTTGTAAATTATTTCTATAAATCTGTTTATAAGGAATTGTTGGATCATCACCACCAAGTTCGACACAAAAAAGAGTATTTACAGAGTAGAGAATATTATTAGTATTTAGAGTATTTTTTTAAAAGAGTTTAGCACTTGATTCCAAAACGAATTGGGGAACATAACGAACAAGAAAAGTGCGTAAAAAAATTATACACAAAAAAATTTTCTACCCATAGCAGCTCAGTGGACTACATGAAAAAAGAGTTTCTTTTCACTAAATGGCCCCAAATTCTCAGTTTTCCAAGACTTCAGTCGGTTAAACAAAAACAGGGATTTTTGGAAAATCAAGTCTACCTTCTTTGGAAGATCAGTGGGTTACAAAACGAAGAATGTTGTTTTCCTTAACAAATGTCTGTTTTTGTATAAAAATATTAATTTCTTCAATATATTTGAACTATGAATGTGTTTATGAAGAAACATTTTAATTTCTACATTATTTATATATATATTTTTTGGCAAACTAATTTTTTCCCAATTTTTTATCTAAATAAAAAATTAAAAAATTCCAAATGAATCTACCACTGAAATACTGTCGTTCTTGAAGAGCTCAATTAGAAAATGTTGAATGAGTTGCATTAATTTAATTTTAAACTGGAGCTGCTTAAATCTCCAGTCTGGCAATACCACCAACACATCAGCAGCGATCATTTGCGTTGGTGTATGTAGCAATCGGGCCCCGAAAAAAATACGCTCTCACCAATACAGCCAACTGAATTATCAACAAAACAACGCATTCCAATCTAAAATCACGGTTCTGACTATGCGGCAGTGCCCAAGCGACAACCAATGCACACAGCGACAAACAGCCAAACGCGCAGGTACACGGCAACAGAGATAATGTCCAGTGGTGCTCAGTGATTTGTGGGCCCAAGGGCGCTTTAAATTTCAGGTTAGAACGAATGTTGAAATGATATGAATTCATACTAAAATAAGTTCCCAGTCAGTTTTGTGATTGCTTTAAATACCTCATGCACCAAATTCCATCTGTGAATTGCTGCTAAATCGAAACAAAAATCGACTGGTAATGAAAAAGATAGAGCGAAAACGGCCGAGTTCGAAAGACCGTGAGCCGATCCAAATGATAGTCAAGTCAGAACTGATGGTCAGGAAGGTTTTGCTGTATATTTGGTGGGATTGACAGGGAATAATTGGAATTGTGTTCCATCAGAACAATGCCAGGCCACACAGATCGATCGTCACCATAACATTGTGTTCGAAAAGTCACCAGAAGATCTCAAGAGAAGTTTTTTGAAGGCCCCAATTTGTTGTCAATAAGGAAGAGGATTTCAAAAAGAGACACAATGGAAATACCTTCAAGCAAATTCAAACAAACAATGGAATCATCTTGAAACGAGGGCTTCAATGAGAGACACAGTGAAATTGCCTTCAAAATGGCAACAAGTTATGGAACAGAACGGTGCATATTTCACCTAAATCGGAACATTCTAACTATTCTCAAAAAGCCTTCAATTTCAAGGGAAAAATAATGGATTTCTGTATTTTCTGGATTTCTGGATTTTACTACATTTTATAAAGTTTTTAAGGTTTAATGCAGCCAAGGTACTAAAAAATTTTTGAACTATTTAAATTCTTTTTGAAAAATATGTCTACCTGTTCAATTATTTTTCAGTTAAGACTTGTATACTCGATGAAAACAGAGTACAATTTTTCTGCCTGTACAATTAAGCAATTATGATAAAAATCGTATGTCAAACCGTCTTACAATAGTATTTTTTTCCTTGTTTACTCCTCTCGGGAGTATAGGAACTTCACAAGTCTTGCCTTGTTTCGATTATGTTAATCGGTTGTGTTTTTCTGCCAGGGTAGGTGATTGGCCTGTCGCAGTATACCATAGCTGATTTCTGGGCGTGGATGGGAGGCACGTCAGGTGAGTGTGGTGAATCTTATATAACCTATGTTTACCTCTATAAAACAAAGAATCGTTTGATATCAATATTGATTTGATTATAGTGGACGCGAAATGTGGGCGTGGCCTTTTCTATATAGCTTATGTTTACCACAGTGACACGCTGAATCGTTGGATACCCATATCGCCTTACATATGTGTATCTTATTTGAGTTTTATTATCTCAGCCGGCGTTAAAGATGGGCGTGTCAAATCTTATATAGTTTATGTACTATTCCCATCTAACATATATATATATAAATGAATATCTATCGGTTTATTCAAACTAGATGGCCGATAGACCTAAATCTTTCACGGAATATTTGTCTTGATTAAATCTCAGTAAACCACATAGTGCGAATACGACCCGACAGGTAGGCGTGGCACCTGCCATACAACGTAAATTTTTAATATGGAATATCTTCGGAATTATAAGCCGGAAATCATTGGAATTTGGTACTGTGCCACCGTTTAAGTGTGTCGTTTCACTGGTGAAATATCATGAGCGTTGGACAAGGGGCGTGGCACTTTTAAAATGACTCAAATGTTTTGAAAAACTTTGGAACTACAGGTCACACATCAATGACATTTGGCACATGCTCACGATTTAGACGTGCTCTTTGACAGGAAGAATGGGGTGGGTATTGGACAAGGGGGCATGGCACTGCCCATACAACTTAAACGTTTAATATGGAATAACTTCGAAATTATAAGTCGGACAGCATTGAAATTTTGTATATCGCCGTTCCATAGATGTGTCATTCTACTGGTGAAAGGAGCTTTGGACGAGGGGGCGCACAGTGTCGCGATCCCATATAAGCCGTGGCCAAAAATATTTTGCGTTGTTCTATCTCGATGAAACTTGGTGAGATCGTTTTCGTGGTCGAAATTATGAAATTTGTAAAAAAGAATTAAAATTGGACCACTGCCACGCCCACCCTCATACGAGAGGAATTGTAATATTGAAATAAAATGCTTAGTATTAGTGATAGAATTATGAAATTTTGTATTTATGACTAAAATAATGACTTAAAAGCTCACTCTAAAAATGCCACGCCCACTTTAAAAAATATTCGCATTTTTCTACTACAACTTTTTTTTAGAAGTCTGTTTACAATACTCTTCTTCGATGTGATTTTAATTTGTAAGCTTTTTAAAACCTTAAAAGTGGGCGTGGCAGCTGGAGCATATTGATTAAACGACCAAAACTTTTCTTTTATGAATTCGTGTATTAGTTTTTTCTTGTAGCTTGTATGGTATATTTTGGTACAAATGTTTAGATTTTTAAAGTGGGCGTGGCATTCTGCTTACTTTGATACGAACAAAGTGCCCACCTTGTCTTTTATATATGTATGTATGTAGCTCACCATTGTAGCAGCTGTTTTGCCGCTGCTTTCATTGTGCGTCGCAAGCCATACTTCGAAAAATCACAATTTTTTACTGTAGGTGCCACTACAAAAAGTAAATTTTTAGGTGGAGACGCAGGTCGACGCAGCTAATTTTTTTTTTATGCGATGCTTTGAAACGTTTTTTTTATCGCCTCCCAAAGTTAGCGATTTTTTCACTTTTCGTGATACAGAGTGTGTTTTTTGAAAGCAACGTAACTTCGCATATGCTGATCACAACAAAATGTACCCGACATAAACAGTTGAAGGGTTATTTTTTCATATTTTCTAAATTTTGAAGCTGATTAAACGGCAGCGCCTTGAAGACGGCCCTGTTCACAATCAAAGGCACAACGAAACAAACACACACACACACACACACACACTTCTCATGAGCACAAAGCAACACACATACATAACCATCCCATACACACACACACACACACACACACACATTACACCGGCACATGTACATGAAAGCGGCGAACGAGCCCCACAGCGGCCAGCGCCGAACAAATGCTGAATCTGTGTACGGCGGCCATTTAGTTTGGTTTACGGTGCTGAGCGAAACGGTCAATTCATAAAAACGTTCAACTCTGTGGCGTCTCGCTTGCCGCATTGAGATGCAGCATATAAAATTGTTAGAGTAGTGTTTATAAAAGATACTTGAGAGTTCTGAAACACGAAGACGACGTGCAGTTGAGTGTTTAGCGAAAAAAGAAAGAAAAACTAACAACAACAAATAAAAACGTCTATCAAGCAACTGAAACAGATTCTACATGCTGAGGTGGGCATAAAAATTGCATTTGGCAATTTGTTTTCATATTTTTTTTGTTGAATTTTTTGTTAAGTAATTTAAGCAAAGTGGAAGTGTGGTGTGCAAGGAAAAAATTTCACGGCTAAAGCTGTAAAATAGATAAGCGTACAAGTGGTTAAAATTAAAAAAAAAATGATATTGAAAGAATTGCATAAAAATCAAAGAAAATATGAAACACCTACAAATTGAAAGTTTTGCCTTTTACTAAATCAAACACACACACACAATTTTTTAATTGATACTTTAATTAATTTAACTAAATCAAAAATTGGTCAGTTGTGCCAGTGGCCAACGTGAGTGGCGGCGTCAAGTTAGCAGTTAGCAGCGAAACGCATGTTTCAAAATTGCAATTAGCGCAAAAAGCAACAACACATTTGCACTTGGCATTCCACAATGTGAGCGCATGAATTAAACAACAACAGCAACAACAAATAAATAACATGCGAGATACAAAGCTGCAAGTGTGAAAGATACAAACCGAACCGCAGTAAAAAATACGGTGAATGTGAAATGGTGAATTGAGTCAATTACAGCGTCGATGAAGCGAATCAAACGTCTCCGAAAGAAAGGAATATCACTGAAAAAATAAAACAATAAATATGCAAACCAGCTCGCAATGCTGACATTTCTTTAGATATTCAACAACGAAATTTAACTATAAAATGGCCCGCGAATTGGAAAAGTCAAAGAATTTTTATTGAAAATATATCCACGTTGCGCGCTCCCACTCCTCGAAAACGTACACACACGCACGCACACAAACGCACGCGCGAGACTATCATTTTTAATGACAAATGCAACAACAAATAGCACAACAATAACAACAACAATGTGCTTAACAAAACACAGATACGTGCACACACACACACCGACAAACGCGGCACTGATCCGCCGAACTGTGGCGGGAGCGCACGCGATCTGGCGCCCAATTCGCGCGCTCTCTCTCGCTCTCTCGCTCACGCTCTATCCGGCCCACTGTTGGACAGTAACAGCCCAGTGAAGAAAATGCCGGGTACAGGCGCATTGATCTTTTGGGGATGTGAAAAGCATTCGATCGGTCGATTATAAGCTTTAAATGAAACTATAAAATATTTATTAAAAATAAAAAATTAAGAAAAATAATAAATAATAATAATAAACAAATAATTAAATAATAAAATATGGTATGCATATTGAAAAACTTTCAGTTTTTGAGATATCAACAAATCTCTATGAATAAAACTATAAAATATTTATTAAAAATAAAAACTTAAGAATAATAATAATAAACAAATAATTAAATAATAAAAAAAGGTATGCATATTGAAAAACTTTAAGTTTTTGAGATATCAACAAATCTCCTTGAATAAAACTATAAAATATTTATTAAAAATAAAAACTTAAGAATAATAATAAATAATAATAATAAACAAATAATTAAATAATAAAAAATGGTATGCATATTGAAAAACTTTAAGTTTTTGAGATATCAACAAATCTCCTTGAATAAAACTATAAAATATTTATTAAAAATAAAAACTTAAGAATAATAATAATAAACAAATAATTAAATAATAAAAAAATTTTAAGCATATTGAAAAACTTTCAGTTTTTGAGATATCAACAAAGCTCTATGAATAAAACAATAAAATATTTATTAAAAATAAAAAATTAAGAATAATAATAAATAATAAATAATAAATAATAATAATAAACAAATAATTAAATAATAAAAAAAATTTAGGCATATTGAAAAACTTTCAGTTTTTGAGATATCAACAAATCTCCTTGAATAAAACTATAAAATATTTATTAAAAATAAAAACTTAAGAATAATAATAAATAATAATAATAAACAAATAATTAAATAATAAAAAAATTTTAAGCATATTGAAAAACTTTCAGTTTTTGAGATATCAACAAAGCTCTATGAATAAAACAATAAAATATTTATTAAAAATAAAAAATTAAGAATAATAATAAATAATAAATAATAATAATAAACAAATAATTAAATAATAAAAAAAATTTAGGCATATTGAAAAACTTTCAGTTTTTGAGATATCAACAAATCTCCTTGAATAAAACTATAAAATATTTATTAAAAATAAAAACTTAAGAATAATAATAAATAATAATAATAAACAAATAATTAAATAATAAAAAAATTTTAAGCATATTGAAAAACTTTCAGTTTTTGAGATATCAACAAAGCTCTATGAATAAAACAATAAAATATTTATTAAAAATAAAAAATTAAGAATAATAATAAATAATAAATAATAAATAATAAATAATAAATAATAAATAATAATAATAAACAAATAATTAAATAATAAAAAAAATTTAGGCATATTGAAAAACTTTCAGTTTTTGAGATATCAACAAATCTCTATGAATAAAACTATAAAATATTTATTAAAAATAAGAAATAATAATAATTAACAAATAATTAAATAATAAAAAAGTGTTCAGCATATTGAAAAACTTTCAGTTTTTGAGATATGAACAAATCTCTATGAATAAAACTGAATATTTTGTTTGTATAAACTCATAAACTGCTTGACCGATTGAGATGAAACTTTGACACCATAAATTTCTCATCCCAGTTAGTAGAGGTTTCTGAATGTTTTTCGTTTCTTATTGACGAAACTTTAATTCTTTATATCGATTCGTTTGAAGGAATCACAGTTTAGGCGTATCATTCCACTGATATAATTTCTTAGGCAATCTAAATGTGACTTTAGTATCATAAATCACACATCCATGACACTCGATGCGAACTTATTACATATTCAGCCATGTTTTTGACAGGAGGAATGGCGTGGCGTGGGCGTGGCACAACTCAATGTGTAAGCAACTTTATAGCTTAGTCCAAGAGTTGTGGGAAGAAAATCGTTCTTCTACTTTAAATTGTTGAAAATATTACAACAACGATAAAATTCAGGTCCCCGAAAAACCACTCTTCTCATCAGCATAGCCCAGAGATTATTTGATTATTTTGGTTATTTGGGGGTTTTGAACCAAAACATCCCTGCGTGCGCCACTCGTTGGGAGTATCCATGCATACAAGCACATAGACATTTCTATTCATTGTAGCCCAGCTATTGGCTCCCTATGTGACTAGCAAAGCCCCAATTCTCAACTACTTGGAGTAGATTTGGCCGGCCCCACCGTTGGGTGGTTCTGGGGCCTTCAATAGACAGTCCTTGACATTAATTATCTCACCGATTCTGGATCTCTTTTAGCCGGTGCTTTGCTTTTATAAAGCGACAAATATCCGTCAACTCAAGCTCCAGAAGCTCTTCCTCTATTAGAGTCATTCGAGCCAAAGTTCATGTGCCTGAAACACCCGAAAGACATTCACTAATATAGCAAGCAGCAGCTTCATTCTCCTCGAGACACATGTCGCAATGGTCGAGTCAGGTTGGTATCCCTCTTCTGACCTGCAGGCTTCGTACTCATACAAGCTCAATCGAAGACACTAACCTAAGATGAGCTGAAGGCAACACAGGATTTACTGCTAACCTTAAACTTCCGTTGTTTTAAAGAACTTATCTCACTTAAAAGTCTGGTTCCTTGGCGATGACTGGTGTTCTGGTGTTCTAAGGAATCTAGCCGATAGGACTATCCACAGTCTACTAACTAGGCTTCATAAGGAGTTCACACTGGTTCAATGCGTGAGCGAACTTACAAGAAGTTTGATTGACTGTGGTATTATAATGGGCCTTCTTGGCTTATGTGGGCTTCGCCTTGGAGCAGCCACTCTTACCTAAATGTCTCACTAACAAATTAAAAAAAATACTTGTTTATTTAAGTAAATATATCTTCAATTACTTACTTAACTAAAAGTTAAAAAACAATAATTTGTAGACACAAATTTTTCCATTGCTCCTGGAATAATGCTAATTTAAATTAAAAACAAAGTAATCACTTATTATTGTTCAATTAACAAAATTAATTAAATTAATTGGTATTTATTATTATTTGTTATTGTTTTTTTAATGTAAAATTTAATGTTAATTTAAAATAAATAAATGATTTGATTTTGATTGATGAATTTGTTTTTAATGTAATATTTAATGTTAATTTTTTAATAAATAAAATAAATAGACTTCATTAAAAAAGTGAAATTAATTGTTATTTTTAATTAACTGATTTGTTTCCAATTTAAAACTGAATGCTAATTTGAAGAAATAAAATGAATAAAAAATTTAACGAAATAAAATTGTTTTCAATGTTGTTTAATTTAATTGATTTAATTGAAATGCAAAAATTAATGGTAATGTTCAATGAATAAAACAAATAAATTTAATTTAAAAATTAAATGACTTTGCAATTAATAATTAAATGCTTATTTTCAATAATAAATAAATAATAATAAATAAAATAATAATTAATCAAATTTACTAAACAATTATTGAGATTTGATTTTAATTTTATTGAATTTAATGCTACTTTTTAATCATCAGATTTTTAATGATTTGAATGATCAACGTTATTTGTAATGACTTTATTTAGCTTTAATGTAAAATTTAACGCTATTTTAAATTAAATAAAATGAATAAGGCAGTTAAAAAAGTATATTAAATTAAAATAAACGTAATTAAAAAAAATTAAACGTAATTTTCAATTAATTTCTTTATTTTTAATGTAAAATTTATTGTAAATTTTTTTTAGTAAATAAAAAAATTAAATTAGTTAAAAAAATAAATTACATAAAATTTAATTTTTAACCCTTTACACGGTACAGTTGCATATCTGCAACCAACCGTAAAACTGCCCGTAATTTCGGAAGTAATTATTAAAACTACTCTTTTTTGCTAATTTACAACTATGCAAGGTTCCTTTTTTGAAATACTGGCATTAATAGTGGGAAAAAGTAGCTAAATTTTACTTGACAGCACATTTTTGCGAAAAGTTGCACACATTTATTTTAGTGAAACAAAAGTGATTAAAACTTATTAATAAAAAAACACACACACAAACTATGCTGCAACAAACGCATTAATTGCTTTAAAAATTTTCATTTAAAACTAAACATATTAAAATAAAAAACAAGTTTTAATGCTTTTTGCTTTTTTGTTAATGTTTTTTACAAAAAAACCTTATAAGATTAAAGTATATTAAAAAATAAAAAATACGTGTTTTTTAAACTTAGGTTTATATCGAAAAAACAACATTTGATAAAAAAATTCGCTGTTGCCGTGTAAAGGGTTAACTAACTGATTTAATGTTAATGTAAAACTTATTGCAAATTTTAAATAAATAAAAGAAATCTAATTAATTCAAAAAACTAGATTAAATAAATTGTTATTTTGAATTAACTGCATTTTTTATGTAAAATTTAATGCAAATTTTAAATAAATAAAATAAATAAATTTATTAGAAAACTGTGATTAAATTAGTTGTTATCTTTAATTGACTGGTTTATTTTAAAAGTTAAAAACGTTACACGTTATTTTTAATTAATTGTTTTATTTTTAATGTGAAATTTATTGCTAACTTCTTATAAATAAAATAAATCAAGTTAATAAACAAATTATAAAATTGTTATCTAGCAATTTTTAATAATGATTTTTATCTTTAATTAAACTATTTCTTTCAATATAAAATTGAATGTTTATTTTAAATTTAAGAGAAAAATTCAAAAACTAATGAAAAACTAAAATAAATTGAATTTTTATTAATTATATTTTTAACGTAAAACTTTTTAGTTTTGTAAAATTACATTTTTCAATCATTACATTAACATATTTTACATTTAAAAATATCAAATATTTAGGACTTTCATCAAAAATTTACTTTTTCGATTTATTTAATTAAGTTTAGCATTACTTAACTAATTAAAAAATTTAATTTAAATCTTATTTTTAGAGAGTAATTGAAATCTTATTTTAAATTAATTGAATATTTTTCAAAGTAACATAATGTCTTTAAGCTCAATTTAAATGCAATTTTTTATATCAAAATCAAATTTAATTAAATCTTTTTAAGTAACAATCAAAATTTTCAAGTTTCTCTTTGCCACATAAGTAAATAAATTTTTTTTATTAATTGAACTGATCACGTCTTCCTCAATCGATTACCATTCATGCCCTCCTCGCTTGCGATTTCTCGCTGGGATGGGGTGTGTGTGTGTGTTGGTGTTGGTGTATATCTGTGTTTTGTGAATTTTTATTCAAAATAAAAGCAACAACATACAAACAATAACAAAGCAAAAAAAACCTACAAACACACACACACACACGCAAACTCACACAAACACACACGGCGACAACAGTCGGCAACAACAATCGGCTGGCATATTTTCGTGCAACAACAATGCGTCTCTATTGTAAACCAAATAATACAGTAAAACGGAAAAGAGCAGCAAAAACAGAACAACAACAAAAATGCACACACACACACAAGAAAATATAACCAAAAGCAATGAGCAAACGAACGACCGAATAATAAAAATGAAAATAAAAAGCAAAAACCGTATTTGTTTTTGGCTCTCTCGCTCTCTGCATAATTTCGGTTTGTGGTATTTAGCTGCTGCTACGCCAAGTCCGTGACTCCAATCGTTCGCTCATTTGTCGGCTCGGACGCTGCGCACGTCGCCGCGCTCTCCTGCACTCCAACTGCAGCAACTTTGATTAAAAAATTTCAACGTCAACGTCAACGTTGCTGTTTTTAGTGTTGTTGTTGTAGCTGGTTTCGCTGCTGTTGCGTTATTATTTTCGACGTTGTCGCTGTTGTTCGTATGTATGTATGTTTGTATGTTTGTTTGTTTGGCTGGTTGTGGCTGAACTCATTGGAATGCACACGAACATGGCGATCAGGTTCGACGCCAGTGGCAGCGCCAAAGCGAAGAGGTCAACAAAATAATCGCGCACAGCCCAGCGCACATTTGTCGGTCGAAAGCCAACGTCGCCGTCGTCGTCGTCGTCGCCATCGATATCGTCACCAGCGCCATTGTTGTCTTTGATCGCCGATCGCCGCAATCGCAATCGCGGCCCAGTGTTGGTTGCGTTATTGCTTTCGTTGTGATGGCGATTTGAAATTTCTTTATCGGATTTTGTTGCTTCTTTTTGTTTTGCTCAAATTCCGGGCTGCTCGTGTTTGTGTTGCGTTTGCGTTTGCGTTTGTGTCAACTAATTCGATTTTGATTTGACGTCTTTTGTTCGGGCCCCAACAATACGTTACTTTCTTTTAGTATCACCAACAACAACAACAACAACAATCATAACAATAACTATAGCAATTACAATAACAGTGACAAATCAAACAATTCGTCCCATAGAAAACCGCAACAGTGAAAGAAATAAAATCAACAAAGAAGCCAGTAGGACGCGAAGTGACCAAAAGCAACAATGATATGATGTCTTTTTTGATTTTACTGCAACATTTCTAAGTGATTTTCATGTTGTTGCTGTGCACAAGTGTTTGATTTGAAACAGGAAATTTCGAAAATCAATAAAAATACTACAGGTGCCGCACAATGTTTGTCACACCACACATTTGTTGTAATCGATGTACAATCAGCTGTTGCAACATTCGAAATAACACGTCTAAATCGTTTTTATAGATCGATTCTCGCGCACAATGGATAATACAACCGTATTGCAAACGAAGCTGTGGTGCATCTAAGTGTCCGCTGACAACGAACGAGTGCTGTCAGTGGCACTGCGAAAGGTGAGATATGGCCAAATATTTCAGCAACATTTCATGTTGTATAAGCATGCTTAAGTTTTAAATCAATGGGAATTAAAGAACCTAATATACAGATAGACTTCTTTTGACTATACTATATATTTATTTCTACCTAAGAGATATGGGTACACCGTGCGACAAAAATCAAAAAATGTCAAAACACAGGAAAAAATCGATATACTAGCGAAACTAGGGGCCAAATGTAGTAAAACTGCGTTTTTAATTTTTCTCTCTGACGTGAGGATTTTTTTTAAAAGGACTTTGAAATTTCAAGGACATGTTTATTTCAAAAAAATATTTTAAAAATTGAGCGCAATGTTTATTCCACATTATGGGTAATATGGGTATCAAATGAAAGAAATGAAAAAAAATGAAAAATCCTTAAAATCTTAGAAAATTTAATGTTTTGGTGCAAACGGACGAAGAGGTATTGAAAATGCCCTTTTAAAACTTTATCCTTGAATATCCTTGGAAATTTCCAATAGTTTTTTCTTTTAAATATATCTTAAGGGCTCTTATCTTAAGGAGTTAACTTAACTTTATTAGTTTAGGATATTCAAAATTTATTAATTCAGTTTTATTACATTTGGACCCTAGTTTCGCGAGTATATCGATTTTTCGTTTGTAAAATTTGTTGTCGCACTGTGGTATCAAATAAAAGAAGAAAATTGTCCCTTTTGACTAAATTTTCTATTTTGAACTTTCAGATGCAAAACATGGAAATTTTCCTTATCTTATGGACATATTTTGGTTCTGAAAGTTTGAAATAGATAATTTAGTCAAAAAGGCCACAAGTTTGCCCTTTCATTTGATATCCATATCTTTATATTTGCACAACTGTAAATATTTACAAAAAATTCTTTAAAATGTTTATGTCTTTAACATTTTTAAGTCCTTTTAAAAGAACAACAAATGAGAAAATGAAAAACTGCGAATGCCAGTTTACTATGAATGACCTCTTGTTTCAAGCCTATATAAACATTTGGATGTGTTTAAAAAAAAAGTGGTTTTTTGTTGCACAGTGTATTATGAGTATCAAACAATTATTGCATTCATTGTAGCAAACATTGGTTACTTTCAACTGTTGTGTTCATTATACTAAAAAAATCGGTTTTTGTATCATATAACGCAGCAATTGGAAAATCTTCATAGAAACTGTTAGATCCGTAGATATATACCAGTTTGTAGAGCTGGTAAACTATCGATAGTTGGCCCATTCGATATTTTCGATAGTTTAGTGAAAACATCGATACTATTGGATAAATCAAAATCGTTTCATATAGATACATGTTTTATTTTTCATTGAGGGCAAGTAGGGTTAGGGCTATGCAGGAGTTTTTAATAAAACTCCAACTAAGAAAACCTAAAAAAAATCGGTGGCAAAACTTAATTAGTGTGTATGCAAAACCTGTTCAAAGTCGGAACTTTTCTCACAAAAACATGTAAACATATGTTTTCTGTTTTTTTTAATAGGTTAAAAAAACATAGAAATATAGCAAGAAGTTACTAAAACTTTCAATATAGATTAATAACTGATGTGTCCATTTTCGCTTTAATTTTTTTTCTCTAAATTTGCAAAGCTGAGACTTCTACTTCACTTTTAATGTAAAACCAATGTCAAAATTAAAATCCTAAAAATAGGCAAAACTTAGAAGAAAATATCTAAAAAGTATGTGAAAGTATGTTTCTAAATTTTTTTTTTAATATTTTAAAAAGCATTCATTCTTTATCGAATAATGTAAATATATCCTCCGATATCTTTTGATCTCAGAAAATTAAAAAACACCTATTTTTCGACAAAAATATATTTTTATTTTTCCTTGAAAGTATGCAATCAGCACAAAAAATTAAAAAACCTTCATAAATGCAAAACATACATCTATTATTATCATTTTATTGCAAAATTAAAGCGTCCTTATAGATTTTCTGGTACTCTTCGCAATTATCAGTGTTGACGAGACCGATTAAATGTAAAATCTGAAAAATCTAGTCAACACACTTGTTGCTATAGCTTTTCAAAAATAACGAAAATTGCAAATTTAAGTCTCAAGCATTGCCAAACTAAGTTCAAGAGATTTCAATTCAGCAGATTAACTAGTATAGCAAATTTTATTGGGAACAGACCACTCCTTCTTATTTTGTCCCGCAGTTGTATGCAGTCGAATCACTGTGAAGTGGCTTAAATCAGGAAGCTCAATATTTGACTTTGAAATTTATACAGAAATTTGTCGACTCTTTCATTTTGTTGCCTGATTTCTTTGTTTCTTTGTGTCCTCAATCATAGGAAAATCTTCCAAATGGCTTGAATTATTCAGGTAGTGCGGATTTGAATTACGAAATGCATGCCAGAAACTCACAGCATACTGTGGACCTTTCATTTTTATGTATGATTTCTGCAACACAGGCAGCCGCCGTGGCTCAGTTGGTTAGTGCGTTGGACCGCGAGTCGAAGGCAGCAAACCGCAGGTTCAAATACTGCCCGTAATAACACCTAAAAAAAATAACGGGAAAATTCGTTTTCTCTTTCGGTGGCTGTCCTCTCAGCTGGAAATGGCAAACCTCTGAGAGTAAAAATTGCCTATGATAAAGCTCCCAACCTGCCGTTCGGAACCGGCATAAAAACTGTAGGTCCCTTCAACCCGCGTACAAATTCACACGCACAACACGGGTAGTTGCGGGTAGCTAGGCCTTAGTCTCGCGTAAGCGGGCTGTCGTGCCAGTCAATTATTTATTATTTATTCTGCAACACTTTGTATCTAGTAAAGACTTTTAAAGACATCTTTATCCAACTGTGGTCATAAAAGTGGTGACGTGCGAAATTTGTTGCCGAAGGTCAGATTCGGCCAATCAGGCGTCTAGCCATTTTTGATTTTAATCTTTCAATTTATTTCCAAGTCGTAATTGTTTTTTTCTAATTGTTTTTGACTGGTAAAAAGTACTCGCACTTCATATGCATTTTTTATTGGTGCTATTTTTACCTATAAACTAATTTTGATGTGGTATTTATGAGTTTATAGTTATATGGTCTTTTTTTTATAAGTACACAGACGTGAAAGAATTCCCCGCCTAGAATGAATTGCAAAGTAAACGACATAAATTTTATTTGCTTCACGTCTTTGACCTTTTTTGTTTTTGATTTTAAGCGATAAGAAATTTGTTTTTTTTTTCGATTGATCAAAGTCTATTAAATTCAATAATGCATGTCCAACATTGAGATTATTAACGAATTCACACATACATATATCAATAAAAATGCCATAGTGGACTTTGGATGCTTTAACATTGCTTTGCAGCATTTGCGGAAATTGTTAGCCTCTGACTCATTATTTACTTGTCTTTTTTACTTGTCTTTTCGCTGCATAAATGCAAAATTTTGTTTTGAACAGCAAACGAATGTGGGCGACTCAATAGTTGCTTTGACAAATTGACATTTGAAAAAAAGAAACTAATTTCACAAAACGAGTTGAAGCCTTCGAGTCAGTCATTTATACAACAATGACTTAAGGGGTAGCAGCACTCTGGGATTTTGCAAAAATAGATTTGTTGGTTTTTGCCTTAAAGAATACTTTGGAGTCATAGAAAGAATACCCAGTTATACTTTGCCATAAGTCCGTCCACCCGTTTGGGAGTTTAAAACTAAAGCGATTTCAAAGCGTAACACTTGCGCCGGCATTTTGAAGAAAAATAATAATAAACAAAATTGTTTCCATACTTCAAAATGTGGTCAATCTATCCTGTGAAAAAAATTTGTATACTTTTTCCATAGTTGCAAAAAATATTCTCAAAGTTAGGCCTTTCTTTTGCGCTTAAGAAATCCAGACTCGATGCACTGCGCCGCTCTTTGCAACCCTTCAATTCCAATTCCAATTCATGTGCGCCGATAAACCAAATGAAAAGAGAAAAACCTCACATTTACAGTTATCTGCAACTGCATTACAGTCACCGATTTTGCGGCATTTCTTGCTCGCCACTTCCATTTGGCTTTTCTTTGCGCTATGCTGCACAACTCTCGGGTTCATTGCACTTTCAAGGCTTTTATGCGCATATCTACAACAACAACAACAATACCAAATTGACCAACGAACTTTCATTGTGACAGCGCAGCTATTCGCTGTTGTTGTGGCTTTTGTTGTTGGTTGATTTTGAATTACTTTGATTTCGTGTATTCCAAGAAATGTTTACAAAATTTGGCGCAAATCTCTGCAGCAACAACAACAACAATGCATTATGTAACAACTATTTAAATTGCTATGTTATTGATGTTGTTTATATGTTGTTGAAGTTTCATTCACAATAAACTCGAATGAAGCAAACGATTAACAACATAAATACCGATTTAAATAAAAGACACAAACAAACATTGGCAACATTGTTAAAACTAATCATTAGCATACCGAAAGTTCAGCTGCTCGATGAACTCGATGAACCATGGTACAGGTTTTCGTTAAAAAACAAAAACCACCAAATACAACATTTGCTGTCATAGTTCATGAAATTTCTGTGTGAAATTTTTGTTGGAAATTTTTTGAAAATGAAATTATATTTTAAATTGATTATTCATATTTAAGACGCCAATTGGCAAACCATTAAATGAAAATTCAGGGAGTAAACTTGTCTTGAGGGGGAAGTCTAATGTGTGTTTCTGAGGAACTAAAGTCACATAGAGAGAGAGAGAGACAGAAATCCTTTAAGGATCCATCAGCTTGGAGGCCTTTTGCCAGGTTAAACCAGCGCCCAGTATTGTAAACTTTAATTTGTTGGCTCTATTTAACTCTTCAACTGACAGCTATTCCTGTCTTATAGTGATTTCCTTGACTGTGTTATAACGGCAAAAGAATAAAAGCGTCCTGTGATGTAGTCCAGGCTGATCGGTTGACAAGCTTGAATCAAACCTATTTCCATAACTCACCAATGACACTTGAAATAATCTTTACTCGACTTGAGATTCTTTCTTAAATTATGCTTTTTTACATAAACTCGACAAATTTCGAATACTGAAAAACATGGCTTGTCAGTGGGCCCAATAAATCACGGTTAACCCTTTGTAAACCCCTTCGATCTTGACAAAAATACTAAAAATAGTTGTCTACTTATTTCTAATTTAAAGTGCTTGCATCAAATTTGAACTCAATAAGCTTACAAACTTAATTCTTAACCCAATGTTCACCCCATCAGAGTTTGATTTTCAAAAAAGTGAAAAACCGGTGCCGCATTATTTTCTATTTAAAATATTTTTAAAATTTTTGAAATCAATACGTCTATTTGTTCATATTTTTTTTCATAATCATCACATATAAGTCATCACTTACAAACCATAACCTATTCCCCCGTAACCCCTTCATATTTTTATTAAAACAAAAACTGAAAAATACGTGTCGAGTTAGTTTGGATTTGGAGCACTTTCACCAAATTTGAAGTCAGTAGAACCATAATTTCATGTTTTTTTGCAGTTTCTCCATGCAAACTGTTAACCCTATGTTGACCCCATCAGATTTTGATTATAAAATGTCTAATGTTTTTATTTAAAATTTTACACCAATTTTAAAGTCAATTGACCTATGAGTTCAGGGTCCCGTATACAAACCTTAACCCATTATAGACAATTTTTATATATTGATTTTCAAAAATATTAAATTTTTAAAATTACGTGTCGAATTAGTTTAGATTTGGAGCACTTTCACCAAATTTGAAGTTGGGCCTATTGACTAATTCCTGTTAATTAATGATTAGTTCATGTTCTCTTACAGTCTCTCCATATAAACTTTGAAACCATAGTTGACACCGTCAGATTTTGAAAAAAAAATTCAAAATACGCGTCTAATTGTTTTTATTTCAAGTGTTTTCACCAATTTTGAAGTCAATAGGTCCATTGGTTCACGTTTTTTTCATACGAAGCTTAACCCATTGTTGACCATGTTAAATTTAGATTTTCGAAAAATTGAAAAATAAATTGAAAAATTGAAAAGTGTCGAATTAGTTTTGATTTGGAGCACTTTCATTAAGTTTGATATAAATAGGTCCATTAAATCATATTTCTCAATACATTCGAAACAGCTTAACTAATATTGAAGTCCAGGTCCCATTTTTATTTGGTATTTTTCCTGAAAATCAGTTCGTTTAGTTGAATGTTTGCATAACTGAAATATCGGGTCAGTGAAAGTATATTTTGTGTCTAAAACATAAATTTACACTATTTCAACTCCACCTAAGTTAAACAATTTTTGCCACATTTCATAATTTAAAATTAAAAATTAAAATGTGACCGTATTATTACTTCCCTGATAAGCGGATCAGCTGATTTCGTTAGTTGGCGTGGTTTGCTTTTGAAAGTATAATAAGTTTAATAGGTACCTCAAAATTATATTTTGCTATCTAATCTTATAGAAAAAAAATTAATGCGTAGTCCATACTAATTTTTTTGCTTATGAATGGAGACTTATTTTTTTTTAACTCTAAGTTAATAAACCTAGAAGATTAACTTTTTTGAGGTATTATACTACAGATCGAGATCTAAAACATATATTTAAAAAAAAAAAATGGTTTTAAAACTTCCAGGATGTCGAAGGATACATATTTGAAAGGAACTTACTGGCGTATTTTGATCCAGAAAGTTTAAAATAGGAAATATAGTCTAAAGGCGACAAGTTTCCTCTTTCATTTGTACCCAAATCTTCATTGTAATACAACCGCAAAGATTTTAAAAAATTGTTTGAAATAAGTTTGTCTTTAATTTTTTAAATTGTGATGTGCTTCTACATCGGATCAGAAAATAAAAAAACTGAGTATGTCAAGTTACTATAAATGACCTCTAGTTTCACGCCTATATAATCTTTTGGGTGGGTCTGAGAAAAGTGTTTTTTAATTAAAATTCAGGCAAATAATAATATTTGAGTCATAAATCTCAAACCGTTTTCCTCAAAATCACTTTCTTGACTCTATTCAAAACACACATGATTTTTTCACCCTGTATAAGTGAATACAAACAGCTTTACAAACACACACAGGCACACAGCTCTTAGCCGTTTAAACGTTAATACTATAAATCTTAAAATAAATTGAATGAAACTTGACCTTAGACAAAAATCCAAAAAACAATGCGAAATTTATGTAAATAAAATGCAAAATTCAGCAACAAGTAAAACTGTAAAAGTCACAAGTAAAAAATATACAACAACCATAAACAGAAATGTTCAAAAACCAAGCAGTGCGCCGAGTACTTAATTAATATGAAATTATTATTTAATTCAAGAAGCGCATAAATTAAAAAACGTTATGAGTTTTGTGGTGAGCGATTTTCAGCTCACAACTCGGAATAGGCAAAGAAGATTGCGAGACAACAACAACAAATAAACAGGCGACGAACTGAAATTGTCTGAAATGCCTGCACGCCAAAATGGTGGAGTCGCAACAACAACAAATACAAATATTCATATAATAATCAAAATAATAAGTGAACAAATGACAAGTCTCAGTCGAAGAAAAACGGTCAAGAGCAGGTAAGCTGCCGCCCGAATGCGCGCGCAGGCGCACACACGTACACACGCGGCATGCCGGCGCGCATGCCTTGGCGTAGAAACGTGCGTACAACAACAACAACAACAACACACGCGCGTACACACAGGTGAATAGCGTCGTGTCTGATCTGACAGGCCTTTGACAGGCAACAGCCAGCAGGCAACCGCAGGCTTCCAGCCGGTCATATCGCCAGTCGATTGCTGGCGATTTTGGTTGATTTCTTCTTCGTTGTTTGCCTTTTTTATGGTTTCATGTTCAGTTTTTAATTTCTTTGAAACAATTTAATACATTTTTCTACCATCACACGTACATACATATTTGTAATGTATGTATGTATGTTGTAGTTGTTGTTGTTATTTAAGTGCCTCTGAAAAGTAATTAAAATTTTACGCTTGCATTGCGCTGTGGAATTTCGTGGTGTTCACCACCACTACACTTTTTTTTCCAATTTCTTTTACTTTGTTCTTTTTATTTTTCTTTCAAATTTGTTTTTTGGTTTTTTTTCTGAATAGTTGAAGATTTGTTTGGCAGAGCTGCGCTGAAATTTGAGCGGTTTTCTTTTGGTTTTTTTTTTTTACTTTACTTAATTTGCCATTTCACTGTTGAGTAGTTGTTGATTTTCGCAGTTTTATTTACTTTTTTGTTTTTTTATTATTTTTGTTTTAATAATTTTATATTTTTAAATATTTTTGTTTAATTTAAAAATAGTTTTTTTTATTTCTTTATATTTTTTTTAATTTTATTATTATTTTTTTAGCTTTCTACTTTTTTTATATTTTTGTATATTGTTATTGTTGGTGACAGTCAACAACGGACTTTGGCCAGTTGGCAATTTGCACGCCATAAACAAGATTATAGTTTTCACTCGCTGTCGCTGTCGTTGTCGTTGTGTGTAAGTAATTCTCATACACAGATCTTTAATTAAGTTACATAAAAGCCACAACAAAAACATGCGCAATTAAAACTACAAAAATGTAATCAAAGAAAAGCAAGTAAAGAGAAGCAACGAGAAGCGAAATAAAAGTGGTGTTGGCGGGGTGCGTTCCAAAGGAAATAGGCTGGTTGAACGTTTTCGAGCACACTTGGAGGTGAAACTTTATTAAACAGCAAATTCAGCAAATTCCATACAATTTCTTAGATTCAACTTACATTTTAGTTCTCTTGCGCCCATGCGCACCTGCCAACGACCAAATTGCAAAAGAAGCCAAGAATGTCCGTTTGACAGGTGGCGAATTGGCGAAGGATGAAGCAAAGGAGAAATGGAAAAAGTGCGTACGGCATTGCCAGAGCAATGTTACCGCAACATCCCCCCCTTCGTATATCTCGTACGCCGTACGAGTTTACCAAATAAATTTCAGTTCTCTATGTTCAGCTTCGCCAATTTGACTATCGGCCGGGTGGTCAGGCCGTGCGACGTCTTTACGACAGCGCTGCGAACTTCGCCGTCCTTGCCTTTGTGCACGTCCACGATCACTCCTTTCGGCCATGAGTTCCTCTTGGTGCTTTCGTCAACGATAATTACCACGTCGTTTACTTCGATAGGACGCGGCGGCGGTTGGAACCATTTGGAACGTCTGGTGAGGCACGGAAGGTATTCCCGCACCCAGCGCCTCCAGAATTGATCGGCTACTTGGCTGGATTGTCTAAAGTATCGCCGGAGTGCCGATCCGCTGCTGTCTTCGCATTGCCGTTCTCGAATGCCGCTAGAGCTGCCCAACAGGAAGTGGTTAGGCGTGAGTGCTTCGCTATTAGGCGAGTCTAGTGGCACATACGTCAGGGGCCGCGAATTCAGGATGCTTTCAATGTCTGCTAGGGCGGCCCTTAACACTTCTTCACGCATACCGGCTTCCGGAAGGATTTCCATTAGAATTGATTTAGTCGAGCGTACCATCCGCTCCCACGCCCCACCCATGTGAGGGGCAGCCGGAGGTATGAATGTCCATTCGATCTCGGGGTACTTCGCTTCAATGTCGCCTGCTGACAATTTCTCGATTTCTTCTGCAAGCGCTCGGCTCGCACCTCGAAAATTAGTGCCGTTGTCGGATACCACGCGCCTTGGTACCCCCCTTCGGCTCACGAACTGTTTAAAAATTAGCAAAAACGACTCCGTGGAAAGAGACGGAGCGATTTCAATGTGTACTCCACGCGTAGTTAGGCACGTGAATAAGGCGCCCCAACGCTTTATGCGCCCTCGACCTGCAGCTACGTCAATGGGACCGAAGTAGTCCACCCCAGTATAGGTGAACGGTCTGGTGAATGGCGACACTCGCTCCAAAGGTAAATTGCCCATTAATGGCGGTTGCGGGCGAGCGTTACGATTGCGACACATTTGGCATTTTGACGCACAATTTCGGACCAGTGTCCGCAGAGCGGCTATGCAAAAGCGTTGTCGCATCTCGTTGACAACAATTTCGTTGTGGTGATGGTGAAACTTTCTGTGGTAAAAATCGACGATTAGTCGAGTCGTGTGGTGATTTCGCGGGAGAATTATTGGGCGTTTTGCATCATGAGGTACGGCGGCTGCTACATCAATTCGTCCTTTAACGCGTAGTAGTCCTATCTCATCCAGGTACGGCGGCCATTTAAAAATGGCAGATTTCCTTGGGAACTTGTCGCCGCAGCGGAGACTCAGAATTTCCTCGTGAAACACCTCCTCTTGACACTGCCGCATAATCACCTGCTCTGCTGTCTCCATACTATCTTCCCCCAGCATTCTTCGCAGCGGCCGCAGTCGGGCTGTTGTCTTCAATGCTGATCGCAGGAATCGTAAAACACATCGCTGCGCTGCGCGTAACTTTTCCCACTTGCTGAATCTTTTCACATCTGGAACGATTACAGAAATTTGCGGCAGCTCCTCTTCGGTAGATAAGTGATGTAGTTTTTCTTCTAGTTCATCGTCGACACCTGTCAACTCCGTCACAGGCCACTCGTGCTGCGGCGCCTCCAAAAATTTAGGCCCTCGGAACCAGCGTTCGTTGTCGTCAAACTTTCGATTCTCGCACCATTTCGTTCCTTCATCAGCCACATTTTCGCGCGTTGGTAGCCACCTCCACTCTTTGGCGCTGGAACCTTCAAGAATCTCGCCCACACGAAGCGCGACAAACTGGTGGAATTTTCTTGCGTCCGAGCGCACCCAATACAGCACATTCTTTGAATCAGTCCAAAAGGTTCTGTGACTCACCGGAATCGACAGCTCATCACCTATGAATTTCGCCAACCTAAGGCCCAGCACTGCGGCCAGCAGTTCTAACCTCGGAATTGATATGGGCCTCAACGGCGCGACTCGAGTTTTCGATGCTAACAGGGAACAGCGCACGCGCCCATCAGTACAAGAGCGCAGGTACGCCACAGCGGCATAAGCATTGATACTTGCGTCTACGAACACATGCAGCTGATTGTCCTGGCTGCGGTCGGTGACACAGCGTGGAATTTTGACGCCTCTAATCGTCGGGATACGTCTTAGCCACCGATTCCAATTCTGGCGCTCGCCTTCGCCGATCGGCTCATCCCAGCCGACACCAGAGCGCCACACTTCTTGCAGAATTATCTTGGCCTGGATAATAACAAACCCCAGCAGACCCGGCGGATCGAAAATTGTCATTACCGTTCGCAAGATTTGTCGCTTCGTCGGGACCATGGTATCCTCAAGAACTTCTTTTGGAAAACTATCAAGAAAAGTCAGCTCGTCTGAGGCGGGCAGCCACCACATGCCCAGTACCTTTTCCATTGTGGCTTCGGGCTCATCAAAACGCTTGGCCACCATATTGTTGCCAGCATTTAGCGCCCTCAAAACATATTTTGAATTCGACATCCAATTCCTCATTTCAAAGCCCCCTTCTTCGTGAATCCAGCGGACCGTAGTAGCCAAACGGGCTAAGTCCTCCTCGGAGTCAGCACTTTGGAGCCAGTCGTCAACAAACGTGTTCTCTACGATGTCTCGGACGGCAGTTGGATGGTTTTCAGCAAAACGTTGCGCATTGCGGTTCTTTACGTAGTTCGCCAGCGAGGGAGAGCATGATGCGCCGAAAGTCATAACTTCCATGATGTAGACGTCTGGTTCCCTCGATGAATCACCTTCGCGCCATAGGAACCGCTGCGCTGCCTGATCTTCTTTAATGATTTTAACTTGATGGAACATCTCCCGTATGTCGCCGCATACAGCAAATGATCTTTCGTGGAAACGGAGCAAAATGCCAAGGAGATTTTTCAACAGATCGGGTCCTTTGAGTAGCACGGTATTAAGGGCTACACCATCGACCTTGGCGGCGGCGTCCCATACGAGCCTTGTTTTATTCTTGTTCGCGTTGAACACCGTAAATATGGGCAGGTACCATGACCTGGCGCTAGGCTCCATCTCATGGTTCGCCAGCTTGCGCGCATACCCTTTCCTTTCATATTCCTTAATCTTGTCGATGATAAACTTGGCCAATTGTGGGTCACGCTTCATTTTTGCCTCAAGACACGCGAGCCGACGGCGTGCCATAGGCAGCGAGTCAGGGAGTTCGATGACGTCATGCTTCCATAACAAACCGGTCTCCCACCTTTTTTCTGCTTCTACAAACTTTGTTGTCTTCTTCATGATTCCGAGCGCCCGTTCGTCTTCTTCAGACAGCAGCGGCTTGCTCGGTGCGTATACGCCGATAGCGTCGATTGCGAAGTACGCCTTTACTTGTTGTTCCATGCGGCCGTCGACCGATGGGTTACAATCGCAAACATGTAATACCCTTGGTGCCGACTCGCGCCCATTTGTATCGCGGCCGTACACGCTCCAGCCCAATCGACATCGCACAGCGATTAGGTCGGAGCCCCTGTGTTCCCTTATCTCGATAGGCACTCCAATCTTGGCGTTATCCATCCCTATAAGAATACGCGCCCTGGCGGCGACGTATGGCTTGATGGAAAGCTTGTTAAGATGATCGTGCTTGCCGATGGTTGCGCCTTCCAAAGTCTGCTGAGGCAGCCCGAGATTGTTGACTGTCCGTGCACGTCGCACTGTATATCTTCGCGCCACTGCGTCAGCTGGAGAGATGTCGAAACTTACGATTTTGGAAGTTGCTTCCCTCTGCGTTATTTCGCCGGTCCAACGCAGACAAAGCGTCTCGACCGGCCCATCCAACGCGAGCTCGTCAGCTAACTGGCTTTCAATCAACGTGCAGGACGCACCTTCGTCGATGAGTGCGTAAGTGTCGACAGCCTTCGACCCATTGTGTAGCGTAACCGCAACATACCTAAAGATCGCCTTTTGTCGCTCCTGACCCGTCGTAGTGCCCGGTTCGTGGTGTAGTGTAGTTTGCTCACTGGCTGCGCCACCTGTCATAGTCGCTCTATGCAGAAGCGGGTTGTGAGCCATGTTGCACCCATCTACACCACAGCTGTCCTTGGAGCCGCACCTTCGAATAAAGTGAGGTTTAAAACAACGTAAACAAAGTTTTCTTTCACGAACGAAACGCCATCTATCGCCTTGCGATAACCTTCTGAATTCTGCGCAGTCCGATAACTTGTGATTCGCCCCACACTTCGGGCAGTCAGTTGCCTCGTCGCTCCTGTTCGTTTTCCCAGCGACCACGTCATGTACCATAATCCTGGCCCTTTGTGCATTACGACTTCCTCCTCTCGCTTCGATGCTGTTGCCACCTACGTGCGCGCCGGCGGGGTGAAATGCTGTCACTTGGCTAGCGCATGCGGCAAGACTAAAAAGCCACTCGTCGAAAACGGCTACGTCAACGCGACTTAGCAACATACGGTGGCGACCCCAGTTCAACTTTTGATCGCTCGGCAACTTTGCCACCAGGTCGTTGAGCAGCACTGGATCGTTTAAATAGTCGGCTAGGCCGACCGCCTGCATGGTGGCGCAGTAATTTTGCACTGCCAACGAGAATGACACCAGCGTATCTAATTTGTCGGGTTTTACGACCGGCTCCTCCCTCAGCTTACGTTGCATTGATTGGTGAATAACGTCCGGCCTGCCATACAGCATGCGCAGTGTGTTGATCGCAAGACTCACAGTTGACGGCATCATCAGTCTGCCGCGTACGGCCTCCAGCGCTGGCCCTTTGAGACATTTCTGCAACCTTATAAGATTCTCCTGGTCGGTAAACCCACAGCGCTCCGTGGACTGTTCATAATTCGTGATGAACAAGGGCCAATCCTCAGGCCTGCCCGAGAATGGCGGTAAGTCCTTGGAGAGCACCTGCCGACTGGCAATTTGCGTCGATGTGAGATTGATGTCTGCGGCACTGGAGTTTCCGCTAGTGTGAATTGCGTTCGAATACATCGTTCGCGTTTGAGTGTTATTCGGCTGAGAAAATGCTGGAATAATGGGGTGTGTCGTTTGATTATGCAACGCAGCTGGCACACAAAATGGCTGATACACGTGGTAATCATTATGCAATACTGGCGGGCGAGTACCATATAGCATGGTCGATGAGGTGATGTTAGGCACGAGGCCGCCTAACCTAGCAGTCGTTTGCATGTTGGTATAAATGGGCTGTGATAACGGGTCGCAAAACGGGATTGCGTTTGTGAGGTTAGGAACTGTTCCGCTTATATAGCCGGGTATGTATGCTTCTGAACATGCTTTCGCCGGGGCCGCAACATAATGCGGCAGGCCTTCGTAAGCCGGCGGCAGCGTATTTGCCACAGTAACGTTTGGGACCGGGGCTGCAGACGTTGAAGGTGGCAGGGTAGGCGTTGATGCGTGACGATGCGGCGCCCTTGCGGCTTCAGGCGTTCCAATGCCAATTGCCGCGACATGGCCGGCTCCGTCAGCCTCATCAAATGTCGCCCCCGTTGGGCTAGCGCACTGCTGCGCAGCCGCAACCCTGACCTCGTTGTCCGAGCGCGCGCACGGCGAATCCTCATTTGGTGCTCCTTCCATTGAAGTGAACAGTGAATAAAATTTTCAGGATGTTGGCGGGGTGCGTTCCAAAGGAAATAGGCTGGTTGAACGTTTTCGAGCACACTTGGAGGTGAAACTTTATTAAACAGCAAATTCAGCAAATTCCATACAATTTCTTAGATTCAACTTACATTTTAGTTCTCTTGCGCCCATGCGCACCTGCCAACGACCAAATTGCAAAAGAAGCCAAGAATGTCCGTTTGACAGGTGGCGAATTGGCGAAGGATGAAGCAAAGGAGAAATGGAAAAAGTGCGTACGGCATTGCCAGAGCAATGTTACCGCAACAAGTGGAAAACACGCTTTGCGCTTCAACCTTGACATTGACGCCGGTTCGCGCCGACCGACTGCGGAGCACATTTCACAGAATCACACAATTCAGCGTTCGAATTATAGACAGCAACGTCGCATACCTCCATACACACACACACACATACATACATACATACACACGAATGTCCGTGTGTATGTGCACAATTAAAAGTGGAATTCCAGCTGAATTCGTTGGACTAAAAAAATGGCTACAACCATTCAATGTTCAAGTCGGGAATAAAGTTCATTTTTTTGTTGTTGTTTGCTGGAATTTTTTCGAATTTTGAATGATGCCAACCATAATTAGCCACATTTGTATACTAAAAAAAAAACATAAAAAATGTGAGCTGTAAAAGCTGCATAATGTCTACAGATATTTTTTCGAATTATTCAACACAATGAACACGAAATGGCGAAGGCAGCACAAAATGTTGCTTATCTAATAAATGCAAAGCGGCATTCGAGTGTTTTCAGCGTTGCGTGGTGCTATTCTTATTGAAATGAGAACTAATGAGACGCACATTCAGTCGGGCGGAGTTGGAATGATAGTCAAATATACTAAAACTAATCTAATCTATATAAATATAATTGTTTGTTCTGGCTGACTGATTGACTGAATCATAGCTCAAGCTAAAAGCATGAAATTTGAACTGTAGGTCCACTTTAAAAAAATCAACTGCCGCTAAGTTGGAATTTTTTGAATTTAGGGGTCCAAAGGGACAAAATACATGTTAAGCCGAATTAGTCGAAGTCGTTTTTTCGAATTTTGCGAAAACACTTTTTGAGCATAATTTAAAATTTTTTATTTATTTATTTAAATAATAACTTAATTAATAATTTATGAATTAATTAATTTAATTATTTATTTATTTATTTAATTATTTACTTATTTATTTCTTTATTTATTTACTTCTTTATTTTTTCATTTATTTACTTATATATTAATTTATTTATTCATTTTCTCATTTATTTACTTATTTATTTATGAATTAATTTATTTATTTACTTATTTACAAATAAATGAATAAATAAATATATTAAATTTTAAATTTTCACCAAATTGAATCACGTTTTTTCATACAACATCTTAATCCGGTGTTAAAAATAAATGAATTAATTAAAAAAAATGAATAAATTAATAAATAAATAAATACACTAATAAATGAATAAAGATATTTATATAAAGAAATAAATATATAAATAATAAATATATATACATGTAAAAAAAATATTTATTATAAATAAATATATTTATTTAGTATTTATTTATTTACTTCTTTATTTATTAATTTATTTACTTATATTTTTTTTTATTCATTTTATCATATATTTATTTATTAGTTTATTTACTTATTTACAAATAAATGAATAAATAAATTTATTCAATTTTCACCAAGTCGAATCACGTTTCTTCATACAACATCTTAACCGGGTGTTAAAAATAAATGAATTATTTTTAAAAAATTAATAAATTAATAAATAAATAAATACACAAATAAATGAATAAATATATTTATATAAATAAATAAATATATTTATTTATATAAATTATATTTTTTATTAATAAATTTATTATATTTTTTATTAATAAATAAATAAATAAATAAATACACCAATAAATCAATAAATATATTTATTTATTATAAATAAATATATTTATTTATTATTTATATAAATTTTTTTCTTAATTTATTTGTTTATTTATTTATTTCTTAATTTCTTAATTTTTTTTTAAATGAATTACAATTTTAAATTTTCACCAAGTTCACGTTTCTTCATCCAACATCTTAACTGGTGTTATAAATAAATTAGTTAATTAAAAATAAATAAATAAATAAACAAATAAATTCATATAAACAAATTTATTCATTTATTTGTTTATTTATTTATTTTTTAATTTATTATTTTTTTTAATTAATTTATAACACCGGCTTAAGATGTTGTATGAAGAAAAGTGTTTCGAGTTGGTGAAAATACTCTAAGTCAAAAAAAATTGGACACGTATTTTTCAACTTTACAAAAATGCAGTTTTAATGGAGCCAACAATGGGTAAAGCTTCGTTTACGGAACGACTATTTAAAGTACATGAATTAATGAGCCTTTTGACTTCGAAATTGGTGAAAACATTTGAAATCAAAAATAATTAGACATGTGTTTTTAATTTTTTTGAAAAAAAAATCAGACAAGATCAAAGATGGGTTAAAGGTTTGTATGGAAAAACTGTGAAAAACATGAATTGTGACCCTACTGCCTTCAAATTTGAATTTTATTTTTGATTATAATTTGATTTATTAATTAAATGCTCTAAATCCGATATAATTAGACACATATTTTTAATTATTTAATTTAAATATGAAGCGGCCCATAACTTATGGGTTATGGTTTGCATACGTAATGACTATGAACAAATTGTGAACTAATAGTCCCATTGACTTTAAAATTAATAGAAAAATTTGAAATAGAAAATAATGCGGCACGTGTTTTTAACTTTTTTGAAATTAAAAATCCGTTGCCGTCAACAATGGGTTAACACTTTGTTTGTGAAAACATGATGTAAATATGAGTTTTTACTTCAAATATGGTGAAAGCTTTTCAAATGAGAAATAATTTGACAAGTAGTTTTCATCAAAATTTGACGGCGTCAACAAAGGGTTAAGAGAATCTTGATTTATTGGGCCCATTGACTTCAGACTTGGAGAAAGTACTCAAAATCTGAAATAATTCAACGCGTGTTTTACGAAAATCAACATCAGACGACGTAAAAAATTTGTTTATCCCTTTGAGCGCCACCCGAAAATTGTGTTCTTATTTTCACAAAAGTTAATTTTTTTATGGAATTCCTATTTATTCCAACTCATATTTAAGTCATGAATATGTTTCAATATCAAAAATATCCAAAATATTTTCTCTTCTAAAATAGGTTGCCCAAAATTTAAAAATTTGCAATTTGTTAAGACTTTCGATAGATCAAAATTTGTCAATATTCTTGTAATTAGGTTATACTGCTTCAATTAAAAATAAGTCAATATTTTCGGAATACAAAATTTGCTAAAAATGTTCAATTTTGATCAAATTAGTCAATGTTTTCAAATTGCTAAATATTTTCTCTTCAAAAATAGGTCAACATTCCGCTTAAAATGCAAATGGCACATTTAATTGCAATAAAATAACTCATAAATTTTTTTATGTATTTCCTACGCTCCACTCGCACATAAAACTGACAACAGAAATTGAGTTGTTCAAGCTTTGAATGTTTTATTCGCCGCGAAAAAACCGCCCACCAGTGTCGCATGCGCCGCTGTCGGTCGCTTTTGGTGCCGCAAAATGAACAGTTATAAAACAAATGAGCTGCTTTGCTTATTACCTGCTCGCATTGTTATTAAAATATTTGGCCTTAAATTATGCAGAAATGTGCAAACGACACGAATAGAATTACGAGCATCTTTATGTGCGGCCGCATTCGGTTTTGAGGAAAAAAAACCCAAAACAACAACCAACTTTAAGCAACATTAAAGCGAAAACTTGAGAGGAGAAAAGCATAAACTAACCAACCAATAAAAAAACAAATAAACAAACTAAATGAAGCAAATCAATGGCACATTTTGTGGCACAACAGAAAATCATTTAAAATTCGCCAGCCAAAGCGAATCAATTGTCAATTGTCACATGAAAGGAATTTATGTCGTTCCGCTGCGAGCGGACTGCACACTGCCTGTTGTTGTTGTTGTTGTTGTTGCTGTATGTATTTGATTTAATTTCGAAATATATGAAAAATGCCAACAAGAAAATTAAGCACTGAAAAAAGCTCAAACCGTACGAAAATGTCTTAGCACAATGAAACAATTAGCATTGCAACAAAGTCGTTCGCACAACGCATAGTCCGTCGTCAAGTGTGCGCGGGTGAGGTTAAGGTGAAGGCGTACATTCGCTTGCGCATAAAATTCCATTTTGCCGCCTACGGTTTACAATTACGGTGACATTTTATTGGCCCATACAATGGCCACAAATATTATCATTACTATTAATATTATGGCTTTCATTGTTGCTGTTGTTGTTGTAAAGTTTATAATTTTATCATTGGTTAACTATTTTGCTTGCATACTAAACTGTTGAAATTATGCTTCAGTGTGTGTGTGTGTGTGTGTGTGTGTGTGTGTGAATATGTTTGGCGACACATTACATATGCGGGACACGTTCCACAGACATGTTGTTGTTGCAAGTTATGTACACAGTACACGCTCTGTGGCATTTTGCGCATGCGCAACCGCACTCCATGGCCATTAAGCCGCTTGTGCACGAATGCCCACAAAGGTGTGTCAGCTGTTGATGTGATTTCAGCGAAAATTTCTCATAGACCGACATCACTCACATATGTACATACTCGGACATACATACAAACTTACATACAGAGACATTGTTGGTTTTGGTTTTTGCACGTGTCAAACAAAATCATAATATTTTTTTTTATTTGAAATAATTTTCATTTTTAATTTTATTTTATTTATGAATTTAATTTGGTATTTAAATAGTTGAACAATTTCAAAGATTTTGGGTTAATTTTTTATTTTAATTAAAACAAGTTTTAATATAAAGTTTGGTAAAAAGAAATCTATAGTTTTTGCATGAAATTTAAGGCTTCATTAAGCATAGTAAAAAAGATCCAAAGTAGGTAAAATGTGCAACGTTTTATTGCATAATTTGTTGCCATTTTGAAGATAATTGCGTTGCGTCTCTCTAAGGGAAACCCTCGTCAGAATTAGCAACCAACTGGAACAGTAGATTTATACAAGTTTCGGTTGAGGCAAATTTTTCTTCTTCAAAGTCATTCGCCATAAACAGGAACAGATGGTTGACAATGGGTGCCAGGTCCATACTATAAGATAGGTGCATAAGAACCGCCTGCAGGGGAGGCGGGCATTAGCGAAAAACAGCAAAGTCACCAACCATCCTGCTGTCACCTTCTTTACACAACATTGGAGGCGTTGTTCCTAAACGGCGATAGATGGCAGCCCCATCACTTAGCACTACCTGCGGCAGGCCAATCACCAACTTTGGCAGAAAAATACAACCGCTTAACGTAACCAACACAAGGCAATGTTTTGTGGAGGCCTTACGCTCTCGAGAGGAGTGAACAAGGGAAAAAAATAAGAACCGCTCAACCAAACTCCAAAGGCTTCTGATGAGTCACTATTATTATTATGGCCAGGCCTTGTCCTGATGCAACTTAATTCCTCTTCTATTGGCCAAAGTTGGGCGCTTTTGGGCCTTCTTTTTCTTTCAGACAGTCCAATTGTTTACAGAATCGAATTTAGATGATTCTCTGCCAATCCCTTCAAACCCATAGCACATCATTTTGGTCGGTTTAATGGCGTTTCGACCCCAACGTTTTTCGCTTGATGTTGTCGTAAGTCATACACTCTTCATCGCCAGTCATCAATCACTTCAGAAATGGATAAATTTAGTTGCAATTCAGCAGCAATGCGCAGAAATTCGGTTCATGAGATTTTTTGTATTAACTCATGTGACATCCATACATTGAGATTCCTTTTGTAGCTTTATTCAAGTCATTCCAAACGATAACACTACTCGACACGAAAAATGCTCCTAAAAAGAAAAGTATTTTTTATTTTGAACTTTCAGAACTTTGAAATAGGAAAAAATATAGTTGTAAGAATCTACAGCCTGAGATCCAAAACATTTATGTTTTGCATACCTGATATATTTTGGTCCTGAAAGTTAAAAATAGAAAAATTAGTTAAAAGGAGAAAATTTGTCTCTTTAATTTGATACCCATATCTTCATCATTGCACAACCGCAAATATTTAAAAAAATATTTGAAATGTGTATGTCCTTAAAATTTTAAAGTCCTTTAAGAAGGTTTTTGGGTCAGAAAATAATAACTGACTATGCCCAGATACTATGTATAAATGACCTCTAGTTACACGTCTATATCAACATTTGGATGGGTCTCGGAAAAATAAAAAAATTTGTTTGCACGGTGTAATAAATGAAAAGTTGGTGTTTTCACTCCGTGCATCATAACTTTGTCATTTTTCTTTCGATTCTATTGATGTTAGGCTTAATATTTGCTCAAATAATATATATTTCATCTTAGATTTTAAAACCAGAGGAGATCATTTATTTTATCTATAAAAAAAGTACTCGAAAATTTATGATTTTTTAAATTGGTCGAAACTTTTTTACAACTTTCATCGTCAGTAACTTCCCCAAATCTCATCTGATTTGGACAATCTATATATCGTTAGTTATCGAAAGGTTAGTTAATTACCTTCTGAACGACGAACCACTTGTATTAGTCGGATGGTTGGTTTACGAGATATGTGCTCATAACTGAAACAAGAGGGGAAAAGGTGTTTTTCGAAGATTTTTCGAAAACGCTTCTTAAGAAAATTTTTTGATTTTCAATTTCGTGTTCAGCAGCCGAAGATTAGTCTAAAAAATACTTTTGTTTTTAGGAGCACGCGATGAACCCATTTTTTGTCGAGTAGTGTAATTTAGAGATGTTTGGCTGTTGGACCATCGAAACAGTCCTTACATGACAGTCAGACTGGACGAGTTCCATGATTTCATTGACATTTTCGACAATTGGCCTTCCAGAGCATTTTGCATGTTTGATATTACAAAAGCAAAATTGGCTGTTATAGTATTGGGGGGGGGGGGAGGGGGGCGCTTTCGCACACAACTTTCAAGTTCAACACCATTTGAAACCATATTTGTAGCCAACAATTGCTTTTAAAGATAGATATTTTGAATGGGTTTGAACCCACCACCGATCAGATCCATAAACACTATACACATTTTCAGTCGTCTGTTTTAATTTTTCGTCTTTATCGAAGGAAATCTATAAATTTAGGGCGCATTTTCTCTTTGCTTGTGTTCCTCTTTGATGCGCATTCAAACAAAACTGAGCCAAGCAATTACAAAATTGTCTGAGAAGTGTTTTTAGTATGAGATCTTATCTTTCTAATGTCATTCAGTGTAACCCAATCGCATTTTTACAACGCGAGATACAGATTTCTAAAGACATCAATTCCAAATAATAATAGATTTCTTTTTACTACAACTTTACATTAAAAAATCATGGAAATTTAATGAGTTTCTTTTTACTACAACTTTACATTACAAAGTCATGGAATAACAGTATCAGATACCGTTAAATTTGACATTATCAATTTCGTCCAATACAAAACCTTCACATTACTTATGTGCTGACCCAATATTTAATTGCAATATTTGATTTAGCTGATCTCGTTTAATTTTGCTTTTTTTTTTTTTAATTATTGCTTTTTTGTTGTTATATTTTTTTGTGACTTAGACACAATGTCCATAGAAACATTCAGGCCCCGATCGACTGGCGACACTCACGGACACGGACGTGAAAAATACCCAAGCAACCGCACCCATTTGACAATTTGTGCAAATTTTATTCTAATTGCCAGCGACATGCGGCAACGTTTGTTGTCGCACAATCTTTTTTTTTAATTTTTATTTTGCACATTTTTGTATGTCATCGCGTACGGTTTTCGAACGGTCGAACCGTTCAAACGTCCACTCGGCGTGCATTCCACATTGTCGTTTGTATGCTTTTCAGCTAAAAAATTCCAATCACATTCAATAAACGATTCTTACAGTTTGCCAATTGGAGTATGAAATCGCTCTGCCCAGCCCAGCCCATCCAACCATCCATTCGCACACAGTTACAGCCACTTGACAGTGCCCGGCCCGGCCCGGCCCAGCCCAGCCCATCCGGCCAACCGGAGCGGCTAATGTGCGCGTGCGGCCATTGCGCGGGCGTAAACACCTGAAACTGTCAAGTGGCGCTTTTCTACACTTAACAATTTGTTGTTGTTGTTGTTTTCAATTATTTTTTCATTGTTTAAATTCATTCATGCGATTTGCCATGGATTCGTACACGTTGCTCGAAATGCTTTGAATTGTTTAGTTGCGTTTTTTCCATGCCGGCCGCGGGCAATAAATACAAAAAGCAAAGAAATTAAACGAAAAAGGAAAACTTTGTGCGCTTGCACATTCCAGACCATAATTTTTCGTGCCGTCGAACATGCGTTGAGCACATTAAGTGCTGATTTGGCGAGGTTATTGTTGTTGCTTTTGTGTGGTTTCAATAAAATCCAGTTTGGAACTTGTGTAGTAAATTTCATTTGCTTAACAATTCGCACTAATTTTTTTTAATTGTTTGCAAACGATATAATGCAAGCAGGTATTCGGTTTTTTTTCTATATTTGTTGTTAGTAAAAGAATTTCAATTATTCCAAAAAAAGCATAAAGAAAAAGTTGTCTATGAAAATATGAAACATGAGAAAAGTGAGAGTAAACATTAAGCAAAATCAATGGTTGCTTTTGATTTGTTGTTGTTGCCAAGCATGTTTACGGTACATTCCAGTACTTGGGATTAAAACCGACAATCGCTCAATTGAACTGAAGTGGTTACACGGGCAAGAATTCATTTGAATGGGAAGTGGCATAGGAATTGAATTGAGCTCAGTGCCGTTTGTGCTGTGTGCGATTTCTGGTAGCTGCACTTACATACACACCTACAATATATAAATTTATACAGTGGCGCACACAGGGGGGGGTTTGGGAGTCCAAACCCTCTCCAAACACAAACAATTTCTTATACAAAATAAGGTTCCGAAAGGTATTCGGCTAAAAAGTTGTACGCAAAACCCCTCCAACATGAGCGCCACTGCTTTCATACATACATATAGTATATGTAAGTATGTAAATATATGTAAGTTGTTGTGTCAGTGTGATTTCAAGTGAATTAAAAATGCAAACGCGGGTGTTTCAATCAACTGTTTTTTTATGTATTTTTTTATCTGATTTTTTCAATTCTACATATTTGCCGCTGTTTCCCTTCGCAGCAACGAGCCGCTTATTCATTGAGTATCCGTGTTTATATTCGCATTGGACGGGCACAATGTGGTGAATGATCTAAGTGCATTGGCATGTGTGGCGCGATTTATCTCGATACCAGCACGCGGCCGCCTGTGGTGGCGCGATGGATTGGGCGCAATCGAAGTAGCGCAACCGGCAGCAGCAATCATAATAATAACAAAAATTATCAAAGAAGCTTTTAAGCGATCTCACGGCTTAACCGCAACAATAAAGAAAAACAACAAAAAAAAATTAATAAATAAATAAAAAAAAAACAAAAGGAAAACGCCAAGAAAAACAAACCACACCAGTTGGTCGCACAAACCATGGCAATGCGTCAAGTGGCTTTTGTCACTCTTATCGTTGTTATTAGTGGTGTTATTGTTGTTGTTGACTAATGATTAATGGTTGTAATTAATTAATAACAAGTCGCACTCACACACACACACACAGAGCATTAGTTGCTGATAGCATTGCAGTGGGCCGACAAGTGTTTGCCAGCTGCATTGCTGTTTCTGGCCGCCTTTTTATTCGTGCTGCTGTCTTCTACAATATTTATTTTTGTTGCACTACTTGTCGATTCTATAGATTTTCATTCATATTTATTCAGAGCCAAGAGCAGCGATTTGCTTTGAAACGCATGCAGCGCAGTCGCGCAACAGACAGTTTAGCCTATAAACATTGGCGCCAGGCACACACACACAGACACACATAAGCACACATACATTTATATGTATGTATATACTCTCACACATACTTATCTATCTATGCGCAAGTGGTTTGTCAGCATTTTTGTCTAAATCAGCATTAAATAAAGTCTCAAGCATTTACGGCCACTGCGCCACTTTTGACGCTTTGCCCCCTTTACTCTTTTTTCACGCGTTTAATGGTTTACTTTATGGAATAGCAAAATTGTTGCATGTCTGCCAATTCATGCTAAAATATTTTGATTTTTCAAATTTTTCAACAATTTCCCCATTTTGTTCAGTTTGCCTTTGCTTCTCGTTCGACTTAGTGGGTGCTTGAACTTTAATGATTTCAACAATTTTTATTATTGATTAGCATAAATTTTTTACATTTGTAGTTGAATTTATTTTGCTTTACTTTTTTTGTGCCCACACTGCGTGTGTTTTTGTATTTACTTTTCAGTTTCATGAAGTGTTTTAACAGTCCAATGATTGTTGTTGTTGTAACGTTATTATCACTTCTGTGTGTTTGTTTGATTTGGTTGCGTTTTTGTTGCCATTTCATTAAATCGGAATGCGGATAATTTTTGTAATGATGAATAAATGTTAAATGGCAGCAATTTGTTTGCATTTCAAATGAATTTGTGCTATTCCATGTCCATGTTTCATGTTTTCCATTGCAATTTAGCTAAAGTATTCGTTGGCCACATTGCACGCAGTCACGGCCATTGGTAGAAGGAGGAGTTTTGCACTGTGAATTAATTCAGAAACCTAGTTTTAGTAAAAGTTCAATTAGATGCAGTAGCGCAGTGGGTTTTAAAACCCCCAATAATTTTTCGCTTGTTAGAAACATTTGGGTTGGCAAATATGGCTTTATTCAAAACTTGTGTACAGTACTTCCATCTGCCACCACCAAATTAAATCCTGAATGCTCCACTGTACATTATTACTACATCTTATAATGCGAGCTGCAGACATGATTTCATTTTGGAGGTGTTTTTGTACACAACTTTTGAACCCAATACCATTTAAACCCATTTTCCCATCCAAAATGTTTGCAATTTTGAGAGGAATTTGAACCCCAAAAAACTTCCCACTTTGCGTGCTCTACTGTTGTACATATACATACATATGTATGTACAAATAAAGTCCCACACAGGTGGGACTACCCCCCAATTACAAAATTTGCTGGTGAAAAATATGGTTTCAAATTAAATCGAGCTCAAAGCTGTACGCACAACCACTCCCCCCAAAATGAAATAATGTGTGCGCAACTGTATACACACTACAAAGCACAAGAAACCAGTTTAACTAAGATTAAGTAACGAACTGCAATTAAAATGTTCTCGTGATTTACACGATATGGGTATCAAACGAAAGGCCTTTGTCATACCTTTCTACTTATGTACAACATTAGACCCAAGAAATGCACTAATAAAAAGCAAAAATAAAAAAATTTTATAAAAATTAAAAAAAAAAAACGAATTTTTTTCTGGAAAAAATCCATAATAAAGGTGCAATAAGTTGGTTACCATGTTGTAGCCTGTGAAATTCCCTTTACAATGAAATATAAAACATTTGATAGTTTTGTGATTTCACTTTTATATTTAAATTTAAATTGAGTTAAAATCATCTGCCTCCAATATTGAAATGGCGTTTATGAAAGTTATTGCTTAGGCGCGATCTTTTACAATCATAGGAATCGAATATAAAAATGCTGTATGCTCCTTACTGAACCTGATCCCCTAGTTACTCCCATGAGGGTTATTTTTCAAGCAGCCCGGCCGAAGGCCGGCCACACAAAAGGTACTTTAATACAGAAAAAAGTAGTTTACTACCACCCTGCACCTCCTACCTTCAACGGTACTTGAACGGTAAGCAAAGAATATAAGTGTGGAAAAGTACCGTTGAACGATAAACGAAGGATATAAGTGTGCTTTTTAGTTCTAAACTATCCAAAATTTTCATTTTTATTTCAATATGGACCACATGAATCCCTTCAAATTGTACCAGCCATTTGAAAGTGAAGAGGCTTTTGAGATTAGCGAAAATGTCCTTGAAAAGTTAATGGAAAGGAAATTAATACCCCGCGAAGGTAGTCATTGGTGTGCTAATGGCCATGTTTTGAAATTGTGCAAAGCTTCTGATTTTGTCGATGGCTATCTGGCAAAGTTTATGCTTCTTAAAGAATGTAAAGCTAGAAATCAGGATCTTTTGAAAACTTTTTTAATACGGCATATACTTTGTACAACCCCCTATAGCCCTCATTGTCCGAAAGTGATGGCGAAGATGACTACGAAATTACTTTGGACCAAAGGTCAAATTAGAAAAAATTAAAAATATATATTGAAAAACAACAAAAGTATACATTTTTATACTTCATTGCAAAGGGAATTTCACAGGCTAGAATATGGTAACAAACTTATTGCACCTTTATTATGGATTTTTCGAGAGAAAAATTCGTTTTTAATAAATTTTTATAAAAAAAAAAAAATTTGTTTCGCTTACAACTTTTTATTAGTACATCTTACGTATCTAATGTTGCACATCAGAAGAAAGGTATGAAAAACCTTTCGTTTGATACCCATATCGTGTAAATCAGTTGGAGATTAATTGAGTTTTTTGATAAAAACTTTGAATTTGACCCCGAGTCACGCCTTTTGTGGGCATTTCCCCGGCAAAATTTTTAGTTTTTTAGATTCACAAAAATACGCCGTTGTTGACCGTTGTTGACATACTTCATATGACCCAATTTTCAGTTTTTTTTCATGAGGGTTCGCTATACTGCATTTGTTCCAAAAAGCCCAGTTCTGCTCAGCCATCGCTGTCTTTTACGAAACGTCACGGTGAAGACTTAAGCCTGAAACACAAAGAGCGCGTCGCTTCAATCCGTCATTTCAAATACGTCGCGCCAAAACTTTTAAAACAAAAGATTTTAAAATTTAAATATGTTTTTATTTTTTATTTTATTTATTTTCAAATACGTCGCATCAAAACTTTTAAAACAAAAGATTTTAAACTTTAAAAAAAATTTTATTTTCCTTAAATTCTTTCAAACAAAAGCTTTGAGAGACTGAGAAAGGGTAAAGAAACTATTGTCAATGCGTTGTCGAATTAAAAAATTGAAATATTATCGGCTTCTTCCTGGACGCGCTCACTGTATTCTCTTCTTTAAAAACGCTCTATGTGTGTGTGTAAGTTTAACACTACGCGACGATAGGGCGTCGTCAACTTGGTCCTTCCACCAGAGGCAAGGTCGCTCTTTTTGCCGTTGACCTTCAACTACCGCATTAAATAACGTTTTCGCCGCCAGTTTGGCCGTTGTTACGTCCATGTCTTTGAACACCTCATACATCTCGTTGACATACTTCATGTCTTAGTAGGCAAACTTAAATCAGAGCTTTATTTATCTGATAAGATATAAACTCAACTTTCAATTTATCTAAAGAAGAAAATTTACTTCTTGTAGCTGCTCTTCTATTTGGATAATAGGTTAGGTTAATACTGGATACCAAAATGATCTGGATACTAAAATGAAAAGCTCTTATGCCGTCATTGAAAAACGATGGCATCAATTATTAGAACGCTTCTTTTTATAGAAGGTTAGGTAGTGAAGAGTGTAAGGGGACCAGACTGCACTCATGAAACTCTTCTAGTCTTCCTCTGAAGCTAACCAACAGTCTCAATACGGAGCACAGTAGTTCGATCTCATAATGAAGGAGAGCAGATCTTAGATGTCGACCAGATACGTCAGAAATATTGACGCCAGAGTATGAGTTTGGCACAGGAAGTGTGTGTCGTTTCTACCTCTTCTTCATCTCTATAGCTTCTTCAGACATCACTAGATGAGAGGCGCCATTTTATGAGTTCCAACAGATGCACTAGCGCAGTGTATGGTGTTGACTCCAATGAGCTGCTGAATGGAGGTTTGACTCAGGAACAGTACAAACCGCGTTTTCCTCAAGGATAGGAAGAGCCATACTGCTTGCCAGGTGCCTCAATTGGTTCATCTGCGCCATGAGGACTCTATATCCTTTTTGGTCAATGCATCAAAATTCACATACATTAATTTAATAGTATAATTGTTGGAAACTTTTCCTCTTTAGCGCTGTCGTGTCAGTTATACTTGTATCTATTAGTTCTTTTGTCAATTATATTTCTTTATATGTTTTTAATTGAGTCCTAAACAACTAAAAACTGGTGCAAATATGTAAAAAAGATCATCATTAAATCTATTCCACTTCTCAAGTCATCATAGTAAACTGTACCAAAGGTCTGTGCTAGTAAAATTGCATCTCTCATGAACAAACATGATCTAATACTTCCTATGCCGCTATTGCCGTTTTTTTTTGAGTCCAGATTTTTAGTTTGGAACACATTATTTGCTTTTGTCCGGCTATCTAAAAACTGCGCTTTACTCACTTGGACCCCCAAGCGCGACATTAAGTCGCTGCTGAACTTTTCTAGGAACACCCAAATTCTTACCGATCACTTTTAGGTCCACCCGCAATACTAACGAGCTCTGACTGTCACCGCTAGGGACTCAACAGGTCCTATGCGTGCCCCACTTGGCCAGCCAGCTTATTTAACCCAACCCAAACTTTTATTTAGTCTTACTAACGCTGCAAAAGCTTACTTATCGAAAGCTTTGTTTTATTGACTGAAATTCGGTTAGACATAGTTAATGGAATATTTCTTCACCCATATAAATGAATTCACAATGACCCTTTTTCATAACCCACATTTTTCATAACGTAACCGTAAACAAATCAACTATCAACTCAACTCACTGCCCTATGCAATGCTTTAACGCCTACAGCACTTCGATTCATTTTACTTATCCATAAAATTCAAATTTTATTCAACTTTCTTCTATTATTATAGAATTTCTATAGCAAATCCTACATCGAAATTATTTTTAAGACCTAACATAATCTACTGGTGCCCTAAAAAATCACTTGGTTATCTTTTTGAAATATGTTTTTCCATTCGAACACTTAAAACTGTATTAAAATTGAATTTTCAATCAATTTAATCTACAAAACAAACTTTTAAAACCTAAACATAAAAACAACAATTTGCTCCAAATACCAAATGTTATGAACATAGCCATAAATAATGCCCAGAAGCTTAGATTATATTCCAACACACACACACATACAAACACTTGAGGCTTTCCCGCTCTTCACGCATAGCTTAAAGCACTTTGAGTATTCTAATTTTTCTTTCATGGCAACGCGCTTTATTCATATTCATTTTGAACATTTTTTGTTTTCTTCTTCTTCCTTATCATTATTTTTCAACGCAAACACATGTGTGCCGCCTAATACAGAGAAGGCGCACAAATATTTCATTTCATTTCTTAATATTATCAGCGTATAAATTTCACCTATCAATAACGAAAGACTTGAGCAACAAACTTGCTTTTTGTTTTATATACAATAACGAAAATCAACGACAAAAACAGCAATAATAGTCGAAATTTATGCATAAACTACATATTTGAAATTGTTGCTGACCAATGGATAGCAAAACGAACAACAACAATAACAGCAACAATGAGCAACCCTAGCAACCAGCACCATTAACAATCAGGCGGTAATATAATGCTTAATAATACCAACACAATAGCGACAACAATAAAAAAAACAACAATAAAAACAAAAACATTTTTAAATACACACACACACACACAGAAGACTGTTTAGCAGTCTGGGGAAGAACAAAACAGCGCGCAGCACATCAACACGTCAATTCTAACGAATTTAGCGCACGGAATTTTTTTGTTGTCGATGTTGTTGGTGTTCTTCTTGTTGTCGTTGCTTTCATATTATTGTCTCTGGCTGCTTGGGATATAAATTATTTGAAAACGATAAATTTCATATGGCTGCCACTGTGAGGAATTTCTAAGGCTCTGGTATTTGTTGGTGCCCCGCGGTTCGGCCAACCAGCCACTCTACTTGTTAATTTATATCCAAATTCGTAGATTTATGCATACGAATGTGTCTGTCAGCCACTAAACACAATTTCAAAATTTATTAGCATGATTCGTGTAGAAATTAAATGAAGAAACAAAAAACATGTGGAAAGCAGAAATATGTGAGCGTTTCTGTGTAAATGCCAACACTGGCTGGCTGGAGCGTAGAATGTGGCTTCAATTTAACAAATTATGTGCTAGAAGAAAAATGTCCAAAGACAGCAAAAGCAACACGCGCACATCAATCAATGCGATACGCATAATTTAAAAAACAATTCAAAATAGAAAAAACATTTTCAGTCACAGTGAGAAGCCACTGAATGGCGAGCGTAAAGGTTCGTTCAGCATTTAAGCAGCTTTGCGGCCTAATGAGGCCTGAAACAAAAGCTGCTTATGGCCGGTGTTGGTGCCATGCCGCTTAAAAAATTGCAGCAGCTGGCTGGTCGGTTAGTGTGTGGCTATGGAAATTGAAAATCCAAACTTTCTTATACAAATTATACAAATTTTGTGGAGCTTTCAACATGGACGATTGTTTAGTTGTGTTTTCATCGTTTCTGGAATTTGTCAGCTGTTCAATTCTATGCTTTCGAGTGTTGAATACATCTACATATATACTTACATATACATATGTTACATATATATGTCTATAAAATGTGTTTCAATACGAAAGTTACTTTGCAAATGGCGCACAAGTGGCGCCGATTGTAAATTTGCCGGCGCTCTGTGCGCATAGCTGCGCATGTGTCGTCTATGTCTGTCCATGAGTGTGTGTGTGTTTGTGTGCGTACAATTTCGGTTTGACGGCCATATGGGTACAAATACGGCCTTTCAAGTGTTGACAAAAAAGCGTTTAGTTTGTTCGATTTGTTTGTTTGTGCGTTTTGAATGTGAGTGTGTGTGTATGTGTTTTTTTTTGGTTCGTTCGTTTGTCTGCTGTATTGTGCTTAAACCAAATGCGGGACATAATCGTACTTGCTGTGAAATTGGGTCAGTAAAAGTTTTCTTGTGTTTTTTTTTTTTTTTGGTTTGGTTTTGTTGTTTTAGTTTTGCAAACGCTGGGGGCTTGTTGTACTTAAGTAATTTGCCAATTAAGCGAGAAATGTGGCTATGGTGTAGTGGTTGTTGTTGCTTTTGAAGTTATTGAGGTAGGTGTTGTAATGGCTCTTCATACGCTCACGGCCCACTCGAATCGTAAGAGAAATTTGGTGTCAAAGGGGGCTGAAAAAGAAGAGCAAGTCATTGTTATCATAAAAATGTTAGGTATTGAAAAGTGCAAAATTATAAAAAAATGAATTATTTTTTTTGCAATAAAATAAATAGTACATTTAGAGCTAATGAGAACTTGAGTTGATAAACTTATAGGGCATTTTATTTAGTCTAGAGGCGCATATTTTTGAATATTGTTATGAATTTTTCATGGGTAAACCATTACTTTCTTTTTTGGTATTTTTTATTAAATTTTTATGCAAGTTTTGAGTTTAAAAAAGTTAACAAAGGAAAAGTTTCAACATCAAATTCAAGAAATTTAGTTGAGGGTGGAAATAGGAGGGGAAGGGTGTCAGCCACTTGAAAGGTAATATACTTCCACTCGGAGGTCAAAATGGTCCATTGTGAATGAGGGTACAAATAAGTTTTGAGGGATTTAAAAAAAATGGCATAAATAGCATGAATTTATATCTTAATATTGCTATAATCTGCAAGAATCTTATGTTCATAGAGCAAAATAAATAAATAAATTTTATTCGATCATTGGATTGGATTTCTAGTAGTATCCGACCGAAACATCTTTTTTGGGCCAAACCCGAATTTCGGTTTTGTTTTAATATTCGGCCGAAACATTTTAGTTGAAACCCAAACATTTTAGTTGAAATAAAAATCAACATATCAAGCATTTTTTTTCAACAAACGAATTTTACATTAAGTAAATAAAGAACAAACAAACACACATAACATAAATAAATAAATACTTATTAATAAAAACAATTTATTCATTTTTTAAAAACATAAACATGAAAAAATCACCCTTTCGTACCTTACTCGCTAATATTCAAAATTAAATAATTTAATATTATATGCTAAACAAAAAGTTTATTTACATTGGTGGCATCTAAATTACTCCTCCTTTCACTATATATCTGCTACACAATAAAATGTAAAAAAATATTCTAGAAAGTTTCGGTTTCGGCCGTTCGGCCATTTTTTGGCCGAAACTGAAATCGAAACCACTTATTTGGGCTGAAACCGAAACCGAATATTCGGTCGGACACTAATTTCCAGTGACTACAACTTAATGTTAATGTGCTTTAAATCTTCCCAACTTTCGCGGAAGTATGAGTAGATTCTGTGGTGCCAAGAGCCAAGAAATACGCTTCACAACACATCAGTGCCACACGTCTCAATCCTGATTCGGGCCTACGCAGACACACAGAAAATGCTCCATAGTGCACTGTCAGATATGACTCTTTCGGCAAACCATTTATTCCAGTTGTTGACTGATGGCTTGGCTGAGCGGCACTTCATTCCTTAACTTCTTACGAAGAAGCCAAAAACTGTCTCATTTCTATGATCGTCTCAAAAGATGAGGACTTGTTGCCTCAAAGACGAGAAAAGTCGTAGCTAAGGATGGATAATTCTTTGAATAAGACACATTGTAGCAATTGAATGAATAAAACTTGAAAGTTACCAAAAGTCCTCAAAACTTTTTCATACCCCTAATAAGTTCACGTGTGTCATCTCATTGATAAATAGTCTCTAAACACCTTTTCACGATTGAAGGTATTCTGTTTATTGAAAACGAGTGAACATGAATAACAATTTTTTATCAGAAATATTGGTGTAGCTATAGCCGGTTGTTGAATTGTAAAAAAATATTAAAAATAACTAGAATTCCGTCTACTTGAAAACTGATTATTGATATTTTATCTTTTTTACTATAAATTTTATCACAGCGATTCCGGTGTGAACTTTGCAGACAAAGATATATTTATATTCACTTAATAAGATATCTGGGGAGTTGTTTTGAAAAACTTTTGAAAAATGCCTCAAATAGAAATGCCATTTCCACTCTGTCAAATTGTTTCTTATTATTCCTAATGCTTGTTGTAACTAAATATTAAGAATCTAATTGAAATTTAATTAATTTAAATATAATAAATTATATTTGTTTCTATCTTTCATTGCAGACCAATATTTCCAACCGACTTGTTGCATTTAAGTAATGATGCAGCATGCGAGCTTTTTGTACTGTCAGCGCGCCATTAGAAGTATGCGCGTCATCGGCCGAACAACTATCACCGGGCTCACGTTTCTTAGCACTAAGGTGAGTCCCTTCAATTGTCCACTGACACCACAAACTGTCCAAGTTTAACAAATTTTACTTTTGTGCTTTTGAATTTGCATTTCTAGGCTTTTAGGCAATCAACAACCCAAAACTTTATACTTCCTAGTCGATGCAAAGAGTCGAGTCAGAGAAGTGTACACGCAAACATGTCTACATTTTGCCACACAAGGCATGCTCGATACCGAGCTGTTCGGTTTGGCGGTGTTGATAGGTGAGTTGAATAAGGCCGAATAAAAAAAAAATTAGCCAGTGTGGCGATTAAGCGAGTTATATATGTCAAGTTTGTTGCTTGAGTCTTTTGTGTTGAGGATGCATACAAATTATTTAATTTGAAAGTGACGTTGTTGTTTGTCAGTAAAGAGAGAGAGTCAGAGTTAAACTTGATTTCAATAGTTAATAGTTTTGGTTTTTTAATTTAATTATCAAAACGTAAATGAAATATTTCACACTCATCGCAACGAATGCAGAGCTGCCGGAAGACACTTACACTTACATTCACACTCATGTGCATGCACACACACACAGTCATTGCAAAGATGCTGTACATACTTTATATGTTGTTGTTGTTGTTGGTGCTACTGTTAAGCAGACTGTCCGAACGTGCAGAATCGAAAAACCACTTCCACGTCCACTCCATTTGCACTTCGCTCACTGCCTTTCTGCACCTCTCTGCACTGCACTCCACTTGCCAGTTACCCACATGCCACATGCTGCATGCCGCATGCCACTGCACGCTGCTCGCTGGCTTTACATGCTGCACTTTCCGCTACAGTCATTAAACTCCCCTTTGGGTAGTTGAGCATTTTTCTCGTTGCCTACTCTTCCGTCGTCTTCTTCCACTTTGCTATCGCGCAGCATTGGTTTGTGTTGTTTTTTTACAACTCTTTGAAAATGGTTTATTTTCATGAAATCAGCACTTTTTGTTGTTGCCATTGCTTTTGTTGTAGTTTGGTCATCATTCTGCCTTTTACGGCTCCACAGAAAGGCGTCGTAAGTGGAAATTATTGGGGTGTAGGAACTTTAGCTAAAAGCCTCATTTCGTTGACGCCCATTCACTGACTTATTTCAACTTTTTTTCTCATTGCTTACATTGGCGCTTTTCGCATACATAGAAGTGTCAATGGTAAGGACTGTGTAGGAGAATTGAAAATCGAATATCGTCTCATTTCATTTAGTATAGTTTGTAGCAAAGATAAGTTCGAATAATGTCATTTGTTATGAGAAATCTGTAGACTGTAAGTGGATGGGAATTTCTTTGATAACATTTTATGAATTTAAATTAGGACAATCGGAAATCTGTAGCAAAGGAAAACTAGAATAGTGTTATGAGAAATCTGTAGATTGTAATCTGTATGTATCTGTAAGCATGCATTTGATGAATGTTGATGAATTTAAAACTTGTGATTCACATATTTGTGTTTGATTGCACTTTTGGTGCATGGAAAATTATGAAAATTACAGTCAATTACTTCAGCGTTGTTTCATGAAATCAAATTGAATCGAGTATCCGATCTATCTGAGTCGAATTTCCCATCTATTTGAGTCCAGCTTCCGATCTAAGTAGCATACAATATTTAAAAACGATTTATCTGGTTCATTTATAAGCTATCATAGCTGAACTAGATTTGAATTATCTATGGATCTATGATATCAACTCTTTTTATACATCTCGAAAGTTTTAAGTAGATGCAGTTTTCACATTACCTGTAAATATTAAACCGGCTTTCAACTTAAGAAGGCAGCCAATTGCAGATCGTGTAGGGTTGGAGCAACTAGAAAATATTCTGGTTTGGACCGAAGAAGCCTAAGATGACTGACTGCAACTATGACAGGACGTGGGAATTCCAGAGAGTACTCGTACATTAACCGAAAGTCTGGGGAGGAGACTCCAAGAAGAACAGTCTAAGGATGAGAGTTCGGGTAGAGTAGAGTGTGAGAAGAAGAGTCCGATGGGGAAAGTCTGTGAAAAAGACTCCAAAAATGGTAGTCTGGGGAAGAAAGCTCGAGAAGGACAGTCTGAGGGTGATAGTCCGAGAAGGGGGTTCAAAAATGATAGTCTGGGGAGGAAACTCCTAGAAGGAGACTCTGGGGAGGATAGTTCGAGAAGAAGAGTCTGAGACTGAGAGTCCGAGGAGGAAAGTCCAGGGAGGAGAGTCTGAGCGGGAGAGTCCGAGAAGGAGAGTCCAAACAAGATGGTCTGGGGAAGAGAGCGAGAAGGAAAGTCCAAAAATGAAGTCCTAGAACGAGAGTCTGAGAGGAGAGTCTGAGAATTAGAATCTAAAAATGGTAGACTGGGAGGACAGTCCTAGAAGGGGAGGGTAGTTCGAGGAAGAGAATCCGAGACTGAGAGTCCGAGACTTATTACAAATTTTAGTCTTGGAAGGAAAGTCCGAGGATTTCAATGCAGGGGGAGAGTCCGAGAAGAAGAGTCCAGGGGGAAGAGTCTGAGTAGGAGAGTTCGAAGAAGAACGCCCGAGAAGGCGAGTCCGAGGATGAGAGTCGAAGGCTGGGATTCCGGGGAGGAGAGTCTGAGAAGAAGAGTCCGAGAAGGATAGTCCGAGAGGAAGAGTCCAAAAATGATAGAAGAAAGAAAGTCCGAGAAGGAGAGTGTGGGGAGGAGAGTCCGAGAATTAGAGTCCGGAAATGATAGTCTGGGAAGGAAAGTCCTAGAAGAACAGTCTGGGGAGGATAGTTCAAGGAAGAGAATCCGAGACTGCGAGTACGGGACTGAAAGTCCGAGGAGGAGAGTCTGAGATGAAGAGTCCAAAATTAATAGTTTAGGGAAGAAATTCCGAGAAGAAGAGTCCAAAAATTATAGTCTGGGTAAGAAATTCCGAGAAGGAGAGTCTAGGAAAGATAGACCGAGAAGGAGAGTCCGAGGCTGAGAATCTGAGGAGGAGAGTCCGAGGAGGAGAGTCCAAACAAGATGGTCTGGGGAAGAGACCGAGAAGGAAAGTCCAAAAATGAAGTCCGAGAAGGGGAGTCTGGGAGGAGAGCCCGAGAATTAGAGTCCAAAAATGGTAGTCTGGGAGGAAAGTCCTAGAAGGGAGGGTAGTTCGAGGGAGAGAATTCGAGACTGAGAGTCCGAGGAGGAGAGTCCAGGGAGGAGAGTCTGAGCAGGTGAGTCGGAGGAGGAGAGTCTGAGAAGAAGAGTCCAAAAATGATAGTTTGGGGAAGAAAATCCGAGAAGGAGGGTCCAAAAATGAAGTCCTAGAACGAGAGTCTGAGACGAGAGTCTGAGAAGAAGAGTCCAAACATGATAGTCTGGGGAGGAAAGTCCTAGAAAGAGAGTTTGGGGAAGATAGTCCGAGAAGGAGAGTCCGAGACTGAGAGTGCGAGTGCGAGAAAAATTATTAGATTTGCTCATAGTTGACTCACATTTCTTTTTTAAAAAAACCATAAATATTTCCATAAGAAAAATATTATTCAAAAATATTATATGAAAAGTTTAGTTCGGCATTTTTGTATTCAATTGCTTATTGTTGTTGCAAGTTTCTATTACGAAAATGCTTGACGGCCGTTTGCCGCGCAAAATGCTGAAAGTGTGTTGCAGTCGTTGCTGCAGCTTCGGCGGAAGGTCTGCCCAAGGTATCACACAAACACACACACATACATGGGCCTTAAAAATGCACAAACACCTTCATACAGTATGCAGTCATACTTTCGTCGGTCTCTGCCACTGGCACACCGTCGCATCGCAGCACCCTGCAGGCCTCTTTAGATGCCATCATCATCATTGCAACTGCCAGATTCTATATTTACGTTCCTGCCAATCACCTTCTTTTTTTTGATTGGTGTTGTCGTTGTTGTTGTTTCATGTTTTTTGTGATTGTTTTTCATGCTGCGCGCTTTTCTGTATTATTACTTTTGCCTGGCAATTTGTTGTTGTTGTTGTTATTGTTGCTACAGCCTCCACAGTTGGCCGTGCATGGTGGCAGGGCGCTGCACGCTGCACGCTGCACGCGGGCTGTGTTGAAGCAATGCGCGCAACTGCTACCTGAATTACTGAACACGCGTCTTGTGTCTTGTGTGCTGTGTGTTCTGTTGTCTGTCCGTTGCCTGAATTGTTTGTTCGCTGCATACTTTGCTGTTGCTATTCCTGTTGCTGTTGCTGTGCCCGTTGTCGTTATGTTTGTTGCTGTTGTCGCTATTGTGCTTCCTTTGGCATTTTTTATGTGCTTAAGTGTTTGTGTGTGTGTGTGTGTGTGTGTTTTCGCCTTTTTGCGTGTGCGGTTTCATATATGTGTTGTTGTTTTTTTGTTTGGTTTTTGTTTTTGTTTGCCGAGTCGTATTTTTCGCAAATAGCCACGTTGCATGCAATGCTGTTGCCGTATGCCGTGCGCCGCATGCCAGCAACATAGAGCACCGGCCAGCAGCACCAGCACCAGCACCACCGGCACCAACAGCGTCAGCGTCAGCATCAGCGGCGCGCAATCTTCGCCGCACGCTGTAAGCACCTCTTAAAAAGACTGGTTTATGTTTATTAGTTTTATTTTCCATACCTTATCGCTGGCTCGTTCGGCTGCTCGCCGGCTGCACCAACGACTCGCGTTGCTGGTTGCTGACTGTTGGCCGTTGGTCGTTGCTTGTTGCTGGGCTTTGAAAAATTCTAAAATGTTTGCTCACTTGCGTTGCTGGATTTGTTTCATGTGTGTGTGTGTGTGTGTTGGTACCATTCGGCGTCGGCGTCGACGACAGCATTGCTGCTCATAAAATGCTTTAAGCTGGCTTTGGCTATCGAACATTTTTATAGAACCAACACTGGCCGGTTGCACCAACGGCAAACGAATGTCGTTGCTTTCGCTTGAATTTTTTGTTTTCTTGTTGTGCTGTTTTTTGTTTTTAGTGCTTTAGGTGCTGCATTTGTTGCATTCTTTATGATTTGAAATTGAGAAATGGACATTTCTCTTACAATCGCAAATAAATTAGCAACCTTTCCTGCTGTTATTTATCATCATACGAGTTTTTCATTTTTTTTTAAACTTACGTAAAGGGTGACTTGGTAACTGATTGCACAGTTTTGAAATAATTGTGGAAACTGAATGAAATGAGAAGATTTTGTTGAGAAACAACTTTGGGGTCAGCTGTTTCAGAGCCATCTTAAGAAATTTAAAAAATTTTTCAAATATTGATACAAATTATGATCCCAAACAATTTCCGAGTGGAATCCAGCAAATAGCAATGATTTCAAAGCAAGTACAATGAATTTGTCAGTTCTTATGACCAACAAAGATCTAAAACTCAGTGGGAACAAACCTAACAAACGTAGGTTTCATTCCAACGCTAATGAAGACAATTTTCTCAGTTTCTATGCAATCGAAATGCACAGAATTGAATATCGATATGAATTACACTCACAATAGTGAACTTTAGTAATCTCTGAGTGGGAACAAACCTATAACTAGGGTTGATTTTTATGCAATAGAATCGCATAAAAATGAATTAAACATGAATTACGCACTCATTAGTGACTTGAAATAATTTCTAAGCGAAATCAATGATCGATTTCAACGCTAATGAAAATAGTTTCCCCAGTTTTTATGCATTCGATTTAAATTGGCAACTGATACTTGTCTGAATTATGATTTACCCACTCAATAGCGCCTAAAAACATTCAGTGAGATCACATGATTGACTTCAATGAACATAAAACTCAGTGTTGTTTGTTATCCCACAGTTAGTTATTCTTGCTGTGATCCCTTCTGTGATCCTTGCTGTAATACTTGCTGTGTGTTAGTGATCCTCGTTGAAGCGAACTTGTAGTATTAATTAAATTCAATTAGAAGAATTTTTATGAATCCATTGGAAATGCCTGGACTGCATTCAGAACCGTGCAACAAAGCTTATGGGGAACAGATGGTTATGCGGCTTTATTGAGTTCTTGAAACATTTTAGAGATAAATGCACGCAACTACAATGCATCAATGCCACAGAGGAGGATGGTATATTCATCTCCATTTTCAAACTTCAATTGAAGATGCCATACTTAGACAGAGCCAACACTAAATGGCTCTTTGAACAAACATGTAACACGGCAAAACAGATTTGGCCTTTGATCGACCAGATAAGATCCACGGAATTGATGCCTAGAGGCGACCACTTAACTTACCTCCAACACCTATAAATTCAACTAGAGCGCTCACAAGATTCTTCTCCAAATTGAAATCTTTAATATGAGGCATCCCCTGAGTCATATTTGCCATAGTAAACAAAACTCCAACAGCTTTTTGAGATACCAGCATTTTTCTTAACATTTCCCAAATATTTCTGTCCAGCTCCAGAGATTCTGTGTTTTTTTAACTATTTAAATTAACTATTATTAATTATTTGAATGCTGTGACATAGACTTGGCTGACTAGATTTTAGTGTTTTTTTTTTTAATTATTACAATTTCAATTTCTCCCACAACCATTCCCGTATGTTGTACTTGAATGTTCGTTGCTTGAGTCTTTTGATTTTAGTCCCTTGTCAAATTAGCTTTTATTTTCCACGTAGCTAACTACTTCAACATTAACAACAACAAACCCTCCAACACACAACGTGCTGCATTTTTTTTGATCGCTAAATAAGTTTTGTTGAGTATTTTTTATTTTATTCCTATTTTTATTTTTTATATTTTTCTTTCGAATTTCCACCAATTTGCCCATTTGCCATCATTCGGCTTTAAATTACAATTTTATGCAAATATTTTAAGTGCTTCAATTTTCACTAAACATTTCCCATATGTTCTACTTGAATGTTCGTTGCTTGAGTCTTTTGATTTTGCAGCAAAGCCAAAGCTTTTATTTTCCAAGTAGCTACATTAACATTTACAACAACAACAACTACAACAACACATTCAACACATTACCTGCTGCACTATTCCCTCTCACTCTTCACTATTTCTCATTCGTGAAGTCTATTTTATAATTTTTTGTTGTAAATTTTAATGTTTTTTCATAGTGCATCAATATTAAATGAAAATTGTCCCGAATATTTTACTTGAATGTTGGTTGTTTGAGTTGTTCAATTTTACGTGGTTGTTGCAAAGCCACATTAGCGCTTTTATTTTCCAAGTAACTTCTTCAACATTGATAAAAACCCTCCAACACACAACGTGTTGCAATTTTTGTAATCGGTAAATAAATTTTGTTCAGAATTTTTTATTTTAATATTTTTGAATTTTTTATATTTCCGTTGAATTCCCACCCTTTGCCATGCTTCTCCTTTAAATTACAATTTTATTCAAATATTTGAAGAGCATCAATTTTAAGTGGAGTATTTCCCATATGTCTACTTGACTTTTCGTTGCTTGAGTCTTTTGATTTTACTTGCATGCTGCAATGCCACATAAGGTTTTATTTGCCAAGTAACTACTTCAACATTGGCAACAACAAACCCTCCAACACACAACGTGCTGCATTTTTTTTGATCGCTAAATAAGTTTTGTTGAGTATTTTTTTTTTAATATCATTTTTGTATTTTTTACATATGTATGTATATTTTTTTCTTTGGATTTTTCACCCTTTGCCATCATTCGCCTTTAAATCACAATTTTATGCAAATATTTGAAGTGCATCAATTTTAAGTGAAGAATTCCGCTTCCCAGTAGTGGGCAATGTCAAAAATTTTAAATTACCCAAAGGAGGCTTCCGACTCACGCTTCCACCCTGCGCTGGCAACACTGCGCCGCGTCTCACTTTGCCTGGCGCGAGGCGGCCTGTTCGTGTCTGCTTCCTTTTAGCTGTGCACTGCCATCCGCCGTTCGGCGTTCGCCATCCGCCATCCGCCGCTCGCCATATCAAATCAGAAAAGCAATTTAGCAACATTGTCGCTGCGCTCGGTTGCAGCTTAATAGCCATTGCCATAACCATTGGCATGCCATGTCTGGCAGCGGTGGCGGCGGCGGCACCAGCAGCTGCTGCTGAACATGTTGCCATTTTTATATTCCGAAAAAATTTCGTTCCTATAAATTCGTTCTAAGCCAACGAGCAAATGCGGTAAAATGCAGCATTTCATTGCTGGCTGCTGTCGTTGTTGTTGTTGTTGTTGTTATGGCTCTTGCTGTCGCATTTATTGCTAAGCTAAAGCATTCCTTTTTATTTGCCAAGCAGACACCGAAACCAAAGCTGCAGCCACAGCCAACAGCGACGGTCGCAGCCCGAGCCACACCGAGAGCCAAAAATTACTTACGAGCATAGCTGGGCGATTTCCTTTTCGTGTTCCACCAAGAATTTTATTCCTGAATGTTTCAGCTCTTTCTTCTGCTTCATTTTCTCCATATTTTTGTTGTATGCTTTTTTGTTATTTTTTGTTATTTTTGATTTTTTGCATTTGTCTCCTGGGCCAACTGCAATTCCGTTGAATGTTGAATGCTGCAAACGTTGTCAGTCTCGCGACTTGTCTTGCCGTAATTTTTTTCAATTTTGTTTGTTACGTTTTATGCTTTTGGTTTTGTTGTTTCCTGTTTTGCAGTTGCTGCCACTTGGCTATGTTGAGCTCAGTTCGGTTCGCTTCGGTTCGGTTTGGTTTGGTTTGGTTCGCTTTGGCTTGGTTCGGTTTATCCAAAAGTGACCCCAAAGGGATTTCGCTCTCGCATGCCAAACCAGTATAGGAATTTCATTCCTTCTTGGTTATTTTACGGCACATAAAGGGGGGCCAAAGGCAGAAAAAGTGTTGGTGGTAGGTGCTGGTAGCAATTATGGTGGTAGCGATGCAGTGGCTAGCAGCAAATACATTCATAAATATAAACAAAATAAAACTGAAAAACGCGAGTAAAGACTTGCTGCATGTTTTGCTGCTTCGGTGTTTGTTGTGATTTTGTTGCATAAATGCTTTTTTGTATGGTTTTTTGTGTTTGCATAAAAAATTTCACGCATTCCGCAACGCGTTAGCCGGCCGATTGCCAAAACGTAACCACAAGCGTTCGAAAATGCTGCAATGCCAACCAGTTTACTTAAAAATTCATCTCGGTTTTCAATCTTTTCAGCATTTTTCTGTTCTTCTGGCTGTTCTGTAGTTGTGCGAGAGTGTGTTTTTGTTTATTCAATTTGTGTATGAACTTTTCGATATTCACTTTTATGTTAGGACTCTGATGGAAAAATTCCTTGACTTTACATTGCTTAAACGTTTTACTATTAATTCGAAGTGACCATCAATTCAGTGGCATCACAATATGCCTAATTTGACCTAAGTGTGCTCTCGTTTCAGAACCGCCAGATCTAACAAAATGATAAGCAGAAATTAACAATTTGATACCGTCACTTCGGCCTCATTCTGGAGCTCATAGAAGCTCATAAAATCCACATTGAAACGATGTTCCAGCGTTGAGATAGATTACAGATAGAGTTGATTACAGTTCATTCCAGAAAGAGTTCGATTCTGATCGATATCTTGTCCCAGTACTTTTGACTCTTTGGGCTTAAATCAAATACCCATCAATTTTGTCATTTCGAATTATGTCTCCAACCTTTGTATCCATCTAAGTAGAACCAATGTAATAGATAGATAGGTTGGTGGGTAGCAGTGGCTTAGGTCACTAAGTCCCATTGTCCTCACAGTTTGAACTCCTTACGAAGCCTAGTAGACTGTGAGTAGTTATATCGGCTAGATGGGAAGTCGAAGAAAAAAATGCCTGATGAAAAAAAGCTTCATGCAGCTTCGACTGAAGTCACTTGAAAGCAAACCCAAAGCCCTTCCTGCGTGGGCACCAATTACACAGTTGCCCCTCAGAACGTCAATCATCCGGTCCCTTTTTAGTGAGAATCAACGTAATGCTATAAAAAACCAATTCGAATTATCTGTTCTAATTCGAGTTTGTGCCTTAAGTCTTTCGTATTGCAATGGAATATTTTGTTTTGTCAAAATTGCTTTGTTTGCTTTTGTGTTCTTCTTTGAATTAGAACACAAAATCATCTTAAATCATTCAATATTGTCTTCTGTGTCTGTTAACTCGAGTTTGTTTCCTAAGTCTTTCGTATTGCAGTTGAACTATTTTGTTCTTCTACTTTCAATTAGTATTTTCTTTTTTTTGTGTCTTAAGTCTTTCGTATTGCAGTTGAACTGTTTTGTTCTTCTACTTTCAATTAGTACTTTGTTTTTTTTTTGTGTCTTAAGTCTTTTGTATTGCAGTTGAAATATTTTGTTTGTTTTTCAAAATTGCTTTGATTTTGGCAAGTTTTTGTTTTTCTACTTTGAATTATTATTTTTTAAATCATTCAATATTGTCTTCTGGGTCTATTAACTCGAGTTTGTGTCTTAAGTCTTTCGTATTGAAATGAAATATTTTGTTTTGTCAAAATTGCTTTGTTTACATTTGTGTTCTACTTTGAATTAGTATTTTCACTTTTATTTTTTTATATATATTATATTATATTTCTTTATATTTTCTTCTTTTTTTTTGTTTTTCTACTTTGAATTAGTTTTTTTCTTAAATCATTCAATATTGTCTTGTGTCTGTATTCTATCGTTTGAAACGAAATTTGCAGCAACAATTTTATAATACTTCATATTTTATTTGTTTAAATGTCAAACACAAAATTGCCAAGTACCAAATTACCAAAGTAACGAACTCATTGTGAATACCCAAAATAATAATCTGAACGCCACAATAATTAACTACACAAAAGCTTCCAATTCACGGTTCATGGTTTGCACAAGACGCCAGATCACTTTACAAGTTTGTGTCTTAAGTCGTTTGTTTTCAAGAAGACTACAATCAATTGTTAATGATTTGTATAAATGATTCCGTATAATTTCCATTCCTTTCTTGAAATTTTTCCCTGTATTATAACAATTTCTTAGTTCGTTTCTTAAGTCTTTTGTGCTGCAAAAAATTGCTTCTTAATCAACACATTTTAATTTCTTTCAAAACCTATTTGACCTATTTTTTGTCTCCGCTCAGCTGCATTTCCTTAGCAAGTTTGTGTCTTAAGTCTTTCGTAAAAGTTTCTAGCATTCGTAACAAATTTAAATTAATCAGCTTTTCCAAATGTATGCCCACAATTTGAAACTCCCAACTCCACTGAAAGCGAGTTCAATTCAAATACTATCAAAGCACATTATTCAAAATCTACAACAACTACAGTAGAACAAACAAACAAATAATAAAGGCAGAGCCAGCCCACTTGAAGCTGATTTAAGAAATTCTTGTCGGCCCTAAATCATCAAATAGTCATGAAAGAGATTTGTTATTAGTCGCTGAGAACTCAACGCGCCACATTCCAATGCCATTACAAATTGCCGCGCTGCATAAGAACGAAACAAAAAATGGTTTCGGTTTTTAATCTCAATAATTAGCATAAAACCAATTTTCCATGCTGCCTAGCAAGAGCACACACACACACACACGCACGCACGCACACACGGTTGCGCACTTAAAAATGCAGCTGGACTGCTGGACTATAATTAAAAACACAAAATAAATCTTCACCTTAAATTACAAACACACACACACAAACACACGCAACCACGCGCGAACACCGAAGCACTTACGCACGCCAGACAAGTGATTCGCCTCAAATTACTCAACAAAAACTACAACAACAAACATGAAACACTGAAATATATAAAAAATTAAAAAACGAATACAACTAAAAGGCCACAACCCTTGTGCTCCGCTGCTTGCCAGAATTATAGAACAACACGAGAATACAACAACACGATAATGCTCAAACTGAAACTCGGCGCAGCTCAAAAATATGTGACGGGACAGCTGCGCGCATGCGCGTAGATAATATACGGCAGATACAGCGCACAGCTTTGCTGTTGTTGTTGGTTTTTTGTTTTGTTTTCATTTTTTCATATGTATGCATTTTGTTATTGTCGAAAAGAATTGCCTATAGGATGCAAACGGCAGCAACACAAACAACAACAAAAACCACAACAACCATCTACAGGCAAAACGAAAAAGCAAAACAGCACAACCGAAGGAATTTTAATTTCCGATGTTTATCAGCTGCACGCAGCAGCAGCAGCAACAACCACAACCACTACTGCCAGCACTCCAGTCGCTGCCGCTGCCTACGGATAATGATTATGCGCCATTAACATTAAATGGAAAAGAAAATGCTGGTATGCTGAGATTACAACAACAGCAATAAAAGGTGGTATTTTTCGTGCAACAAAAATGTGAAGAACACAAAAAAAATCTCAAAATAAATACCTGACGATGCACTAAAGGCAGCAGCATACAAAAGAATGCTTTTGAAAGCAACACACACGCAATCGCAGCCGCCAGCTGTACAGCGTGCAGCGTACACTGAACGCTGGACGCTTGCATGCTCGCTGAAATGTGAGGCGAGCGCGCGCGGAGGAAGCACATGCCGTGCAAAAGGGTGCTGCGACTCCGTCGAGTGTCTGCGGTGTTTGTCAGCAATCAAATCGGCGCAGCCAAAATGACCATTAAGAAATTTGGCCAAAAACTCGCAACAACAACAACACAACAAATGCATAGCTTAATAACAGCAACAGTAACAATAACAACAATAATAAGAGGCAACACTTTGGCAGCACCAGCCACCGGTCGTCATCATCATTAATATTAGTTTTTATAATCAGAAAACATCAGCGTCAGTAATACGGGAGCTGAAATGCAAAAACAACCACACATACATACAAATCGTTTGGACCAGTGGCAAACAAAAGCAATGAAAGTATTTCCTGATGAAAAGGAAGAAAAGAAAATTTGGCAGATTAGTGTGGATTGGTTCAGTGATTTAGGCAATGAATTGTGTTTGAAAAATTCATCATCATAAAAATGAAACAAATTATTGAACCAACTGATTGTTTTTTATAAAGAGCAAGAAAATTTTAGTGAAAAGTATATAGTTTTCAAGAGGTAAGGTTGATGACTGCGGCAGGCCTCTAAATAACAAAAAATAACTCGATTGAAGAGCTGGTTTCGGTGAATTACCAATCGAAGGAGGTTCCCAGCAGGATTTCGACGTATGTAACTAGCAAAATGCTGCTATCTTCTTTGGGATAGAAATTAGGTATATCTGTGGTGTTATTTTTATTTTTATTTTTTTTATTTATTCTTCAACTTCTGCTTTGCAAGATTGAAAGTGCTCTTGGACAGGTTTTTGAGTTACTGGGTAGCACTTTACTATGAAAGCACTAACTTTTTAAATTATTCCTCACCTACTTTAATCCTCTAATAAAAAATTCATTCTCAAGTACCCAGTTAACACTGTTCTACAAAAAATGTCTTGCTTGACAACAGTTTTACTGTCGTCAGATCAAAAACATAATAGATCAAAACATAATAATTGTTCAAGATCAGTTGAGTTTAGTTAGTTATTTATTTCGCCGAAGACAAAACTTTATATCTGTGATCAAACGAGATACAGTTTGTCAAGTAAATGTTTGCAAACTTAAAAAAGGTAGAACAATTATTTTGAAAAGCTTTTAAATAAATATAACAGGAATTTGCAATATTTTGAAATTTGTTTAAGATATAGATTAATAGTAATGTCTATTTGATACGCGAAAACAGTGTAAAAAATCAAAAAAGGAAATGAAGCTATACTTCAAACTGTCAAAAAATTCGTCTTCTTTCAAAACCAAGATTGCATTGAAAATTTGGCGCCGTACAGTTCCAAACAGTTTCATGAGATAAATCAGTTCCGCATTCTATTTTTATATCCAAAGCCATTTCTCTTATTGAGATACGGGGGTTTTCACGAACTTTTCGGATGATTTTTCTTTCTTCTCTGTTAGACAGTTTTCTGGGTCGTCCAGGAGATACTTTCAAATCAATTCGCCCTTCAATACACGAATCAAATAGACATAACTTTGATATTATATGAGAGTGAAATATTCAATTAATCGATATTTTTCAAATAATTTCAAATTTTGCAATTTCTGTTATATTATAAGTTGTTCAAAATAATTTTCTACCTTCTTTAAATTTGCAAACATTTACTTGACAAACTGTAAACACTTAAGACGACTTGAGACATCACTGATTTCAAAGTGCTTGTGTATTCTTTTAAAACGTGCTGTTCAAAGTAATACTTATGAACTTAAACGATTACTGCTCTGGCCATCAATATTTCTATGCAAATTTCGACTTAAATACTTGCAAGTTGGCTATGGTTTTTTTCCTGGCTTACTCCTCTCGGGAGCATAGGGCCTCCTCAAGACATTGCCTTGTGTTGGTTACATAAATCGGTTGTGTTTTTTGTTTTTTGCCAGGGTAGGTGATTCACCTGCCGCAGGTAGTCCTAAAGCGGTCCATACACGATACAATCTGGTCGTGCGACCGGTCGTGCGAAAGGTTGGTCGTTAGGACACACACGTTGCGATTTCCGACACAACTCGTTCGCCCAACTTAATTTTTGTCATAAATTTTGTTGAGTGCAGACGCAATGACAAAAAAAATTATTGCGCTTCTGATCATCAATGAAATTATAGAAGAGGAAGAGAGCAGTTGAAATTCAAAATTCAAACGCAGTGTCTGTGGAAATATTCTCCAATTCATCGTCCGAATTTTCATTTTGGTGAATTTTTTTCAGCTCATTCATCTTCACGCCCTCAATAGTACCATTGGGATACATTTTTTTTATAGGCTGCCAAAAGTTTTTCATGTGCGGTATGACGAAAACTTTTATTTTTGTATTTTCCACATTTGCTGTTCCATAGTTCCAGCAAATTTCGATAAGCTTCGATAAAATCGCTCCAGTTTTCGTTGCGCTCGTCCATTTCGTTCGCAACGCACAAAACCTGAAACACGAATGAACTCAGAAAATTGCACGAAATTGTACAACATACCCATACACGTTGCGACCGCTCACACAACACGACCGAAATATCAAAATATTTTGATTTTCATACAACTGGTTGTGCGACACGTACAACTGCGCTACACACGATGCGATTTTGTGTACAATCTTGTCCAGTTGCACAACAAATCGCAACGCGTATGGGCCGCATAAGTGTTGGGTCGCCATCTATCGACGCCTCCGATGTTGTGAGGGAGGTGACAGCAGAATGATTGGGGACTTCGCTAAGATCGGTTGGTGCGTTGGCTATGGTGTAAGTGGTGACAAAAGCTGTTAACATGGCCTGTTCTGGTAAAAACTGTACCGTAAGCGTGCGAAATGTCTGCTAAAGTTTAAAAGAAGAACACTTGTAGTGGTTCGTTGAGTTATCAAAGGCCATGCCCTTTTCGCAGTCATGCTAGAGGATTAGAGCAGAAGACTAGAAGCCACATTTGTCCCATTTTTTCTAGACAAGGAACAACTCCTTAAGTTTAACTATACCGCTGACATATAATTGGTGACACTAAGGGCTTGTTATCCTCAATCACTGGTTCAGGTTGATCTAAGACTCAAAAAGGGACGATTTATTGCTCCTGTCATACCACAATTTGGCCTAATTTTGGCCTAATGTCCTGTTTTTTTGTTTTTTTTTGTAGGATACAATACCAAGTGCTCAGACATAATTTGTCAATTGTACTTCAAGGTCCTGTTTAGAGAACCAAATAAATTGAGTCAATTTAGTTTTAAGTTTTAGTTTGAGTTATCGCTGTTCACACACACTCAAATTACTTTAAGTTTACACTGTTATTGAAAATGTGTTTTTTTATGGAATAAATTATTTCATTCGCTTTTTTATTTTTCTTCTTGTTTTCTTTTTCTTGTTTCTTCTTTTCTTTTTTTGGACACAACCCCAAAGATATCTCTAGAAGATATCACTTCTAGAGACAACTTTGGAACGATATTCTAGTAATTCTTCATTGTTTTTGAGACAAACTCTTACCACAGCTTTATGCATTTTTGAATCGATCACGCTTTATCAGTTCCTCTCTTAAAAAATTTTATATTTATTTATTCAAATATAAAAATATCTCTTTGAGATTGGTTTTTCTTGCATTTGTCTGGCACTACATTCAAAACCAGTTTCTGAAAATATTTCAATTTGTCTTATGTTAATCTGACTTATGACAATCTAAATCCAATCTGACTTAGTTAAAAATGAATTTGGACCTGTCATTAATACTTTTTTGAGTCATCTTTCGAATCATGTTTTGACACACACTTTTGTCCTCAGAGTTGCTCTTAAATAGTTGTTAGACTAGCAACTAAGTAATGTAGTAAGAATCATTTAGTCATTCAATTGACTGACGCGTCAGCCTATGACACAAATAATTCAATTTCAACAATTCAATCAAGGTCGCGCGTCGCTTTTTTATTTCAAATAAGAATTTCAAAGGAATTTTCACGCTGACAAATTTCCAGACATTATACGGGCAACACACGCACCTTATGTCACTTTGACAGACAAGAAAAAAATCGGCCACTGACAGAGACGAGCTTCAATCATGCATCCGTTTGTGTCTGTCAACCGTTGCACGTATCAAAAATCAACTTCAACTTCAACTTCTACCGAAACGAAGCGAAGCGCAGCGACCCAGCAAAACTGCGTTCATTTGTTGCCGCTGCCGTTGAAGTTGTTGAAGTTGAAGTTTTTGGCTCTTCAGCGCAATTTAAAATGCGATAACATCTCAAGGGCATGACGAGCTCCGAAAAAACCAACAAAAACAATAAACAAAACAAAAACAAAAAAGGGCAAAAGCAGCACGCGGGACTCGAGACAGCAGCGACACAGGCCGTGCACATTCGAGCATAAAATGAATAAATAAATACAAATAGGTTTGATTTTTTTCGATTTTATTTTGGCTGGAAACTCATTCGAGCGCAAAGACATTTGCCCGCTCGGGGCACCGGTTATATACTATAAATTTATATATATATGTACATATGTTTGTACGTACATATATTGGCTCCAACAACTCCAACTAAACTTAAAATTAAAAATACAACAATATTGAACTGAGACGAGCGACATGGCAACTGAGCAGCGGACCAATAAAAATCAACAACAACAATGAAAAAATCTGAAAAGAAAAATTGCTAAAGCAATGAAAATTGGAATTCCTGCATATGAAATGAGCCCTAACGATGAAAATAATAATAATTACGCGCATTGGAGCGGCGGCTGTTGGAGCTGCGGCTGTTGGCCGTTTGATTTTAATTTTTGGGCCATTTGGACCGTTCGGCCATTATGGCTGGTCGCCCTATCAATGTGGCGGCGCGCTTTCGATTTGTGGTGCGCTGTACAAAATTTGACATTTCCAATTGCGACAGGTAGTAGTCGGGCTGTCAACTGGCCAACAACAACAACAACAATGGGCCACAAGTGAAATTGACGCAGTCAACAACAAACACAACAACGTACAAATAAACACAACAAAAAAATTAAAATAAAATACATAAAACTTGACTGTTGTGTATGTTGTTGACTTTGTGTTAGTGTTGCTGTTGTTTTTGTTGTCCGTTGACTGGCCGCATAGCAATTGCGCTGAACCTGAAATTCAAATTTGAATTTCACTGCCCGCAAAAAGCATCTATTAAGAAAAAACTACAACAACAACTAAAATAACAACAGCGAAATTTTGTTTTGCTGCAAGACTGTAATCAGCAATGTCAGCGCTACCAACAAGCGGCCGCCGCAGCCTAAAACAGGCAGCAGGTGTGATCGATTTTCGGGGCCGGCAACGCAAACCGCGCCGCTTCGAACCGACAACCGCGTGGCAGCCACTTCCACAAGTTGCCCATTCAAGTTCAGCGCATAGCACTGTACGGTGTTGCCAGATACCTAAAATTACTTTCTCCTAAATTAAAAAATAATACCGAAATTTCCTCCCAAAAGTTAAAAAAATCTCCTAAAATTGTTGTATAATTTGCGTCATTTTAAAAGAATAAAACTTCTCATAAAAAATAAAAATATATACCTACATATAATTTTTTTAATGCAGCTTTTTTTATTCATCTTCAGCTTAACAACAAAAACTTAACAAAATGAAAACAAATAACAAACAAAACATAAAAAAAATAGAAAGTGCTATTTTTGACGGGATTTAATTGTAACAGAAATAAGTGAGAACGAGATAGAACGAGCTTACATTTTCTAATCTTACAAATTTTTAACACAATAGGATGCTTTGACTATTAAAATAGTTGCCAAAATATGTTTTGCTGCCAGTGTTCCCCATACATCATACTTCGTTATTCAAAAATCTCCTAAAAATCCATTAAGGATCAGAAAAATCCCCTAACATAAAATATAAATCTCCTTAACTTTCTCCTAAACAATTTTTCCTCCTAAAAATTCTCCTAAAACGCCAAGAATCTCCTAAATCTAGGAGGAAATCTCCTGATCTGGCAACACTGGCACTGTACCTGGATGTGTTGCTCCTGTTGATGCTGATATTGGTGTTGTTGTTCTTCTTCTTTTTCCACGAGCCGAGCGTTCCGGCTGCTGCTGCTGCATGCCAACACACACACACACACATGCACATCTGTGGATCTGGTCAGCAGGGGAACTCACTTGAATTTGTTGCTTATGTTGTTGTTGTAAATTTTTCACTGAAAGCATGGAATTTAGGATAACGCACAGTTGCTCTGCTTCGGTTGCGTGACGAGGTATTTTTCAGGCTGTTTCTCATTTCGTTATTAAAACAGAAATCGCAGCGGCGTTCGTATGGGAGAATATGTGAGTGTGTGTCTGTATGCGATTGCATACAAACATATGCACATATATGTATATTTCTCTAGATTTAACTGTGTTATATATTTATTTTTATTCATTTATTTTAAGTAATTTTTTTGGCAACCAAAATATCCACTTTTGTGTTTCCACCGTAGAACAAAAAAATAAAAAATTGTACAGACATTATGTTCTGTATACTTTGTATTAACCCTTTTGCTACTTTGTTGCCATATGGCAACATGCTACTTTGTGAATATCTGACCTCTTAGAATAGTTTAAAGTTTTAGAAACAATACGAAATTAATAAACTGAATATTGAAGTTGAAAGAGGACATTTGAAGTTGAAGAGGACTGTGCACATTTTTTTAATGTTTTATCTTTACATAGTAAAAAAAAAAGCAGAAAAAATTAAAAAATTTTAATTTAACATTTTACTTTAATTTAGATTTTACTTTAATTTAATTTAGAATTTAGTAGACCCTCACAAATTCGAACCACTTTGTGCAAGGAGTAGTTCGAATTTCGTCTAAATGCCCAAAATATATTGAAACGACATCTAATAACTTGAAAGTGATTTAGCCATTTTTTTCTTCGCATTAAAACCTGTAAAAAGTTGTATTCGCATACAAATCGCTTTTTATTAGTCGCTTAAAATGTGCATATAATCCATAAATCTACAGCTAAGCAGTTCAGTTGAAAAACTTCATCATTTTTAAGATTTTAATTTTAACGTAAAAATTCCAAAAAATTAACGTTTATTCGACATTTTAATAATTTTTTTTTACTTTTTAATCGTAGCTGAACCAAATGTTTACATACGTAATAATCATTTACAAGCGTGCGGCCAAACAATGTCAATTTGGTGATTCCCCTTTTTCATTTAATTTGTCTAAGCAAAATAAACACCAAAAAAGGGAGGGAAAAGAAAGAAAAGGAAAACGCTCGTAAATTCGAACCGCCAGTTCGAATTTTAGAGCTTTCAATGCTGTAATACAGTGGCGGATTCAGGGGGAGAGGGGGTTTGGGGGTTGAAACCCCCGAAATATTAGGGTCGACTTTAAAACTACATACAAATTAAAAGGCATTTTTCTTGGCATTTTATGAATATTAAAGAGTTACTTCTTGAAACCCCCCAAAATATTTTTCTGAATCCGCCCCTGCTGTAAAATATGAGGTTCGAGTTTCTGAAGATTCGAATTTGTAAGAGTTCGAACTTATGTGCGTCTACTGTATTTAAAAAAAAATGTTTGCTAAAGCAAATGAAGTAAATGAAGAAATATTCGATATTTAGTTATGCGTAAAAAATGTTATGTTCAAGTAATTATTACAGCAACAATGCTATCATTTGGCAACATTCTAAAAAACAGGGTTCGGTAATTAATTAATTGAAAAAAATATCTAATGCACACAGAAAACTAAATCGCTAGATTTAAAATTTTACTTTCAGTAAAAAAAAAACCATTTTTGAATGTTGACCATTTTTAAAGTTAACCCTTTCAGGACTACTGGGATAATACGTCCCAGCAAGTTTTTAAGGCCCCTCAAAATAATTACTCAAATCTTTTGACCCACGAAAAATAATTATTCAAATTATTTGTTTCCGGATAAAAGGTTCAGAATTTGTGAGTACGCAACTTAATTTTGTAGCCCCAATTTTCATAGCATGGGAACATTTCTACCAAGAGTATTTTGGTTTTCAAAATTAAACTCCATCCCGAAAGGGTTAATTCTCCCTAATAGAAATATGAAAATTTAGCTGATTCTTTTTTGAGCACTCGAATATCAAACTTATCCCATATTACGCTCGATCCACACCAGTCTTGACATGGCTGCCAATATAATTTGTCATTGAAAACACCCATTGTGAGACTTAGTTGTAAGATTGCAATATGTTTTTTCATCACAAGATTGAACCTAAATTAGGATTTATCGCCAAGGATTATATCCTTGTTTTCTCAGCATTCATTGATTTCAAAGTGGGTTTCACAGCTGCTTTCTCCGAGTTCAAAATACGCCAAACTTTTAGTACTAAACATATTTGCAATATTACAGCCAGATTATTAAAATTTTTTAACGAAACTCTCTCCTTTCTTTTCTTTTCTTTGCCCAGACGGCGAATACATGTTTGCCGATCCCGAGAGCAAACTCTCCAAGTATGGTCCAAAAAGTTGGCGTTCCTCCCACACACACGTAAGCACTCGACAACATTTTGCCTTCGTTCTTTTAGATGTTTTCGATTTTTTGAATTCAATTTTGACCACGTCGCACACTTGCAGGGTCTGGATGCCAATGGACGACCACTCCTGGAGCTACACTTCCGCGTGCAGTTCTACATCGAGAGCCCGTTCATGTTGAAAGATGAGACGTCCCGACACAACTACTACTTACAGCTCAAATACAACGCCCTGCAACGGGATATACCCAAAGACTATCCCGAACAGTCGACGATTCTGCTGGCCGGGCTGGCATTGCAGGCCGATTTGGGCGATGCGCCGCTAACGACAACAACAACAACAACAACAGCAACCACAACCGCCACAGCAACAGCAACGCCAAAAACCAGTGCAGCAGCGACAACAACAACAACAACAAAGGCGGTGGAAAATGGTGGCAGCGATGCTGCAAAGTGTGGCGCCGACGAGGCCAACAACACTGGCAAAAAGAAAATGGGCACAAATTCAACAACAACATCGACAGCAACAACAACCACTACACTGACGCCATCGACAACATCCACAACAACTACGTTGCCAAAGATCAGCAAGCGAATGAGCAGCGCCACGGAGCGAGTGTTGCGGCTCTCCTCGTACGTTGCGTCCACCAGTCAAGCGGCGCACGCAGCCAACGTTGCAGCAGCGCCGACCGCCACCGACTCGGCCAACTCCACAGCGTCGTCGTCGTCATCGTCGGTTTTTCCCATCAGCGGCAATTTGAAGCGCAGCCTGGACGTGGTGGCCGCAACACTTTCACCCTCGTCGTCCACCTCGTCGATCAATCGCAGCAGCAGCACGTCGGTGACGCCGCCCACCACGGCCACCTCGTCGAGCAGCTCGCTGTCGACGCAGGGCCAGCATGGCGCGCCGCTGCAGGCCGACTACTTTCGCCTGGAGGACTATCTGCCCGCCGGGCTGCGCACCGCCTGGTCGGCGAACGCGTTGCGTGCCTGCCATCGCGACAACCACGGCATGTCCGCCGCCGATGCCGAGCTGCACTACATTCAGCACGCATGCGCCGTGCACGACAGCATCAACGCGCACACGTTCCGCATGCGCATGGCGAAGAGCGAGACGGGCCCGGGCAACTCGTGGTTCCTCGTGTACGCCAAGGGCATTAAGATCTTCGGCGCAGGCGACAATGCGCAGCAGCAGATCACCTTTCTGTGGCCGAACATAACCAAACTCTCGTTCGAGCGCAAGAAGTTCGAAATACGCTCGGGCGAGAGCAAAATTCTGCTCTACGCTACCTCGGACGAGAAGAACAAGATGCTGCTGACGCTGTGCCGCGAGACGCACCAGTTCAGCATGAAGATCGCGGCGCGCTTGAAGGAGGTCATCAAGCGCGAGGAGGAGGAGAGCAACTGCCTGCACGCCTGCTACATCTACTCGCGTAGCCTGCACTTGCCGTACAAGAACAAGAACGACCAGCGCATCTCGGTGATCTCGAGCACCAGCTCGAACACGACCTCGGGAATTGTCAGCGACCGCGTGCACTCCGAGGACGAGGTCGAGATCATGATCAACACGCCGCCGGCGCCCATTGCGGCACCCTCCACGGAGAGTCTGGCGCTGGCGCATCTGCTCGACTGTCCCAGCGTCAGCCGGCAGACCTCGTCCGTGGGCCAGGTCTCGCTGAAGGACCTCGAGGAGCAGCTGGCCGCGCTGTCCGTGCGCCAGGCGCAGCGCCATCGGTCCAGCAACTCGGGCGGCGAGTCGCCTGCCGAGCTGAGTCACACCTCGGCGGGCAATTCGTCCAGTAGCGACTCGAACCCAGCGTCACAGCGCGCCGCGGACTCGTCGACTGCAACCGACTCGCCCAGTTCGCAGCACAACATCGGCTCCCAGTGTTCGTCCACCTGCAGCACTGTCGTGGTGGCGTCCAGCGCCGACACCAGTGCCACAAATGTGCTCGGCTCGTTGGCTGCACACGGCGCCCTGAACTCGACACCCACGCAGCGCCGCAACTCCACTTCGAGCAGCCTCGAGCTGGGCTTCAGTCACACGGCGCAAAACTCGACGCTCAGCGAGGCGGAGTCCACTTGCATCGATCACGATTTCACGTCCTCGACGCGCGACGAAACGGAGAGTGTGTCCGGTGTGTACACGCTGGCACACGGCGCGCCTCCAACCGAAACTTCGGGCGTGTACACTATGCACAGCAGCGAGATGACCGGCCAATCCTCGGAGCTAGCCGAGTCGGAGAAGAGCTCGCACTACGGCATATTCCAGCCGTCGAAGAGCGAAATCAGCGATGATCATCTGCGCGCGGACCACCCAAACTTGGACGCCGTGGACGGCGGCAATTATCGCGGCAAACGCATCAAGAACGAGGAATTCCGGCTGCGTTCCGATTCCAATGTGAGCACGAGTGGCTCGTTCCGTGGCGATGGCAGCGATCCAACCGACAACAAGCACACACTGCTCTCCGCCGAAGAGTTGACCGATTTGATTGTGGGCCGCGGCACGTACCCGAATCGCAAGACTGTGTCCACCACGCTGGACTCGGACTGCGACTATGTGACGCTGCCGCTTCCCATGGAGGGCGAGTCGTACATTCAGGGCCACCAGGACACTGCGCCCACTGAGGATCACGTCGAGGACATCATGAACGATCTCCTGTCCACTGATCCACCAGCGCCGCCACAACGTATCGACAGCAATGGCCTCAGTCACAGCAACCTCACTCGGCTGAGCCACATACGAATGCGCTCGCCGCCACCCTACAATGCGCGGCACGAGAAGACCGGCCTCTGTGGCCCGCCCTTACGCACCGTGCCGCCTGCAAAGCCCATTCCCAGCGCCAGCACGAAGAGCGTCCCTGTCAGAGTCGCCACCCACCTCAATGTGCCATCACCGCCTGCTATTCCGCTCGAAGTTAAGGTCGTCCCAAAGGCAACCACGCCTCCACCCCCGCCGCCACCACTAGCAACTGCCGCTGCCATACGCCGACGCGATCCGCCGCCATATCCTTGCTCCGCCAAGCCGCGTCCCACCTCCTTAGTCTCGGTTGCTTCGTCCACGTCTTCGCTTAACCACATCAGCAACGTTCTGTCGCCGGTGGGCGGCTCCATGTCGTCGCTCAAGTCGGAAGAGGTGACGGCGCGCTTCATAACCACACGTCCACAGATCAGCATACTGAAGGCGCACACCAGTGTCGTCAACGACAGCCCGAAGCCAAGCTACGCAGCGCCTACGAACTGCTCCTCGTCCGCCTCGGCCACTGGCTCTATTTCCAGTCACCATCTGCCCAGCCATCTGTCGCAACACTCGGTACACAACTCCAACTATGTCAGCGGCTCGCAGGCCTCGCTCAACCACAGCCACCACGCCACAACGGCAGCCGCTGCCTCGCCCATATCGGCCGCTGCCGTTGCCCATGCAGCGGCGGCCGCAGCAGCCGGTGCCGGCGTCATACCCAGCACCATTGGCATTCCCATAGTGCCGTACAGCCTGCACGGCGCGCACAAGAGCATGTCCTCGCTGCACCAGCACCAGCACCAACATCAGCATCACCACCCGCACCAGCAGCAGCCACCGCCGCCGCCGCCGCCCTACGCCGACATGAAGCCACCGCCGCGCACCTGTGTGCTGCTGCCGGTCATCAAGCCGCGCCAATTTCTGCCGCCGCCGCCGCCCAGCCTGCCGCGCCAGCCGCCACCGCCGCCGCCACCGCAGTTGGCCGGCGTTTACACCAGTCAGCTGGCGCGCAAGCAGCTCGAGCTGTATCAGCAGCAGTTGTACAGCGATGTCGACTACGTCATCTACCCCATACAGGACCCCGCAGTTAGCCAGCAGGAGTACCTCGACGCCAAGCAGAGCTCCATTCTGGCTGCCATGGCACAAGCGCCACCGCCGCCCCATCCCTATCTGACGTACCACCACACGGCCAGCGCACACGGCGGCACTTGGGACACGTGCAAGGGACACGCGATCTACCGCAGCACGCCCTATCTGCCGCTGGCGCTATCGACGCACTCGCGCTACGCCTCGACGCAAAATCTGTCGGACACGTACGTGCAGCTGCCCAGCGCCTACTCGCCGCTCTACAGTCCCTCGATGACCAGCCTGTGCTCGTCGTACGAGCCGCCGCCACCGCCGCCGCTGCATCCGGCCGCACTGGCAGCGGCTGCAGCCAACAGCTCCAACCTCTTTGCGCGATCGCGATCAGACGACAACATTCTGAATTCGCTCGACTCACTGCCGAAGGTGAAGCGGCTGCCGCCACCGCCACCGCCGCCCTACGTCAATCGACGGCTGAAGAAGCCGCCCATGCCGGCGCCCACTGAAAAGCCGCCGCCAAGTAAGTCCACGCAATCGGTTGACGCTTCTTCACCAACTAACTCGCGTTTTGCTCTCCCCTTGCAGTTCCTTCCAAGCCAACGCCCAGCCTGCACAGCAGCAACAGCAGCAGCACAGCGCCGCACACTGCTCACAGCCAAACGTACACGCGCAGCCAATTGCCGCCGCGAAAGCCGCCCACGCTCAACACCAACCGCGGCGTCAGCCACATGACGAAAACCTCCAGCGGCGCACAGTGGGCCGGCGAGCGGCCGAAACCCGATCTGGGTCTGAATCGGGGCAGCAACAGCATTTTGGCGCATCTGCAGGCCTCGGTGGTCGCAGCCAATCGTCAGGCGAGCATTGCCGCTGCAGCAGCAAAAGCAGCCGATGCCGCAACAGCAGCCAGCAACAGCAGTAACGCTGCAGCGGCTGCCGCGGCCAATGCGCTCGACATTGCATTGCTGCGCGAGAAGAGCAAACATCTGGACCTGCCGCTCATATCGGCGCTCTGCAACGATCGTTCGCTGCTCAAGCAGACCAAAGTCTTTGCGCACGCAAAGCACGCGCGCAACTGCTCCAGCATTGCGACAACAACAGCTCCAACGACAGGCTCGAGTCGCGCTACTGCCGCGGCAACAAGCACAGCGGCAGCAACAACATCCACGAGCGGCTACCACAACGCCTCCAAGTCGCTGGCAGTGCCCAGCACAACGGCACATCAACTCAACGGCAACAGCAACAACAACAACAGCAATGGTGCCACACAGGCCGCTGCAATCAGCGCAGCAACGGCAACAACGACCAACATGAGCAACAAGTACGCCACATCGACGCTGGCCGCAGTGCAGCTGGCCGCGAGCAAGTCGACACGCAAAGCGGCGGTCAGCCATCGCCATCCCAGCGACAAGTTGCCGCCGCTGCCCATGCAGCTGGCCGAGGCCAACAACTACGTGATGGATCCGGCCATACTGAAGCACCACAAGAGCTACAACTCGCAGACGTGAGCCGGACAACGGTACGCAGCGCAGCACTAGGCGATAGGTGGGAGGGTATGCGGGCGTCCCTTGGCGGCCGAGTGATGCGAATTTGGTGAATGCGTGCAGTGAGCGAGATCGTGGGATTTTGTTCACGTGTTACTTTCTATTCCTAAATGTAGTGCGTGCTGAATTTGACGGCACGATCGACCAACGACGAGTGCAAACGATTTTGTTTATTCGAGTTGCGAGTTGAACCACACTTGAAAATTTCTACATCGATTGCAATTTCGAAATGTTTTATAGAAAAGAGAAGGCATAGAGAGAGAGGAGAGAGAGAGAGTGAAAGAGACAATCTATCACAGTGTTTCGGTCGGAGAAAGACGTTGTTAGTTCTTATGGTACGTGTACATGTTAGAATTGAAATGACTCCTTGAGATTACAGAGAAAAATTAGACAGAGACAGCATGTCAGATGAGATGTTTGAATCGATGAAAAGCTTTGTTGCATGCATTCATTAAGTCGTTTACAATATTTGTGAAAAGTGAAACTTGCTTTTCAGTCAATTAATGATTAATTTGAGTCAGCAATGGATTCATGAAAGTATTTTAAATTGTAAAGTTCCGACAAAGTTTAAACAAACCAAACAACTGCTCCGAAAAGACCATGAAAGAAATTGGTTTGGTTTGAGAGTAGTTTTCGACACTTGATAGTTGACCGCACATTGACAGTTTTAGAGATCCAAGTTGTGTAAAAGGCATGAAATTTTAACTCTTTGTTGTTGTCAGCGGCTCATCAGACTTTGGTTAAACTATAAAAAAGCCGGGGTTTTTTTGGTAGTAATTTCAAGATCGACTGGTCACCAAACTGTTCCAAACCGCTGTTTGATGTATGGAATGTCAAATATTTCAAATCATAAATTGGCAATGGAACTATGAAAAATTGCTATCTGATAGTCAGTCATTGAATCTTTCTACTATTGACAGTAATATAGAGAAAAATTGTTCCAAAAATTTATTGTCTTACTGTCAAAATTACTCCTTACTGCAAAAACATTAAATGTGCCAAGTTTGTAAAGTCGTATTCACACTAAGAGGAACTCACTTGTTGAATAGTTAACAACCGCTGTTTTATATAGAAATTTCAAGATTGACTGGTCATCAATGGCCAAATGAATGAATGTTTAATATTTTTATTTATTTTATTTTTTTATTTATTATTTTTATTTATTTTATTTTATTTTTTTAATTATTATTTTTATTTATTTTATTTTTATTAAAAAACAGAAATAAAATAAATAAAAATATTATATATTTATTTTATTAAAAATATCACATTTAAAATAAATAAAAATATTATATATTTATTTTATTTAAAAAAGAAATAAAATAATTAAGAATATTATTTATTTATTTTTTTTAATAAAAATAAAATAAATAAAAATTAAAATAAAATAAATAAAAATATTAAGTCACAAATTGCTAATGGAGCTATGAAAAATTGCTATCTGATAGCCAATCATCGCATCCATCGGCAGTTGACTATAACATAGAAAAAATTAAATCGAGAATTCTATACTATTACAGTCAAAATTACTCTTTGCTGCACAGTTTGTAAGGCCATAAGAAAAGCTGACTTCTTGACAGTTGAACTGCCACAAAGCGTTGTTTGATAACCGGAACTGAATACAATTTCAAGGGAACAATAACGTTTGCCTATTCGGCAATTCATGCATACAAATTTCATATCCATTGCGCTCAACAATCATTTAATTCGATTCCACAAAAAACGATTACAAAAAAATACAATTGCAATGCTCTCCAAAGGCAACCAACGACTTTAAAATATCGACCGCCCAATTTGACGTTTGCATGAGCCTTCAGAGGCTTCATTGGATTTCAATGAAATCATTTCATTACTCGAAACATGCACAGGGAATTCTAACTAAACTCATCCATCCATAATAATTGTTCGGTAATGGAGTAAAGTACCAGAACGACATACATATCTACTATATGTGACAGTTGCCATGTTTGCACACAGCAAAAACTATAACAAATGCACCATACAAAAACAAAACAAAAAGCACCGTTAACCTGAAATTAATCAGAGACCAGGAACCTCATTTCAAGCGAAATACAAAAGTAAAAAGTAAAACCTCAATCTAGTCACTTTTAGAATGAGTAAACATGAGACATGAGAGAGTGAGCGAGTTAGGGAGGAAGTGAAAGCGAAACAGCAACAATACTCAAGTATAAAATACGGATTATTTCAAATAATTAAAAAAAAAAAAACAAAAATAACTAATAACTAAAAACGTATATAAAAAGAAACTTTAATTCCAACACAGGCTTAACTAATTTGTAGTTATTTATTTTATGTTTGATTTTGCTTTAGTTTTTTTTTTGTATTATTTAAACTTGTGTTATACACAAGTTGAGTAATTTAAACGTATGAACCTATCAACTCGACGCATTTTCATGACAAAAAAAAAACGAAAACACAAAAACAAAAAGTTTTAATTGAATAAAACAAAATAAAGACAAGCAACAACACAAAGCTTATAACGCACATGTCATTAATGAAATCCGCCCAAGCAACTGTGATTGATTTATTTTTACTTTTTTTTTTTGTTTGTAAAGCTATCGTATTTTCTTAAAAGTGTACATAAGTTTAGCTCGAAGTTAACGAATAAACAAAATTAAAAAAAAAACACATATTGGCACCCACACACACAAACACACTCAAATACAGAGTGGTGCCAGCACAAAATGTACTCAAGTCCAAACAAACGTAGCGGTTAAGTTCATGCGCGTGCGCAAAGTTTAGGATTAAGCAAAGTGCAACAACACAAACTGAACAAAATCTCCAATGATCGAAAATTCACAAACGACGCACAAACAATGCATTTTACCAATATTCTAGTTTCTAGGCTTAGCTAAGGACCAACGCAACGAGTATTCTTCACACTTATTTATATACATTTCGATATCAAACGAAATATGTAATAACAACAAATTATTTGTAATAATTGAAAGAAATTAATTGCCTAGGCTTGCCCCACCGTACGTTACGTATGATGAATTTAATTGTTTTAGCAACAAAAACAACAAAAAAGAGAAAACGAAAATTGCACAAAAGACAACACAAAATCAAAGAGAAAAATGTGTAAAAAAAAAAACAAAATATTTGGGAAATGTTTTGGAGCGCATGAAAGATGTGAAACTGTATCCCTAGCAACATGGCACAAGAACAATGAGAGAGAGAGAGAAGCGAAGGTTTGCATATGAATATATATTTTTAAATTTGTTCCTTCCTACTCCTAAAAAAATTGAAAAAAAAACAACAACAAAAAATTTATAATTAAACAGCAAAAGATGCAAAAAACTGGCTTTTGGATTTCTACACAACAGTTTACGTAGGTTTTTCGCAGTGAAAAATCTATAGCTAAATGCCGCGATTGTGCTTTGGAAAGCCAAGAGTGCAATTTTTTGCCATTTTTTTCTGTTTGTTTTACAATGATTTTCTTGTTTGCTTTACGGAAAAACCTAAATGTTGCATTTATAACTATTAACTAAAAACAAAAATAAAAACTAAATAAACCATTATTAAAAAATCAATTATATGAAATCAGTAAAATACCAATATATATATATAAATATATATATGTATGCATATAACTGCAAACTTAAATCGTATACGATAAGTGAGAAAATTGCAAATTTGAAAATACACAAAAGACATAAAATCTAAAAAATTACTAAAACTTTCTCGAGCCCAACACTTGTTGAAAAATAACAAATTCACATATAAACGAAATGTAAGCAAACATTCCCATTGATTAGCAAAACAAATTGTAAGTGTCAAATTCTAAATAAATATAAAACAAATATTTAAATATATAACAAATTGAAAACAAATTAAAGATGGTTCTATGTAGATTTTAGTTGCAGTGAGTAAACAGCAGCAGCAACTTTGGTTGATGAGACAACTTTTGTAAAGCACGTTGAAATGCCAAAATACTTACAACTCAAAGTAGACTTTTGCAGATGCAGTTAGCTTACACGAAAAACGATTTCACTAACATCACAAACAAATATGGCAACACGACTATTGAGTTGCTAGACAATCAAAAAACCATTAGTTTGAAAAAGCAAAACAACTTGAGCTGGCAAAAAGTTTGTACTCTATTCATTCAAAACCATTTCATAACTGCAGTTTGCTAAAAAATTCTTCCAACAAACAGTCTACCAACCATTTGACAGCTTTTGATTTTTGAAAAACATTTTACAACTGCAATTTGTCTTCACTTTCTGCAAACAAAAGATCCATCAACCATTTGGCTGCTTTTGATTTTTATACAAAAAATTTTTTCTTTGACTTCAGTAAGCATTTTTTTATAGGTTTTATGTTTTTTATTTTGATTTCTGCTCCCTTTGTGTTTTTCAGTTTGTTAAATTTTTGATACATTACACACATGGAGAGGGTTTTATAAATTTTGTTCTTTTTTATTTTTTGTTTGATTTCGTTATGCTTTCATTAAACACTTGTTACAACAATACATAATCGTGTCATCAATCGTAGGTTAAAGCGCAAAATCCAACACACCATGTTGAAATGGCACACGTTTTTTTTGTTTTTCTTATTGTGTAAACATTTTTCCTAATGTTGGCATTTTCGATTTTGTATTTTCTATGAAATTTCGATTTTCATTTTAGGTACATAAATAAATAGAAAACACAAAACAAAAACACAAACAACCAACAAGAATCAAGCAAAAAAGAGAAAGCAAAAGCTATGTATTTGTAAGGCAATCTTTTGAAAATATAAACAAATAAAAAAAATCATAAAATTTCTTAAAAACAAACTTGTTTCAATGCAACACAGTTACGATTCGATCAACAGCACCAAGTCAGAAACTTTGTCATCAGATGAAACCAGTGAGGCACTTCAATACTAGCCGCTTTTTGAAATATCTATTAGAGAGCTGCATCGGATTACTTTTTACTGCACATGAGAAGTTTGTTGTCGGATACGTATGCTTTACTTACTCGATCGCCGTCGAGTATGTATACTGCTCTTACTCGCTCACGCATAGAGAAGAGAAGAGAAGAGAAGCACAGAATTTCGGATAACAACGAGAAGGAAGCCGCGAAAAAGCGGAAGCCGAAAAATCGGAACATGAAAAAATAGGAACATGTAAAAAGAGGAACATAATAGCAAAACTTCCGCGAGTATGAGGTACCTTCCTACGGAAGCTCGAGAATTTGTTCAGCTTCAAGGTCAACGGCAGACCAGATATTGCTGCTGCTAATGGCGTTGTGGTTGGACTTAGAATATTTTTGCTATGTTTATGCAGTTACTGCATTGCAGTAAATTGATTTAAAATCTTAAAATATAGTTATATTATTTTTTTATAGTTATATTATTAATTTTTCAATACTTATTATAATTAAATATTTTTAAATCTATATAACTCAAAATTAAAATATTTATTTATTAGTTATTTTATTTATTTATCCATTTATCATCCTGTAATCAAAATTCGAGCGATTACGCGTGAAAGCTGAAATCAAAGAATGTTGTTAATGTGGGAAGGGAAAGGTTTTTTATAAATTAATATTTACAATAACATATATTTGTTCATATTATTCGTTATAAATAACTAAACAAATATAAAATACAAAAAATTATGCTTCGTGCAATGCGCGCAATGCTTTGCAACATTCCTTTGAAGCACATTCAACTCAAACTTCACAAAGTATTTGCGGTACCTCATGCAGTTTCAAATCTTCCGACATACTCGACACCTTCCGCGAGCATTTGCGCTTCCTCATGCAGTTCAAACCTTCCGACATACTCGACAGCTTCCGCGAGTAATTGCGTAGCAACGAGAAGGAAGTCTGCTAGCGTCGATTCGCAACGAGAAGCTGCTCGCTCAGCGTCGAGTAACAACGTGCAATCCTCGACAATTTAGAGGTACCGAAAAATGAGTACCTTTTTTTCGGCTTCTCTTCGGATACGTGTTCCGTTTTTAAAACTGCACGTGAAGGCATCGAGTATAAATGGATTTATGCAGCTCTCTAATATCTATGTACGTATTAAATTATTCAATAACATTTTAATTTCGCTTTTCAATACTTTATATTTCTCGCACTTAATTGGAAAGCTTACACATACACACTTCTCAACAATCGCTGCTCGCTAAGCACTTGGCATAAATTACAAAATTCGTTATAAATACAAAAACATACTGATACGCTATGCTGTGCAATGAGTAGTTGTTCATCGTAATTTCCTGAAAATATGTTGTAGCAAAAATCAAATGCATTTAAAAACTAACAGAGTACATTTAAAGCTTCTTAGGTTGACATTTGTGGGCAATCTACTAAGGCAAAATTCAAACAATTTCGGAAAACTTGCATAAATACTTAACAACTAAAATAATATTTACAGCGCACATGCAAATACACAGAACCAGACTTAGACTTGTAGCTAACAGTATATAACATATTAAAAGAGAACTAGAACAGTTGCTGGCACTTGGGCGTTAATCAGATTTATGACTGCTGCGTTGTCTGCCATGGCAATTGAATTTCTGTGCAGCTTTTTCATGGAATGACTACGAATTAAGTTGTCAGCATATCCTCATCATCGTTGGTTGGGGCTTTCCATCTTTTCGTTACAGTTAGAACGATGCCCACAAGGTAGAATATGGCGCCGATTGATATTAACCCAATGCCAAAGTATAAGCCATAATCTTCCAGATTAATAGCGAGCTTTAAAATAAAGAAGCGTTTATTTTCCATTACTTGTAAACATTCGACAATAAGTTACCTTCGCTTTATTGGCCAACTTTTCATCGAGCCTTGCTATCTGCTCGAACCAAAACATGGGCATCAGCACTTTCGGCACATCGCGATAGATACTTAAACAATCAAACAAACACATTCGACTCTAAATGTTTGCAAACAGCACTACAGGACAATCAACTCACTCGAATACATTGTCCGGCTCCATCATCATGTTGATCTGCAGTCGCGCATTCACCTGCAGCGGTATGCCCGTGTACGGCTCAACGGCAAGATTGAAGCGATGTTTCGACTGATCCGGCTCCAGGCCGGTCACTGCGTTCGAGTACGTCGGATCGGCCAGATAAAAGTGCGGGAACGAGGCATAGATTGGCGCATTGTAGCGACACTTTTTGCACTCCACCACACCAGTTTTTGGGCATTCTTCATCCTTGGGATTGCAGAAGCACTTTTGCGCCGGATAATTCTCGCCCGAATCCAGCGTCTCTATGGTGCCCACCCAGTTCACTGCCTCGATGCCATAGCGCTCCAGTGTGCCGTTCGGCGCCAAATTCAAATAGCGGCACGCATCGGTGGCATAAATGGTGATCTCTTCGTTGGGATTCATGTGCGGCGGAAACAGATCACCAGTAGTGCCGTTAACAGTGCCGCATGGCGCCTCGTAGAAACCGTTTTCCGGGTTGCCATTCCAGTGTGTTAGACGGCCCAAATTGGAAATATCATCAACGCCGGTGTGTATGGTGAAGAGGCCATCGTATTCGGCCGAGTCATTGCGATCTACCAGCCAACCGAAACGAGTGTAGGGCATTTTGATTTTGGTGGTATTGAACATCTTCAGAAAGTCAATGAGATCATCTTGGTAGCCATCGAAGATCCACTCGCGCACTGGCTTTGTGGTATACAGATGACCGCCCTCGTGATTTAGCATGAAATTCACAGCCTTCTTAATAAATGTACGCTTGTTACGCATCTGATCGGCCACGGTCTGCAAGTAATTGCAGGAATTACAACTTTTAACTTTAAGAACAGCAAGTAATATGCTTGAAGAATTTACTGCATACCGCTGTGATTACATGCGCCGTGGTAACCATATCTTCCAGACTGCCATTCGAGCGCTGCTCATCAAAATGCCATGTACGCTTCTGAAAGTACGATACAGTGTCGTTGGGATAGAAGGAGATGTTCTGCTTAAAGTGTTTCTCTAGAAACACGTACGGGCCCATCTCCACAAAATGTGGTTTCACGTTTGGATTGCGTATCTCATCTGGATTGGTCCAGTTGAACATGTGGAATTCCAGGTAGATGGGTATGGGCGCCTCCACCCAATTGTTGTAGCCTTCGGTGCCTTGCTTCAGCACCAGACCCTGAACAGAGAAAGCATTTCTTATTGACATTTTTTATGACAAATGAAGCTATGAATGGGACTCACCTTGTGTATTAGATTAATTGCCACATTGGGCCATATGACCACCAATACGATGCCAAGGACGGCAAAAAATGTGCCCATGCCAAAGACCCAAGCTTTGCGCTGGGTAACGCTGCAACCGCTGCAACACATTCTGGCAAGTTTTTCTTTTATATTTCGAATTGCAAAGTGCGAAGAGTTGGTTCGTTTTTGCGGCGGTTGTAAAAACCGTTTGTTATAGTTGTGCAGATTGAGGGAATTTTGTTATGGTTGTGAATGTTTAACTGCAGCAATACGAAAAAGTCATCTGGAAGTAAAATCGATAATGATAAATTAAATTATTGTATAAAATTAGTAAACAAAATCTGACGTTTAAAAAGAAGAAATAACATAAGCATTGAAAAGTTAATACAATTTCTTGTTTCAAGTATTGAAAGAAGATTTCTTAAGAAGCAGAAATACATCTCTTTTAATAGTCAAGATGTCAGTACGAGTCTGTTTCCCTGAAGCTGAACGTATTCTGCTTTAAAGAGCTATGAAATTAGAAATCTTATCGATTATTGGATTAACAGTCAAGGGGTATAAATGTCTTCAGTTTATATAAATAAGTGAATTGTTTTTCATTCACAATCGCTGGGCAATTTCGAGTGCATAAATAAAAATACTAAAGGTTCTTTTAATAACTTTTCGAAAATGGCGTGCAATGATAACGCAAATTTATTGCTCAACAGCAGTTTATGGTGGGCGAGACAACACTATTGGCAAAAATGGTATTTTCATTGCTTTGATAAGCGCCAATTCACTCAGTTGCAAATCTAAAGTGTATCGAGTGAAATGTGTTTTGAAACTGCAATATTTTCGAAACACACAAAAGACGCTTAGAACAGAATTCGCATGAAAGAATTTCTGTGACTTTGCACCACATCGATTCTCTGCACTATACTCAATCGTTTCCACGGGTTTTCAGTAGTAATAGTTACAAGTAAGATTTTTTAAATTAAAAAATTTCAAACAGAAAAGGAGAAGAAGCTAGTCAATTGGACCCAAAACAAAAATCTTGTATTTGTACTGCAATCAGTGGCAACTACATACAAAAATACAAAAATTTCTGGTGCAAAATATAGTTTCAAATGGTATTAGGCTCAAAAGATGTACGCAAAACCCCTGCCAAAATAAAATTCTGTGTGCGCCACTGACTAAAATAGTTAACAAGATAAAATATTTACTAAAGTATGCAACTTTTTTAAGATCACAACAACTATAGAGCCACTATAGGCCACTTTGGCCTCCGAATGGCAGTGCGGTCTGTGTCGCACACATTCTTCCCTGCCTAACCCAACCTAATCAGCCAAATCAGACTTTCGTAACGATGGTAAAGCTCTCGAGCCAGATATAGGTTTTTACAAGTTCAAGCTAACCACTTGTAGCTTCAGTCTTTCCAACAATATGAAGAATCTCCAAATCAGATAAGACTTTGGCCGACTTACTTAAATTGAATGATGCAAAAAGTTACAATTCCAATCAATTTGCACGCGATGAGTTTATTACGTATAAGATATGTTATCTGCCATCATTTAAAAATACAAAGTGTTCAATGTAAATTGACGTAGGTTTTCATCGAAATTGCTACTATCAGGAATATTTAATCGTATACCGTGATCGCATTGACTAAGGCGCACTGAAATCTGTAATAGCAGTGGTAATAAAACCCTAAACTTTTTTAAGAATTTATAAAAACTGCCAACACAACTGCTTTTCATAAGTATTTACAAGCAAACTACATATTTACAAGTTGTTGCCAATTTAACTCAACATCAATTGACCTCAGCTTCGGGCAATTGACAGCGTTAAGTACATACATACATACATACATAGAAAGTGCAGTGGGCTCAAAAGTTAATGGATTTCTCAACCTTGGCATTTAAACGTTCACTACAAAGAACAACAATTAAAATAAACTTGAAGTCAGCCCCTTTTAATGCCGGAATTTGAATCAAAGAGCAAACAATTAAGTGTTTTAAATTTTAAATATAGCCATGCAATTGTGTGTTATAAAAATAGCTAATTTTTTTAGAGGACGGGAAAAAGCTCTACAATTACAATAGAAAATGTTTGCTATATAATTTTATCATGATTCTTGGACACTTTAGCGGGTACAATTACTCTACCTGACGCCCAGCTGTCGGATATTTTAGGCACATGAGCCTTGGAAAAAGGATTCTAAAAGAGATTGAGCTACTAGGGCTCGTGCTGCTAGAAATCCTACACTTTACAAAAGCAACGAATCGACAAAGGAGATTCATATTCTTTGGGAAACTTGATAACAAAGGCTGACTGGTTGATGGTTGCAACAGTGGCACACACAGGATTTCATTTTGGTGGGTTCCGTATACATACAACTTTTGAGCCCGGCACAATAATTTGATTAATTAGGTCGGTGGGTCTAGGGGATGTTCTCTAACACTTAGTAGTAGGTGGCGCAATAGATCATTACTGATCTCAGTGCATTATAACCCCAACAACATCTATCTATTTATTTATATAGTAGACAAGATTTTGGCACGAGTTCATAAATAGAAAAAATATCAGAAAGTGTCTCAGTTGCATTAACCCAACACCCTTCAAATCGTTCTCTGATTCATTGAAGTACAGTCTACATACTCGATCAGTTTTTCGCAGCTCACGATTGCAAGTTATCGCGTTGAACACTATAAAAATTGTCATGTAAGATGTGCTGCGCTAATACAGCAACGATTTCATAGAATTTTATTGGTTTAAAATTTTTCTTCGAAACCGCAGCAGGTTTCAGACTACTTGCACAATTTCACTATAAGTAGACTGAAGTAAAAACATAAAGAGATTACAGTACAGTACAGAGAGTACAGAGATTCGAATGACAGAAGTGAGCTCCGTACGCAGGAAATATTATTGATTACTAATTTTAATTAATTAAAGGTTAGGTTAGGTGGCACAGAGACTGCACAGAGACTTGGAGATCAAAATGGCCAATTGTGAATTCCTTCTTAAATAATTTTGGAGCTAACCAATCAGTCTTAATGCGAGACAAACCAGTTCGACCTCTGGATAAAGGAGATAATTAAATATTATTATCACGTAGTATTAATAAAAAAAAATTTAACCCTTCTGCGGTGCTCAAAAAGATACCAAAAACTATTTACTGTGTTTTGGGTCAAATTAGCCCAATTAGACAAAATCATTAAAATCACTTAATAGAAAAATAAATTCTCATTTCTTTCTTTTTTTAATTAAACCACAATAAAACAGAACAACCATTAAATATTTGGAATGAGTAACTTTTTTTAGTTTTTTGGAGACTTACGGATGGTTTTAGAACTATGAATACAGTAGTATAATTATTGCTGGGAATACAAGTAGGGCACTGCAATCTAAAAGATCTATTGTGCCCCATTCATGGACTCAAAGTTCGTTCGTGAATTTAGCATCCGAGAGGAATTTTAGTATATCTCCAAACCCTGTTTAATCGCACCTGTTATGAGGTAATCTCCCAGGTACTTTCTTTGATCGTGCATGAGTACAGGACCTTCTCCTAGTATGTGTATTGCTTTTTCATTATCATGGCAATCAAAACCAACAACATTTGTTTTCACGAATTTCTAATATTTGGGGTTTCAAACCCCTAAACATAGAAATTGATGGTACAAAATATAGTTTTTAATGGTATTAGGCTAAAAAGTTGTACGCAAACCCCCCAAAAATGATATCCTGTGTGCGCCACTGATGCACCGTCTGGATGATTTTAAGAACCCTTACATGATTCTTTGAAAGGCTCATAGATTCCTCGAATATTTTCTTTTTTATGACCCCATAAACACACTGGAAAGTTCTAAACCTGGTTGATTTTCCTAATATTGATTCCTACTGATTATTTCGTCTATTCTGGTTAGGATGGATAAAACTCCTTTGCCCAAACTACAAGGCTACTCTGAACCTACAAAGGGATTTGAAGCGCTCAATTCATGCAATTTTGACCGGAACAGAGCAGAAGGGTTAAAGTTGCGCACTAAAGACTTAAATAGATTCCTCTTGGCACTTGAACTTGAACTCGAAGTCACACTAGAAATAGGTAACAATATCTTTGAATGAAAACAACATTTTCCCGTGCACGCCCTTCGAACCTAATCTTACCATTTAGTTGTAAAAATTTTTAATATAAATTGTTTTGATATCTGTGGCCTCGGCTCTTTTCAGCGATATAAAACAGTAAAATTTTAAAAAACTTAAATTGCAATTTCACCACGTAATACCCAAAACAGTTCAACACACTGTTTAAACAAATATCATTGTCATTCAGATCACATTTTCAACGGCAAATTCAAGTTATGCAAACGCAGCTTCAAGTTTTGCAAATACATGGCCAGCTTTAAAACAATCAAATGTCTGTTTTTTTGTTTTGCATTAAGAAAATTTTGCAAATTGGCAGATAATTAAAGCACAAGATTCACCTTGCAAATTGCAGTTGTGAGAAAAATATTAGCACAGCGACGCAAAAAAAAAAACACAATGACTTATGTTCGTTAAAAACAGACAACGCAACACAAAGTCAGTTAGCAGTAGATGACGAGGAAACAAAGAACCGCGCGAGTAGCACAACCGGCGCAATGGCACAGCAAAAGCAAACTGAAAACTTGTCTAAGCGTTAAGCGGAATTATTATAATTTTTTTAAATAAATTTCAATTCAGTGGAAGTGACGGCGCGATTACTTAACCAACGTCTAATCGACGCTAGGAAATCTAAAGTAAATGACGACAGGGCGGCTGGTTGACTGGGTGGCTCTGCGAGCAGCGCAGGCAACGCTTGGCCAGTCAAACAATCAGTCAGCGAGAGCGACTAATCTCACATTGTCGCTGCAGTTCGAGTGCACGAATATGTAAACGAGACCCTTAGACCCAAGCGAGATAAAACCGCCGCACACATTCGAGTACTTAATGCTAATTTGTTTATCATGGCAGCGCAGGAACAGTGCGAGACTGGCGTCCACGAGGGGTTACAGAGTTTTAGTGTTCATAGATTAAAAACAAGCAACAAAAAGCAAAAGTTCAGAAGCAATCTTGGCGCTAATTTGCGATCCAGTTGCGATTAGATTTGACGTCAAGCAGATAAACGATTGAAGATGCAGATAAAAGATTGCTAAATAATTGAATTGAATTGAACAATTGGCAGTGAAAGCTGCAATAAACTACTTGAATGCAATATTTACGAGCAATATTTACAGAAATCTAGCCAAATACTAGTTTGTCAGGTTCTTAGTTGAAGCGGCGCGAAATACTTTTTCGTCAAAGTCGCAATTGTGTAATTTTGTTATCAAGCACTGTTTGTTTGAACGCAGTTTTGTTCATGCAACACATTCGAGATGTGCTGAATACACAATTTGTGAGTTGGTTTCACAGAAAATCGTATGCAAAATTCAACTAATTGTGCACGAAATGTGACAATCAACTGAAATCGTAATTTAGAATGCAATATTTTAGCTTCAAATAGAGTCAAATGGCGTTAAGGTCTGCGACATTCAGAAATCACGCCAACAAAATGATTTAAATAATGCGCAATTTAATTTCATTATTTTATTTAATGAAATTAAAAATGCAATAAAGTTAATTGAACAATGTACAAAAAAATAAAAATCATTAAAAAACAAAAAACATCAATTAGAAAAATCTGGTAAACAATATCTACACTGCCTTTGCACATGTCAACACATTTTGTATACGTTTATGGCCAAGCAAAATATGTATTTATTAAAATATTTTACAGTAAACAAAAACAGATACTACAACAACATGTTTAAAATATATGGCGTGCCAATCTGTTGCCGCACGTTGAGTGCAGTTTACGGTTTCGTCTGCCGTCCAATGAGTTAGCCGGTTGGTATGGCGACAACGTTTGAAAGAGATGAGATACTGGAATCAGTAGTAATGAATGAGGGATACACTATATGGTGTTAGAAAGATAAGATCTCGTACTAAAGAAACTTTTCAGACAGTTTAGTGATTGCTTGACTCGGTTGTGTTCGATGCGCGCTTCAAAGATGGTCACCAGCAAAGGGAAAATAAGCCACAGTTTACAGTTTTTCTTCGATAAGCCAGGTGGCTTAAAAAGGTGGTGTTCATGGTCTTAAAATTTTGTTTTGTCGATTCCGTTCCGACTATTTTAATGTCAAAGATGCATCACGCTCTGATAGGCTAATTGTCGAAAATGTCGATAAAATAATGGAAAGTGTCCAGTTCGAGTGTCATGTAAGCAACGTTTCGATTGCCCAGAAGCCAAACATTGCACAAAAAACGTGAAGAACCAGTTCAATAAGGCAGGACACAGCAAGAAGCTCGATGTATCGGTGCCACATAGGACCGATTTTCCATCTCCATTTCTGGTGGATACGATGATCTGACGATAGCCAAACCAGGATTGATGGTCAAGAGGGTTTTGCTATGTGTTTGGCAGAGAAACATCTACTATGAGCTGCTCCTCTAGAAACAAACCCTAAAATCGGTCCTGCACTGTCAACAATTGGACTACCTGAAGGCAGTAATTGCCCAGAATCACCCAAATTTGGTCAAAGGTAGAGAAATCGTGTACCGTCAGAACAAAGCCAGGCCTCACAAATCGATAGTGACTAGTCAGAAGCTTCGGGTGTTTGGTTGGGTGGTTCTTTTGCATTCACCTTATAGTTCGAACATGACACCCATTGATAACCACCGGTTCCTGTCTATGGCGAATGACTTTGGGTGCTTTGCCTAATTTTTCATTATGTGTTTTCTTTGTATTTTACGTATTAAGATTACATGAACACTGCACTTCTTCGAGTTATTATATGTGTTGGGGATTATTTTTGTGTTATCGACTTGCCTTAGCACTATACAAAGTCTAAAGTTTCTTGTAAAATAAGATAGTTGGTGCAATGAACCTGAGTTCTATCAGCATTCGAGAATAAAACCCTCGAATGAAAGCAAATGCTCAACTATCTGCATATGTACTTACATATATATTTACACATTTGTATGAACTGATATTTCCCTTCAATAATACAAAAGTAAATAAAAGAGGTAAGAGAACAAAGAGAAACAGCGTTTTAAATCTGACTTAAGTTCTCGGAAATTTTACAATCAAGGCTTTGGAATGAATCAATCGCTATGTGACTAATAGTACATACATATAGTAATATATTTGTGGTCATACGGAAGAGTAGCTTAAGTCGAAAATTGAAGTTTGAAACATAATAAACATAAACATAATAAAAAAAACAAAATTTTTAAATGAATAAAATACATTTAAGCGCCTTGACATCTAAACAGTTCCCAATGCAATAACTCAATTCCCTCTTATGTCGACATAAGCTACTCTTTCGTATGACAACAGATATTCATGCATACATCACAGTGAAATGAATTGATTTTATATGGAAATAAAATTATAAAAAAAACTACGTCATTAATAAATGAATAAACCGAACTAAAAACAGGTAAACAGGTTTTATACAAAATCTATTATTACTATTGATTTGTTCTTTAGTCTGTGCTTTATAGACTTCGTAGATAGAAGCAAAGTTTGGATATATCAACTTAAATTATGCCAAGAATTCAAACATAAAGCTTTAAAATAGCAACAATTTATATAAAAAACTTATTCATTCAAGCTAAATTCAAACTTTGTAGTGAAATGGTTCTCTCTCTTCTACCCAAAACGTTAAATTTTCTGGCATATTGACAGTTCAAATAACTTTAAAGAATTTTTAAGTAAGGTTAGGTTTGATAGGTTGGTGTAACAATGACAATTGGTGTTTGTTCGCAACAGTAGGAATTCAAAACGAAATGCAAATTGCAAATTCGTAATTTCATTTACGAAAATTGTAATCAGAAACAAAATTGTTTTGTTTGTTTGTTTGTTTTTCATACCAAATCGCTTTGCATCAGGTGCCTGTATGTTTTACTATTTAGTGACAATCTTACTTTCATATTACAGATCATTGGTCATTGAATTTGTGTATGTGAAGCGTAAAGTTTTATTCTGAAACGAGGGAATCTTTCAAAGTTCAAGCAACGAATTTTGAAAGAATATTACAAATAAAAATAGGGCTCGCTGAGACTGAGCTTAAATAAAATTTAGTTGCAAATGAAGACTGTTTTTTAACTTCACATTGTAAATTCAGAAATCAAAAGCTATGATTAACTAACAAGAACAGGAATTTGACTGCCGGTTCTTTGGAAGAAACCTTGGAAAGGTTACACCAACATTATTTTTACTGTGACCCTGTCTTGCTGCTAATAGCAAACCAGCTAAGATTAATGTATTCTATATAATATTATTCTATATTATACCACTCACTTGTCTTCAACTTCTAAAATGTAATATTTACTTCATTTCAAATATGTTAATTTCTACCCACTGTCACACAATGTCTGCCTACTGTACACATTTACTCTAAGCCGTCCAGCAAGAGTACAACGCGAACGTTATTATCTTGCCCCCACATTTGGATTTGTATTAACTGTGCTTTTTTGTTTTATTGCTCTCGCCTAGTTTTCGATTTTGCTTTAATGTTTAATCAGTAATCAAAATAACAACATATGTACATATTTCCAGCAATTGCGAGCATTTGTATTCAGAGCGACCAGCGCGTGTTTCTGGGGGTGCAGGTGAAATTTAATCATCAACAAAAGACAGAAATGCGCGTAAAAAGCGCGATTCACAAAACATAAATGGCTTCGTGGGGAATGTTTGATGTGTTACACTGCTGATGTGAAACCACTTTTGTGCAAAATCACTGAAAACGTTGACCCGTTTTTTTGGCAATATTTATCTCTTGTTTTACTTTACACTTGCAGAATAAAAAGTAAACACAGCAAGTGCAATACTTTTGTTTTTATTGACACTTTTGTGCACACAAGTGTACTTTATCACAATTGTGACTTAAGTCACTGACTCATTTGTTACCTTAGAGAAACTCTACGCAGGGATTGAAGTACGAATGCGAGCTCTTCAAGTTGTAAGGTTCAAGGAAAATTAGTACACAAATCGAATTCTAGGAACAAGAATAGTGTTGACAGTGAGTGAATGACTCACGGTCAATGGAAATGTATACAAATGAGTACTGAAATAGGAGGTGGTCGAGCAGTGGCGGTTAATTGCTGTGAGAATGTTGTTGAAAACAACTATTGACATGAGTTGGTGGAGTAAATAAACTAGAGTAGAAAGTATTAGAAATCCGTCTTTTGAACTGCCTACGTACATTTGATTTTTAACATTTATGAATTGATTTGCTGTAAGACAACATAACGTTTCAATTCCTAACCTCACTTTTTTTTATTGGTACAAATTTTCACATTCCGAAGTGGCTGGCATATTGCGCGCTGGTTTGGGTAAGAAACATAGTAAACCATTTCAAGTTCAATTCAATACAGTTAGGGATTGTTATTATAGATATTTTGAGACTTTGAAGATTAGGAAGTTTGTTTTAAGTAGGAAGTTCAGAAAGAACACATATTCTACACAATTTATTCAAACGATCGTTAGTTCCAATTCCGACTGAAACAACATTAAACAAAAAAGACAACAGTTGTTCATTCAGCAGAGAGTGTAACCTGCCGTTCAGAGTTGTTATAAAAACTTTTGATCGACTTTCATTTTTGAACAAAGCTGCTATTAGGTAAGGTTACCCTGTATCTCTGTGCGTTGAATACAGATACCATAATACAACAAATTAATATTTATTTGTATTCTCCAATGACTACAATTATGTGGTCAAAAATGATAAACGCTTAAGTCGACTTAAAAAGCAGTGAGTTAATTGGGCACATTCCTTCAAAATGTGCTGCTCAAAGTAATACTTATGAACCCTACGGATTATTGCTTTTGGCCCTTACATAGATGCATGTGGATATAGGTAGATAGGTTGAAGTGGCTGCTCCAAGGAGGAGCCCACTTAGGCCATGAAGGCCTATTGTGAGACCCCAAAACAATCGAGCATAAAACCGCTCACTCATTGAATCAGTTTGAGTTTCTTACAAAACTTAGTAGACAGCGGATAGTCTTATCGGCTAGGCCCCCTAAACTGTCGAAAAAGAAGTTGCCTAGGTAGTTCATTTTTTTTCTGGATAAAGCAGAACAAGTGCAGAGAAGCTGAAGTGCATTTGCTTTCCCAACCTTCTTGCATGGGTGCCAATCAAATAGTGAACCGTTAGAACACCAACTATGGTTCTGATATGGTACCTGTATATTGCCAGAAGCTCTCATATGTATGTGTGTATGTATGTATATAAAACAAATAACAACATCCGTTATAACAACAATGTATGTAAACAGTGCGCTCAACTGTTTCAAGGTTCACTAGGAAAAAGTTGTCTTTCAATATAAAACAATTTGGTTGCATAGTGTAATAGCAACAATAACGCTTTGTAAGCAGCATTTTGCTTGTGCCAACAGTTTAGCAATCCAAGTAAATACCAAATTAGCAGCGTCATAGTATAATATGATAAGTAAAAAATGTTAGTCAAAATTGGGAGCAGTGTTCATCACTTAACGCATTACCGCCGTTCAGTTTACATGTGCAATTAGCTGGTTCGCATGTCACACTTATTAAAAAAAAAACAAAATTTAAGCAAAAATCTCCCGCCACTAAGCAAAACCCTGAACTTTATTCTTCTCACCTAATGACTTCAAATTTAATTTTGTTAAAAGCTCAAATGTTTTTAACGAACATTTTTATCATTTCCAGTTTAGCTGAACGCATACTTACATTTTTCAGTTGAACGGCTTTTTTATGGCAAAAACGCAAAACGAGCGGCAGCAGTAACCTTGACTTCGCTGTAGTTAGCTGTGGCAGTGGGCTTGAAGATTGTCGACTTTAAGGAATATCTGGTGGGTTGGAGGGCGCTTGAACGGCGCCTGGCAAGATTTACAGTTTTCTCGGAAGTGTTTTCGTTTAGCTCTGGTAGATGTTGTTGTTCCTAGTCGTGCAATGAAGGTGAATGGCGCAGTTTTTCAGAAATGCAGGCATTTTAGGCCCACTGCCTGTCACCACTTGCAATGCTGCTCGATTCTTGCTTCTTGAACTCAATTTATTGTTGTCAGCACATTTTTACCGTTACACTTTGTAATTGCACTAATTCAATTAAATTCTCCTGTAACGCTGTTTATTTTTAACTTTCAGTTTATTGCAATTATTCTACACTTTCCCCATTCAACGGCAACGGCACTTCTGCCCAACGAACCACACAAAAGCAACAACGTAAAACAAATGATTTCATTCCACAAATGAAAATTAACAAAATTTAAGAGCCAATTTGCGAATGAGTGTGTAATGCAAGAATAGCAAGGAACTGTCATTGTCAGCTGTTTGGAGCTGCAGACGAATGAGCTCATAAATAAGAAAACAGAAATGATATCAGTTAAGTGTGGTTAAGGCCGAAATACATTCATTACTTGACGACATAGAGTGCAAGCTAGGTTTTTTCAACTAACAACTTAGGATCGAGTTGAACTAAATCGTTCGCGACGTGCGCTGAAAAGCCAGTCTCCTGAAAAGCTTCTAAACATTTTTTGAACTCATCTTGAACAAAGAAAAACATCAATAATTTAAATGTATTATATATTTTTTCGCTAGTCACCCGTATACTACTTCCACATTCGATTAGTAGAACACACACTTCTACTCTATTGAGCCGATATCTGACCAGACACTGATTATACACAAGAAGACGGGACAGTACCCGTTAACATTTTGAATGCTTCGTGGAAATAACGTTTCAAAGAAAATGCGCAATCTCAGGAGTGGGTCCCAGTGGCTACTGAGCGTCGTTTCCAAACAGATTTTTCAAGATAACTCAAAAAACTATCGTAAAAAAAGAACCTGTTAACATTTGCAATATGCAAAATACAACCCTGCGTTCGTCTTATCGCTGACAGGTGTAGAATAACCAATCAGGGCAGACCACGCACACGCACACAACGCCACTAGCAGAATTTGTTGGTGACATTCGCACATTTGCCAACCGCTACTGAAACAGTCAATTCTCTTGAAAATATTAGAAAACTATGAAGTATTAAAAAAAAACTCTGGTAATAACTGCAATAAAACAAAGAAACTAACTACGGCATAAGAGGACAACAGAATGAATTACTTTGCATACGTTTTGCTAGCTCAACTGGCACTGAGTCTGCTGGGTCTGGCGCTCGCGGGACGAGACTTTTATCGGATTCTAAACGTGCGCAAGTCGGCCTCTACAAATGAAATAAAGAAGGCGTATCGCAAGCTAGCCAAGGAGTTGCATCCGGACAAGAACAAAGATGATCCGGCGGCGTCTGAGAAATTTCAGGACTTGGGCGCAGCGTACGAGGTCCTGTCCGATCCGGACAAACGCAAAACGTACGATCGTTGCGGTGAGGAGTGCCTGAAGCGGGATGGCATGATGGATCATGGTGGCGATCCGTTTGCCAGCTTCTTTGGCGATTTTGGATTTCCCTTTGGCAATGGCGATTCGCATCAACAGGACACTCCGCGCGGCGCCAACATTGTTATGAATTTACACGCCACGTTGGAAGAGCTGTATTCGGGCAACTTTATAGAGATTGTGCGCAACAAGCCAGTGCTGAAGCCTGCGTCCGGTACACGCAAGTGCAATTGCCGGCAAGAGATGGTGACGCGCAATCTGGGACCAGGGCGCTTCCAGATGATACAGCAAACTGTGTGTGATGAGTGTCCGAACGTGAAGCTGGTGAATGAGGAGCGCACATTGGAGGTGGAGGTTGAACCAGGCATGGTCGATGGGCAGGAAACGCGCTTCGTAGCCGAGGGCGAACCGCACTTGGACGGCGAGCCGGGCGATCTGATAATCAGAATACAGCAAACGCCACATGAGCGCTTCCAGCGAAAGGGAGATGATTTATACACGAATGTGACCATAAGCTTGCAGGTGCGTGAGCGTTTGTTGTGTGTGGGAATAATGTAATATTCATTGAGTTTGTGTATTTTTTATTGCAGGATGCACTCATTGGCTTCACAATGGACATTAATCACCTTGACGGGCACAAAGTGAGCATAACGCGTGAGAAGATCACCTGGCCTGGCGCACGCATACGCAAGAAGGGCGAAGGCATGCCCAACTATGAGAACAACAACCTGCAGGGCAACATGTACATAACTTTCGATGTGGAGTTCCCCAAAAAGGACCTGAGTGAAACAGAAAAAGAGGGTAAGCTGTAGAGTTTTAACTTCGGATTTGTTTTTGGGGCTGTGCTAATAATTGTTACTGCTTGCAGATCTCAACAAAATACTCGATCAGGCCTCCATTAATCGAGTGTACAATGGACTGTGAAATTAAATGGCTGGCAATCTAGGAAATTTTTTAGTTTTTACTCTTACTGCTCCGTACGACGCCTAATTTATATGACACAGAGAATTGTTGTTATTGTGAAAGCCGTTCAAAGACTTTTTCGATAAGTTATTTATACAATAGCGTACATTTGTATTACTAAACGAAGCACCAACACATACTTTGCCATTATGGCAATTGTAACGTACATTGAAATTCCTAGTATATAAATAGTTCATACCAAATGAATGAAGCTATCATAATGAAACAATGAAAACAATCACTTCACATAAAAGTCGAAGTGCACAATTAAGGAGAATAAATAGCAAACCAATTCAAAATTTAAAATAAAAAGAGAAACCATGTGTATAAATAAAATATGCTAAAAAAAATTAACAATGCCAAACTGTTTTCTGTTTTGTGAGTTCATAGCAAACGGCATATGGCTGATTGTCGGCGGTTGGTATTGACTCGTTGAGTGCCAGCTGTTGTGCGTGTGAATTGCGATTCATATTAATAACTTTAATTTGGCTTGTAGTGGTTTTGTGAAAGTGTTTTGTCGTAGCTGCTATCAGATGTTTTGCATTAATAAATTAGCTTTCTGTGAATGTTCTACCGCAGGCAAGAAACAGATTTCTGATGGCATGTCTATCGCCACAACCACCGGCAAATCGCCAGCTATTCGCTCTCCCTACAGCACATGACGTCGCCTCTCGTCGGCAAACGTGCCTCTACACAGGACTAACAAGAAGAAGACCAACCCTTGCAATTAGCCTGCTCTTTCAACAGCAACACCAACTCACGACTGAGCACAGAGCTGAGCGCAGAGTAGCGGCACTTGGTGCAGCATACTTTGCGGCGTGCGGCCCATCTCTGCTCTTCGCCGGCGCAGAGCGTACGTCTACGCGAGCGGACAGGAAAAGGACATGTGTACGCAAAGAGTGAGTGCGCCTTAGAAGGCAAAGTATTTTTCACAGGTGCAGACGTGTTCCGGCAAGGCAAACGTTAAATTTTATTTCGATTTATGGCAAGTGCTGCAACTTCCTCTGGATACCGAAAAGATGTTTATTAAAAATTAAAAATTCATAACACCAAAGGACAAAACGCATCCGGGGTGCAGCCTGCAGCCGACAACCAGTACAGTTGCAGAGATTTTTGGCATTCCAGCACTTCTACGTAACCCCAAAGAATCCAACACACACACACACACACACTCTCGACGCACAACTTTTCCGCTGCAAATATTATGAATGTCGCGTAAATTTGTGAATTTTGAAGTAAGTAAATGCGGGCCAGTGAAAAATCGAAAATCTTAAATTGTGACTACGAAGCGGACGGAAAACCGATAAACGAACACTGCCCATGTGGGTATGTACCCCCGTTCTCCAGACGCCACATTCTCCAGCCATGGCATGGTGTGGCGCAAGGCGCGCGTACCCGCCCGCCGCTCGTAAGCGTGTTATCGATTTTTTGGCTGGTTTGTATGCGCGCCTCCTGCCTTGGCTCGACCGCTTGACGTGTTTAAGTTTTTCATACAAATGACCTAAAAATTATGGAGCTGAAATGTGTCAAATGGACAAACAGCCGGCCGCACATGCCACACATACACATACAACAATTAACGGATTTATGCGGCTGGGCGTTTAGTGGCGCTTCACGCTGATGTCGTAAGGACACGCGCAGCGCGCAGCAATAACGCATTTGCAATGTTCGCGTTCTTGCAGTCGAAGTTGGCGTGTTGACAGCCTCAATTATGCGGCGCTGACTGCAGTCGGGCTGTTTTAATTGGCATTTGACACGTTGCACTTAAGCGCTGCCAGTACCAGTGCCGCTTCGTGCTGCGGCTGTTGTCCGGCGGCCGGTATTTGCATACTCACTTCTACAATACGCGCGGCAATTGGCAACGTGCAAAGTGCCGTTTTCCTTCTTTTTTGAAGTTCGTTTCCTGTGCGGCGCTGCTTTGCATTTGTTTACCTCCTTGTCGTCGCGAGTCGTTGATTTATGTTCTTTATTTGCTATGGAATTTTATGAGAGACATTTTATGTGAGAACTGAAAATGACAAATTACAACAGTGGGGAATGCTCCAAATGTTTGATTTGAATGCAAATTTCTCGAGTTGTATTTTTAACTGGGGTTTAAAATTATGAAACAGTTTTAAGGAAATTCAAGTGTCACACATTTAGGGATAAATTAGTTTCTTTGATGCATAAACAAGTATCTACTTTGTATTGTACTTTCAATTAGCACAACAAACTCGGACTCGGTGGACTGAGGCATCGCCTTTTTTGTTATGCATTCGATTTGAGGGGAATGGGTCCAAAAGTTCAATGCTAATTTTTCTAAAAAAGGTTGAAATTACTTACGACTTATTGTTAGTTGTTGTTGGTTCTGCGAAAATGTCAATGATTTAGCAAAGTTCAGTATTCGTAGCATTCCACAAGCCTGGACTTTTGATTCTTTTGTTAGAAAGATGCTCTAAAGTCTCACAAAATAATTCAATATCAGTGAATGATTGCTCAAAAGCAATTTCAAGTTTAATTATTTGGCTTAGAAAGTGAACCGAAGACTGCCTTGGGCTCTTTTTACTTTTACTTAGTACAGGAGTAGGAAAATCTACATAAATACTGACAGCTTTATACTTACCAGCCTGTCGTATTTTTAACAAATAAAAATCACGCCCTGTTCAAAGATTTGTCCAAGAAAACAAATATTCCTCTGGATTCCCTTTTGTCAGTCTCTTCACTTACTCAACACAGAGCTTTCAACAAGTACGTTTGCAACTTCATAAATTTCTTTTATTTAGGTATGTTTTAAATCATTAAAATCTCAATCTTAACTTATATTCACTAGAAAAAGAAAAAATTTTTCAAAAAATAAAAAACTAGGGTTTCAATGTAAAACTTGCAAACAGTAACAGGACAATTAAAAATGTAAAAATGTGACCAGAGCGTTGAGACGAATCCCTTTGCGAGTCCATATGATTCTAGCAAATGAAGTGTGCTTAAACCTTAGGGCTTTGAATAAGGAACTTTTATCATTGAAGAAATTCAATCGTTTATAACCTCAAAGTGTAACGGCATAATCAAGACATATAAATATTACAGAATCGAGCTTAAGAAACAAAATGGACAGCAAATATTCAACTTGAAAGAAACTATCTATCTTCAAAAATGTCTGTTTTACATTGTTTTTAGTATTATCATAAAATTCTCACTAAACATTTTGAATTATAACACCGTGCAACAGAATTTTTCACACCGGAAAAAATCCATGTGGGCGTGAAACTTGAGACCAAACATAATAATACTGCGTACTCAGTTTTTCATTTCTACATCCTTTGTCCTTTTAAAAGGACTTTAAAATTTTGAAGGGGATAAAAAATAAAAAAGATATGGTTAGAATATGGCGATATGTATATCAAATGAAAGAGGAAAGGCTCAAAAATTTAAGTAAAATAATTTTTTTTATCTATTTGTAGAAAAAGGATATGAAAAAGGTCCTTTGCAAATTGTAATCCTTTATATCCTTGAAAAATTTTATAGAATTTTCTTGAAAATTAAGTATGTTAAAACCCAAAACCTCCTTGATCACCTGTCAAAATTTCATTACTCTAACTTTATTGGTTCGAAATTTATTAAAAAAAAGGCGGAAGCTGCCATTCTAATGAAGTACAAAAATTCGAATTTATTTGAGTATCAGTATATTAGAAAAGTTCTAAAACCAATGTTTTTTCTTTTCAGATCATCCTAATTTATTTTCTACTACTCATACCATGGCCACATACACAAATTATCAAATTGTTCTGCTCGAAAGATAACAGTCGCCTGGTGCGTAAGATTGTACGCTCAAAATGGACGCCCATATTAGATAAATACCAGGTGCAACACTTCTTGAACCATTATCGAACACTTGAAATATTTACTCTACCATTTAATTACGCATTGCAGGTGAAACTACCACTGGAGTGTCCATTACATCCATTTCGAGACGTGTTCTCGCCACGACAAGATGCCAAAAAACGCGATCGACCAACGCAGTGGACCTGCCGTTTGTGTGGCAAAAGTTTCTATCAGGAGAAATTTTTGGACCTACACTTTGAGACGCGTCATCGAGCCGTCATAAACGAGGTGAATATCTCCGCAGCAGTGATTTGATGCGTTCGCTGACTGTTGTCGCGTCTCTTACAGGCCGAAGATGCCGTTTGCTTGGCGGACTATTGCGACATAATGCGCTGTGAGGTGTTTCAGACCGAGGAGTCGTCGAGTTTGAAAACCAGCGATCAGCATACGGTCACCGATATTGAGGTTTGGGGTGATTCGTTGGGGCAAAATTCTGCTCTCGCCAAGGCCAATGTGGCTTATTTAAGTCTAATACCATTAAGGTGCGTTCCGAGTACGTTTTCGCATCTACATAGAATGATTATGAATAACCTATTTGTGCCAGCAGAACTTCCTCCATTGGCGCAACGCGTGCAGCAAAAGTACAAAATCGTCAATTATGTCAGGATAAAATTGGCCAAAATAAATTTAAGGACACTGGTGAGCTATTCACATGCAGCATTCCCATAAGTTGCACCTTAAACATGAAATCGTTCTCTGCTTTTGGCAGTTGAAAACTTAGACACCGCTGAGAAAGCCACAACAACCAACATCAACGAGCCATCTATGAAGAAGCGCCCTGCCGATGGCGGCGCCACCAACACCGCCAGCAGCACAGCCTCAGCCGCAGCAGCAGCGTCAGCCACATCAAATGCTAAGCACAGCAAGGCAACAAACAAGCAAACACCACCGCAAACCAACAAACCGAAGAATAATTCCAACGAGCTCAACGGCAGCGGCGACGACGACGACAACGCCAACGCTACCAGTGCCGGCGATGGCAACAAAACGCAGAACGGCAACGTCACCAACATGCAGAAGATGCGCGCCAACTGCAAGGCGGAGGAGCTGAGCAAGTTGAAGGCCAGCTGCGAGTTTTTGGTGCGCAGCTGCATTGGCAGCTTGCTGCTCTCCATGACGGAGCAGTCCTTCAAGGAGATGGAGGGTGAGTAGGCACTGTGCACCGCACAAGGACCAACTCTAATGGCCTGTTTCTATTTGACTTAAAGAGGAAATGAATAAAGCCGTCTGCTGGTACTTGTCGTGCGATCGCTACTGGGAGGACGGCCCGCTGGAGCCACGTGCCTTTCCTTGGGGTTTAATACTGATATTGATTTTTGTACTGTCGACTGGTATCTGCTTTTGCTACTACATCATTTGGATACTCTTTGAGTAAGTAGACCAATGTTCGATCGCCTTGGCAACGGCTGCTGCTGGGGCTCGTTCTCGAAGCACGGCCCTCACGGCCGCACGGCGATTGTCTTAGGTGCCATGCGGCCGGCGGCACGCTCGCTCATTCGTTTTGATTGAACCAAAGTTATATATTTCAGTTCGGAGGAGACGACAATCAATGCCAATCTTCAGACGTACATGTACCACCCCTATCAGGCGTACGCGCCGACGGCTGGCATGCACGGCGGCCTGCACCAGGGCGGCCCGCCGCCCGGCTACTACTACCAGCAGCCGGCGCACGATTTGTACCCCGAACAACCACCATACGACTTTCGCCACAGTCCGCGTCGCTACATCGCCGAGCCGCATCCGCAGGGTACGCCCCCAGCGAGCGGTGGCCAAATCAGCGGCGCCGCCACACAGACGCCGATGCATCATCATCCGCCGACGAGTCACGCCTACCAACAGGACATTTTAGACCGACGCGACTATACAAGTAGGCCGATAGCCACAACAGCCGTCACGAGCGGCAGCGGATTAGCAGCGAACGCGAGCGGCTTGGCCTCAGCAGCGGCAGCCTCGTCAGCGACCAGCGGCGGACCGACGTCGCACAATCAAATGGACAGCGATGCCGCTGCAATGAGCGGCGCTGGCCATGGCGGCCGGCACTACAACACGCATCCACGGCCGCTGGGCACACAGCATCGGCACACGGGCGCCTCGCAGCAGTCACTGCGCGCCTCAGCCTCCTCGCACGAAATCATACCGAACGACATGGGCCAAAACGAGCACTACATCTATGTCACCTATCCGCCGGACCTGAAGAAGCGCTACTACGACAAGTACGAATGAGAGTGTGAGGCCGGCGTTGCGCGGGGCGCGCCCAAAGCTGCCCATGATGGGCGACGAGGCGGCGCCCAAATGCTTGGCACACCTGGCGCGACGGTCAAACCGAGCATACCAAAGACATACACAAAAACAACAACAACAAACAACACTTTTATAGCAGGACTAGTTAGTTCACTTTTTTTTTAAATAAAATACGGTACTTTCATAGAGAAACTGCTGCAACACATGGCATACATATGGAAATAGGGAACCAACACAGCAGACGCTAACCAAATCCGAGACGATATTCTTAACAATAAAATTGCAAGAAACCCAACAACAGTGTGAAGAAATTTGAAAAATGTGTTTTTATTGTCAACACCTTTGAAAGGGAAGTCACGCAGCGGACGATGGACAGTGGAGTGGAGGGAAGAAGTACGCTGTATAGTCACAAAGTGTCGTGGGAAATTTTTGCAATGCTGATGTCATAGTTTGATGCATGGCATTGCCTAAAATACTCGCACAAAGTCACATTCCATACTTACGTGTATGACGTCAGGGGTCAGCAACGAAGTGCCTGGATGAAAGTAAACATTGCAAGCTGTGGGAAAAGTAAGCGGCTCATTCAGCAGCACAGATTTCTTTTTTTTGTTTGGAACACGTGTTGCCAATCTGGCAGATTACTGATTCATCACGTTCTGCGCTTCTTCAGCGATCGTTCCTTTCCAAATCTAAAGAAAGTATGTATTTTCATTGAATTGGCGCTGCAGCTAATAAATGACTACTTACAACTTGTATATCAGGTATGTGCTTTAATGCGGAAATAGTTCAAGCTATAGTCCAACCACTAATAGCAAAATTTGTTAAAATACAAACTATTTCCTCTTCTGAATCGTATTATATGATGCAAGTCTTTGCTCCGAATGTTGATCTAAATATGTTTTTTCTTTTTTTCTGAAGCTTTCTTTTTTCTTCAAGAAAAAGTTGGCTCCTCCTTTAACCTTATTTGTTAACAGTTCTGTCTTATGTCCTAAGTTCTTCTGGATATAGTTAACGTGTTCTCCATAAGGATATCTGTTTCAAATGTTTTGGTGGAACATTTTTGGAACTCTCAACTGTTTTGGGTATTTCAAATGGTAACAATTATGTGGCTTCATAACTACAAAGTAGTAAGGACTGTCCACGAAAAAATATGATCCCTTGAACATTAAGAACAGTAGACGCTCAAGTTCGAACTCTCACAAATTCGAATCTTCCAGAAATTCAAACCAGTTTCGATTAAAATGTAAAAAAAAAAATTTCGAATAAACGAAAAAAAAAATTTTGGACTTAAAATTAAAATCTAAAAAACACTTGATGAAATTGTTCAGTTGTATCGCTTAGCTGTGGATTTATTTATTTATTTATTTTTTATTTCTTACGGCTTTTTAGGCCTAATTCATATTTCATTTTTGTTATAAATATATAATATAAACATAAAATATATAATATAAATATAATATAAATTATCTTATTGCTAAGGTCTTACAATAATTGTACAGCTTCGTTTTGAATAAGATTTTTTTACAATGTTTTAAATCCTCTGGCAACTCATTGTAGGATTTCAGACCTTTATAAAACAAACAATTTTTTTCCATTTCTCTTCCAACTTTAGGAAGTTTGAAATTATTTTTCTGTCTTGTATTAATGCTATGCGTTTCGTTTATGAATTTTAAGTGGGTGTATAAGTAATTAGGTAAGTTACCATTTAGAATGTTATGGATAAACTTCATTGTGTAGTAAAATATTTGCTGTTTTACACTAAGCCAGTTAAGATTACACAGCATATCTCCTATATGTGCATCATATCGTGATTTCAACATAAATCGCATTGCTTTGTTTTGCATTTTTTGCAGCTTTTTAATTTGATTATCTTTCATTATAAAAAATATTGTTGGGCAATAAATAAAGTGCGGTTCGATAATGGACTTATAAACCATGATTTTATATGATTTTTGTAAATGTTTGCAAGTTCTTTTCATAAAGAAGATTTGATTGGCAATTTTACTAATTGTGTAATTAATGTGATCTTTGAATGTCAGTTTCTCATCAATTACAACACCTAAATATTTGATTTTATTTACTTTTCCAATCTCTACTCCGTTGAATTTCAGTCCATTCACGTGTATCTTGTTGTTTCTTGTGATAAACATAAATTTCGTTTTATCAATATTAAGCTTGAGTTTGTTTGCACAGAGCCAACTATAAAAACTGTCTAAGTCTGATTGCAGCTTTTCGTTCATTTGATCTATGTCCTTGCCACTTATCATGATCAACGCATCATCCGCAAAAAGCTTTATACTACTGAATTGAAGTGATGAAACAATATCGTTTATGTAAATGTTGAATAAAATTGGAGCCAAAACAGAACCTTGCGGCAGGCCGATTTTAACTTTCATATTGTCAGATACAGAGGAACCTATAACTGTTTTCTGCTTCCGGTTTTTCAAAAAACTTCTAAACCATTTCAATTCAACATTCCTTATACCTATTAAAGACAACTTGCGCAACAAAATGTCCTGATCTATAGTCTCAAAAGCTCTTTTGAGATCAACAAACACAGCCAAAATAGATTTATTGTCGTTCATATCTTCATTCCACCCCGCTAATACCAGGTTTAACGCTGTTTCACACGAGTGCTTTTGTCTGAATCCCGACTGTTGTGAAATAATTATTTTATTAAATTCCAAATATTCGACTAATTGGTTTTTTACAACAGTTTCCAAGATCTTTTCATCACAAGGTAAAGTATTAATCGGTCGCAATTCCTCTGCTTTTAGAGTCCCTTTGACCTTTTCTATTGGAACAACTACTGAGATCTTCCATACATCCGGTACGATTCCTTCTTTAAGACTGTCATTTACTATTGTCGTATAGAAGTGGCCGATGTACGGCATAGAGTCCTTAAGGACGCCTTCCGATAGTAATTTCTTACCTCCCTTTTTGTTTTTGAATTTATGAACTATACCTTCAATATCCTGTACAGAGACTTGCATGAATTTGAGTTCAGTGTTTATTGGTTTACTAAACAAATTTATGGCACTAGATGGAATGTTGTCAACTATTTCTTCTACGCTCTCTAAAAAATATTTGTTTAAGTTATTTGCTAATTCCGTTTCTTTTTCGTACAGTTGGCCTTTAATTATTATTTTCGTTATGCGTGGTTTATCAACCGTTCTGCAAATGGTTTGTTTCAAATATTTCCACATCAATTTGCTATCATGTCTATTTTTGGTTATTTTATACTCTAAAAACTCGGTCTTCTTTTTTCTTATTAATTTCTTATATAATGTCTTGATACGTTTATATTCATCCCATATCCCCGTTGTTCGCGCTATTTTGTATAATTTCAGCTTGTTTTTATTTAGAACGGCTAATTCCTTATCATACCACTTGTTCATTATTTTAATTTTTATTGATTTTTCATAAGTTAGCTTTAGCATAACGTCCTTAATAGTATTATTGAGGAACAACACCTTGTTTTCCAGGTCAAACTGATCAAACGAACTAAAGTTTTGTTTTCGTAGGAACTCCATAAGAATCTCGTTATTATATAACTCCCATGAGACTATTTTTGCACTACTTCTCATTTGAAAGTTAGCATTTCTTTCGAGATTAAATTTTATTGTTTCATGATCTGAAATCCGACACTCATTCAGCCTTTCACATTGTACACTGTTAGAGTTTGTAAACAGTAAGTCAATTTTTGTTGTAGATCTTTCTGTAATGCGAGTATCGAAATCTACTTTTTGGTACATCGAGTATGATTTAAAAAGTTCTATTAGTTTATTACTGTAAGTCGATTGTTTATTTAAATTTATGTTGAAATCACCTACAATGATGCAGTTATTGGACAATTCACATGTACCACCTAGAACATCACTTAAATAGTTAATAAAATTTGCATCACTGGAATTAGGTGAATGATAAATAATGCCTATATGCCATTTTGGACTTATTTGCTTTAATTGAATAACTATGCACCAAATATTCTTATCTATCGATTTGTTGTACTTTACAACATAATTTATAGAACTTTGTAGGTACATCATAACACCACCAGTGTGTCTACTGTGTGAATCACATCGTATTAAATTGTACGATATTATATCAAGTTCTTGATCTGTAATGTCTTTTGTTGTACATGTTTCTGCGCATAACATCATTGTCGGTTTCTTGATTTCTACTAATCTCTCAATCTCATTTTTGTTCGCTAGTATACTATTAATATTTAAATATATACAAGTTAGGTCTGAGTTTGATGATTGCTATTTCTTAACCTTATTTATATTTTTGTTTTGAATGCATCTTTTGAATGCTGGGCAATCTCTGCTGAATACCGAATGATCTACATTGACATCTAATAATCTTTTCTGTACCAGTTCATGACAATTAACACACTTAACCCAATCAGACTTACAGTCTTTTACATCATGGTTTCCCGCACATTTACTACATGCCTTTTTGTTTACACATTCGCTAGCTTTATGGTTATAGCCAAAACACTTAAAGCATCTCAATATATTCACATGTTCAAATACAAGACAAGAATCCCATTCTATATTAACCCTTTTTTGTGCTAAGATGCTATCATAAGTGACAGCATCGGTTTCAATTATTGCATTGTAGCATTCTTCCCTTCTATTAACATTTGCATAAACTTTTATTATTTTAAACTCTTTGCCAAAACAAGCATCATTTTGTGCACTTAAACATTCTACGATACGCTCATTAGCGAGTCTCTCCGATATACCAGTAACTTTGAACAGCCTCTTAATCATGCTTCGTTCCTTCGATTTCTCCAGCTCATAATCTTTTCCAATTCGTTCAGTGATTTGCTGTTGCACTTGCTCGCAAGCCTCCTTGCTCTTACATTGCACAATTAGTCCACCACTATTTAGCTCTCGCACAGAGCTCACTAGGCCTTCAGTTGGTTCTATAGCTGTTTTTAACGCATTCTTCGCCTCCTTGTTGCGCTTTCCTTTATCTTTAGGTTTAATAACAATTTTGTTCTCGTTATTTCTGGCAATTTCCGCATATGATAATTTATTACAGTCATTTTTAGTTGAGTTTTCCTTACAGGTTTCATTTAGTTTCTCATAACACTGTTTAAGTTCTTTCGACATTTCGGTTATTATCTCTTTCTTCATTATATTAAGTTTGATTTCTATATTGTGCTCCATGAGCGCGTTAAAGTCAGTAACGATACTATTTTTCACATGGTTAAGTTTATTATATAACACTTCCTCTAAGACGTTTTTTATTTCATTCTTTCCAACTTTTGATTGATCACACTTTTGAATTAAATGTTTGATTTCTACAAATTTAGTGTTAGTATCTGATAAGGTGCATTGATTACAGAACCATTTTATGTTCAAATTTTCGCTTAACATTTTAATTTCATGTCTTTTAATATTGCTGCATTTGATGCAAAAATTTGAACCACATCCACCAGAACATGACACGGTGTCATCAATTTGTATAAGTTTCACTGTGCACTCTTTGCACTCTGACGGCGGCATGGTGCTCAAAATTCCTACTGGCTATTAATCGTTCCTTTTGGTCGATAATGCAGTGGAGAATGTCTTCAACATATGGTAATACTTCAAACAGCTGGCCGAGTTTGACAGAGCGGGTCAGCTGGAGTAAACTTAGTAAACACAGTTTGTTAGCACATGTGGTGATTACGGCTGTCTTTGTCAGCAAACAGTTATTAGTTTGAGTGGTTTCCAAATATTATTTTTGTTTTTGGTGCTCCAACCGGCGCTTAACAATTTTAATAATTTATATATTTTAATTAAACTGCGCTACACGGCACTGCATCCGGCGCACAACGATGCAAAACGATGAGGCAGAATCCTCGCTGACACCCACCACCTGCAGGACGTCGCGGGAATCAAATTGTTCGATGTTAAACACGATTTCGCGGGAGCTTCTTCAATATACGTCTTGTTGTGATTGCGGAAAGCCATGACACTGTCTGCGGAAAGCCATGACACTGTGGATTATATGCACATTTTAAGCTTCTAATAAAACGAGATTGGTATGCGAATATAACTTTTTACTTTTTATTGTGAAGAAAAAAATGGCAAAAATCACTTTCAAATTTTTGTTTCAAATTTTTTGGATTTTTTACATGCATTAAAAAACGTACAGAAATTCGAACATTTCGGAAATTCGAATTCCCGTTGTACAAAGTGGTTCGATTTTGTGAGCGTTTACTGTATATGTTTCTTTAAAAATATATGAATTTAACTTTAAACATGTTTTTATTTATATACTTCTAACTAAATGTTGTGTTGTAAATTAGTGAACCTAAAAAACAATTAATTATTAAAAAAAAATGTTTTTTTTCACAATAATTCCAACCTATCTTTTCCATTGCGTTCTCCACAGCTGCTGCCTGAAGTTTCTCGGCTGATTCCTTCCACCTTTTTCGTTATTGAAAAGAAGGTTCTTTTTGAAACACTCCTCTATATACATATAATATAGATATATACACACATATATAGGGTTTTCCAACAAGAGGTGTTATTTTGAATCACCCGGTATTTCGGTAGCTGTCACTTTTGAAGCTTTTATTCTTTTACATTTGACAAGTAGAAACTACGCCATGACTAAAAATGGAACGATACACGCTTCAACAACGCATTGAAATTATTAAAATTCACTACAAAAATGGTGAAAATCTTGCAGTCACAGTTCGCAAAACTAAAGCATTTTTGGGTCGTCGTGAAGCACCTTGTCGGACCGCAATACAGAAATTGGTGGAAAAATTCGAGCTGTTCCGACAAGTTAGTGATGTGAAGAATAAAACCCGTGCACGTCGCTCAAGAACAACTGAGAATATTGCTGCTGTAGTCCAAAGTGTTGAAGAAAACCCAGGTTTGTCGATTCCTCGTCGTTCTTTAGAATTGAGCATTCCAAAAACGTCATTACACCGTATTTTGCATAAAGACTTGGGTCTTAAGGCTTATAAAGTTCAGTTAACACAAGAACTCAAGCCGACCGATCATCAACAATGTCGTGTATTTGCTGATTGGGTCCTTGAAATGCATGAAAATGATCCGGAATTCCATCGAAAAATCATCTTGACTGATGAGGCCCATTCGGTGGCTCGGTGGCTACGTCAACAAGCAAAATTGTCGCATCTGGGGCTCGGAAAACCCAAGAGTTATTGTTGAGAAGCCTCTCCATCCTCAACGTGTGACTGTTTGGTGCGGTTTATGGTCCGGCGGGGTCATTGGACCTTACTTTTTCGAAAATGAGGTTGGATCAACAGTTACGGTGAATGGATTGCGCTATCGAGAGATGATTAATGATTTTTTATGGTCGGAGTTGGATGGTATTGATCTGGACAACGTTTACTTTCAACAAGACGGCGCTACGTGCCACACAAGCAACGAAACCATTACTCTTTTACGGGAAAGTTTCCGGACCGTGTTATCTCTGGAAGAGGTGATCACAATTGGCCTCCGAGATCTTGTGATTTAACACCTTGCGACTTCTTCCTTTGGGGCCACGTGAAAGATAAGGTGTACGCCAACAGCCCAGCGTCGATTCAAGACCTCAAAGATAGAATTCGTGAGGCTATCGAGGACATAGGGCAGCCACTTTGCGATTTGGTTATGGAAAATTTCATGAAAAGGATATGGTCCTGTAAGCGTGGTCGTGGTGGCCATTTGGCTGATGTTGTTTTTCATTATTAACGGCATACCTTTCTCTTTATTAGGAAATAAACATCCGGTCATTTATCTCAAAAAATGGCATTTTTCTTTGAATACCAAAATAACACCTCTTGTTGGAAAACCCTGTATAACATATACATTTTTTTATGGGCGTGTGGTAACAAAAATATCGCTCTTACCTCCACAAGTGAATATTGCCCACCGAACTCAAATTTGTTTGTGGAGTTTGGATCTATATTTCGTCAAACTGATGTGTAGGTAGTTGTTGGAGGTCTCCCTTGACGTAAGTCTTCCATAACGCAGCATTACAATTTTGTCTAAAATTAATTTTTCATACAATTTCCTGGCACTTTCTTGCTTCCTTTTCCCTACCACCGCTTCGGTTTCAAACTTTTGGTACTTTGTATGATTTTAACTGAGGGATCTTTTTAATTTTTTGAACATAATTTTTCTGAAAAGGCCACTTTGGACGCATTTCCTCTAACATGGTAATTTGGGTGCCTTTTCACTTGCATTTTTACTGAACCAGCGAGTTTATCAGTTGAGGATCAAAGTTTTTTGCCAAAACCTTCAACTATCTAAACCAAAGGTGATCCCTTAACTTCTTTTAGAACGCTTTTTACCTTTACAAACCTTTTTTTTGGTTCCAAGCAGGATTTTCCTGCATAGTGTATACTTTTTTTTTAAATTGTTTACGTTCAATTGCATTCATTTTTGCTCAGAATATTATAAATTTTTTAGTTGATATAATTGTCCTTTTAATTAATTATAATGATATAATTTTCCTTTTAATTTTTCGAAATCTTTACTGCTACTATTTGACCTACTAAAAGTCAGGCAGTTCGTTTGACTGCCTTCGTTTCTTCTGAAAAAGTTTACTTAAGCTCAAAGTGATTCTTAAAGTGAATGATTTCCAAATAAACCATGTAATCTCCCTAACGTTTAAAATAACAAGTTCAGTAAGTTTGGTTAGGAACAGTGAGCCTCGAAGTTTTAGTCCTTTCAACGCCAGGGATTCTGCCTCGATAGTAAAACGGATATCGCGCTGGTTTTTCAGAGGTTCTAGATTCAATTCCCAGGTTGGGCTGGTTAAACGCTCGTCTATTTCCATCGCTAACCACAGGAAGCAGATGAGAATGATTAGAAACGCAGAGTTCGCTCTTGGCAGGTAATGGTTAAACTTCCAAGTAGGAGAGGTAGACTGCCAACTGCCGTTCAGCTCCAAACTGTTAAGATTCGCATTCGTTAAGCGTTCTCTCGGTGTTGCATACATAGTGTTCCACCTAACAGGTGGAATTTTGGGTATCACAAGGGGCCATTAGGACCTAAGTGTCCCTCAAATAGAACATTGACAGATAGAATGTATGACAAGATGGTTTCGTTTGCTTGCTCAGAATGACACCTACGATAGTCGTCATTATTTAGCAATCCTAGTCTTTCAGCCTGTCTACCATATACGCAGTTCTCTGTGGGCACAGCAGCTCCTGTGCTGATGGAGTTCCGGCCTAAGTTGAATTGTTCTTCAGATTGCCTTCTGTTTAGTGTGGCTTAGGTCTTTCCTGCAAGAGATTGTTTGTGTTTTCGCCATAACGCTGCTTGAATTTATGTTTGAACGTTTTCAACGAAAGGGAGTGGAATATCCCATTGATTTTGTGTTGATAGTATCGCTAATTCATTGGCTTTGGTGTTGTCTGTGCCGCCTGTGACGTGGTACTCAATAAGGGTTGGACTGCGAGTATGGTGTTTAGGGATCGGCAGCAATCCAAGGCGAGGTTTGATGTTTTAGAACCATCAGCAAAGGATTTAATTGCCTGTCTATCTGAATTAATGTAAATGTTCACTTTGCACAGTTTGGTGTCAAACAGCCACTTTGCGGCCTGCAGTCAGTCACAACTTTAGTTTCAAAGACGCTGCAGCAGTCGGTTAGTCGCACTTTAATGGATAATAGTCTTTCCAAGCATTCAACCAGTTTTAAAATTGAATGCAGTAATAAACTTATTAACAACAACAAAATTAAAATCAAAGAAAACGCATTTTGTTTTTACATAGACGAAAACACATTTATTTTTACTATCATAGAATTTAATAATAAAAAAAAAAAATTGCAAACAATGCACATACATTCATGCATTAGCATAGAATACACTCGGCTGTATGTATGTACATGTGTGAGCGCATAAATTCTGATAAAGAAAAAAAATCGATAACAAACAAGTGACTCTGACTAAATATTTAAATATTAGTTATAAATAAATTTAAATATATATTCATTTAACTGTACGATAAAGGCATTCTCTGTTTACTTGTAATTTTTGTGGGGTTTCTTGTTTTTGTTTTTATTGTTTTATTCCATTTTCCACTACATTATGCTAATGTTGTATGTATGTATGTACGACTGACTTAATGTTAGCTTGTAAAATATACCAAAGTATCAGTTACCAATATGATTTCCACAAATATTTGTAATACACGCACATTTCAAAAAATGTATATTTTTTGTATTTACTAGAATTTTGCATTTGCTATAATTTTGTGTATGTATGTGTATGAGAAATTTCTCTACCAAATAGTTTACCCAAAAAAAGCTGCTTCCAAAATGTTTCATAAAAATGTCTAAAATTTTGCATACATAGTCTACAAGATTTTTGGATTTTTGTTGTTTGGTTTTTCAATGCAGTTTTATAAGTTTGTATAAAAAGAATATTGTTTTGAATTACAATTTTATAAAAAGTTATTTTTGGGTATAGCATTGCAGCTGCTAGCTTAGACATGGTTACAGCGATATCCAATTAGAGTTTCGTTTTATATGTTAAGGTACACCAACAATTTTATTTTTTTATGGGCTTTGTGTGTCTGATAATTTTATCTGCAGCCATGCAAGTCTCCAATATACTGCGGTATCTATGCGCAAAGATTGTGTCTTTACATTTTTTAGGTATTGTATAATTGTAAAATTTTCGGTTTTAATTTATTTTGAATTGGAATTTTGCGCCAGTTGGTTGTTGTTTTAATATGTATGTTAATGCTTTAAAATTTCAATTTGCTCTAAATAGTGTTTAATTCTTCTCTCATACAATTATTATTTGTACTAAAAATAAGCGTATTAAATTTACAACAATTAAAAGAAAACATTACAATAACAAAAATTATAAGTTAGTCAATTTTCTATGCGCTTACAGACACAACTCGATCCAGCTACATTTAACAATATATATATATATGTATGATTTTTATAATTTTATGTTGGTTTATTTTTTGTATGTTGTTTTTTTTTTGTTTTTGTAAAAGAACATTCATCATTTTACTAACAATAAGAAAAAATTGGTCCTTTGGAATGCGTTACAAAAATAAAAATAAGTGGGCAAAAACACGACAAGAAAAACACAGTGCGGGATGTATAAACTTGGGCTACAAATCTTATCGAAAAGTGATAATGTTTGTATATGTATTTATATGCATTATGTACTAAGTATATATGTGGGCATGTGTATGTGTGGCATATTTAACGCTTTATGTGTACGTGTATCCATATATATATATATATGTGTGTTTGTTTGTGTTGTTTTATATATCGAGCGCCATTTTCACCAGCTCCAGTCCAGACTTTTCCAACGCCTCAGAACCCATATTGCTCTGATATATGAATTGGTGCCAACATTTGCTAAAATGACAGTTTTGACAATTGTACCCAGAAGTGGTGAAATCTGCACTCAGCGACATTAAGAGCACTCATATTGATAGGGATCGTCGCTACCTATATCCAACTATTCTCTATGAATCTAAAACATAATGCACGTGTACTGCCTGCAACAATAAATAAACTAATCACCGTTTAACATGCATCATTTACCACTTTTCATCTACCATATGTCTGTACATGATTTTAGGTGTAAAACTATTTTACTTCCATACATTTTTAATATGAATTTTGTCATTCATATATATTCAGTAAGTAGGTATATACTCGTATATATGTATTAACCTGTATTTGTGTAACTATTTCACATGTTGTGTTGTCTTTTCTGTGTATGCACTATGTGTGTGTGTTGTATGTTTGTAACAACATTAAAAGCTTTACATACTCGTATTCTCAGCGCTTTTGCCACATTGAATAGAAAATATGCCGTTTGCGATTATATAAAGAAAATGTATAAAGGAAATGTATATAATGTATATATTTCTATGCGAAATCAAAGCTATTTCAAGGAATTGCACTTGCTTTCGATAAATTAAAACAAGGCGTGCGCTGTCTTTGAAGCTACGGCCATTATTTTGTTACATTCTACAAATTGTTATGTTCAAATGTTGGTCGCACACCATTTCGATTTGGTGACCTCTCGAGCAGGAATGTAGCCAGAAGTTTGCAAACAGGGGTGGAGGGTTTTGAAGTACTTTGTTTCATTCAGTTAAAAAATCAAATTCAAAATGTATTTAATAGATGGAATTATGAAATTATTATTATTATAATTTAATAGATGGAATAGAAATTAATGATTAATTAAAAAGTTTTAAAAGATGCCAAATTAAAAAAAATAAAACTGTAAGAATTAAGCTTGACCCTCTAACCGGTCAAAGTGACTCTAAAGTGATTTATCTCTAAATCTAAAATTACACCAAAAATACAATACTATTTTTTTTCAGTTGCTCTTTAGTAACAACTGTGGGGGTTTTCTTGTAAGTTTGAAAGCTGAAATTTATCCCTAACAAACTGTTGTTGTATTGGTCAAAATAATGCATGAGGGTGGTCGGAGTTTCCGACTTTAAGACGAAGATGACAGCGCTCGTCAACAAAAGGTAGCGAAACCATTCACAACTCTCAACCACACTTTAGCAAAACTAAACTACTTAAACTAACTAATTTCTATTTCTATTTTCGAGAAAGTTGTTGTTTAAAAATAGTTTCAAACAATTAATGTGAGCGTTTTTGTGAAAATGAAAAAAATCATTAAATTATTTGACGCTGTCTACAGGCACTATGGACCATTATTTACCTCAGTGAAATTTTCGACAGCTGAACTTTAACGTGGCCGCATCAGCTTGGTTGACAATGAACGTGTGGGACGTTCAAAAGCTGCAACCACTGACGATATCGTCGCTTAAGTTCACTGAATGGTGCTAGAGAACTGTGTAATTAAAGTGAGAAAGATAGCAGAAGCTATGAATATGTCCAAAGAACATTTTTGTCACATATTGAATCAAGATTTAGGCATGAAAAGCTGTTGGTGCATTGGGCGTTTGCTGACGTTAGACCAAAAATGTGTCTGAATGAAAATTTCCAACGCTCTGTTAGCGCAATAAATCAGAACTGAGATAAGAGTGTAGACTTACAAGGAGACTATGTAGAAATTTTGAAAATGTTAAGAAAAAATGTCTTGCTTTTTTGTTAGGTCGCAAACTTTTCAGATCACCCTCGTACTTTCAAATATAAACGCTACATGCGTAATTTTCTACTAAAAAATAATAAATTCGTTTTACTCGTATACCAAATTCACATTTCTAACCAAGCAATCTGTTTTCAAACTATTGACAAGTAAGTAAATAACTTAATTAATATTTCTCGAATTTTTGTTATTTCTCAAATTTCTAATATTTTTGTAATTTACATAAGTTGTAATTTAAGTATCTTTTTTTATAATAAATAATTAAATTTTTTTATGGATTACTTGTTTTCATATTATTTTTTGTTCATTCTGCACAACATGAACAACTTTTTGAACAAATTTATTCAAAGTCAGCCCACAATGCAGATGGGCAAATTTTTTAATAAAATAATAATATTTTCATGAAACTTCATGTTGGGGTTACAAACAAGTTTTGAGGGATTTACAAAAAATTGCATAACTATCATTAAATTTAATTAGACCATCTGGTTGCTGTAATTTTAATGTTAAAATGTTAATCAAGCCATCTTTTGTGTGAACAGAACACTTGTTGGAAAAGTCATCGAGACAGCTATGGAGGCGATTCAATGGGATATTCTACCACACTCGCACTTTTCACCAGACATTGACTGCGACTTGTTCTGTTCGTTGACTCATGGCCTGGCAGAGCAGCATAAAACTTCTTATGAAGAAGCCAAAAATTGGGTCGATTCTTTGATTGCTTCAAGTAGCGACTGTGAGTTCGCTGAAGTCTCTCAAGATTGGCATTAGTGTACCGTTTTATTATTGCTTCCTCGCATAGGTCTTCCCTCACACGGGAGAGAATAGAAAGCATTAGATTCAACCCACATTGTTCAGATAGAACTTGTGCATTTCGGTCTTGTCTTGTCTGGTTTTGTTTGACAGATTGGCTGGAAAGGCAGCTAGACTATTCTCAAAGGAGTTTAGACTTTTAAACGCTAAGGCAGGACAGACCCGTTTTCTTCTCTGCAACTTCTTCAAAAAGAATTGGAGGGGATAGATAGAGATACTATGAGAATTTAGCAGCATATCGTATCAGTTATGCGGGATCGCCTCAAAGGGCAAGAATTTTTTTGAATGCGGATTGCGTATGTTGCATCAAAGATGAGAAAAGTCATAGCTAACAATGGACCATACTTTGAGTAAAATACTTTGTACCAATTTCTCTCAACTCAATCCTTCAAAGTTATACAAATCTCTCAAAACTTATTTTTGTCTCCAACAGTTACATATTTTAAGCCATAATTAAACAGAATTGCAATCAAATACATTTTTAATCATCATTGCAGAATTTAAATACAGCACTCCTTACCCCCCACTGGCTGCATCCCTGCTTTCGGCACTATCGACTACATTCTCTGCCCTCAAACGGTTTTCACTTTTCCATGTGACATCTCTCAACAATTTTCCACAGACACATTGCACTTGTACTTATGTATGTCTGTATGTAAATTTGCTTAAACTATGAACAAAATTGTACAATATTTGGAATTTTCGTTTTCACTATTTGGTACTTAAATAACGTTTTGGTACTTTACGCTTTTGGTTAAACATAAATATGTATGTATGTGTATATGTATTGCATATGTGTAGGTATATACATATATGTATGCATACATATATGTATGCATGTATGTATGTGTGTGTAGTTAACAAGTAGTGTATGTAAAATAAATATTGCATTTCTGTACATGATAAAAGTTACTACTACTCGCACATTTCACTATTATAAAATTTAACTTTAACATTTTCGCGTCCACACACTTCTATGCGATATTTGCACAATTACAAAACACCAACTCGCACATCCGTGCAGCAAACATTTAATGCGCCATTGCAAATGGCAAATAGTTATACATTTCGCATTAAAATGAAAATTTAAAGCTAATTACATCGTTTATTGGTGTAGAAAATCTGACTAAATATGCAGCAAACGCTGATTGACTGATAACGACACGACTTGACGAACAATTGGAATTCAAAGAATCTGAAATTTTCGGTTTTTAGTCGGCGTATTCAGGTGTGGCTTTGATTTGTATCTTTTCGTGGCAACAACATTAACTCAGAATGCAAACAACTACAAAACAACGAATTTTGGCAGCGCAAACAAAATGTAATTCAGCGAATGTGGCTTAATGAATGAATGAATGCGGAAAACAAAGAACGAAATGTTTTATTTGTTTTTAGCCTCAAAGGTTTTGCGACAAATTTGCTTTCTAAAAATATTTATATTGCACTTGGATATAGCTTCACGTGCGAACGAGGTCATGAACTATGAGATTCTGTTGACAAATTAATGGTACTGAAAAATATAACTAGGGAACTTGAAATTGTTTGTTTTTTGGGAAAAAAGTTATTAAAGCACATATTGGTGATTTGTTTAAAGTTCAGAGGAAATCAATGAGAAATTTAAAACTGTATGCAACATGGTTAAGTTAGGTTAGGTTACACTTTCATTTGGGAATCCTGTTGGCTCCCTTGTGAGGCTCTTCAATTTGAGTACAGACAAAATATTATAAGTTATGATAAAACTTTGATTCGAAAGTATTTATAAAGATTACTACACGTGATGTAAAAAAGTTCTGACAGTTATATACTTAGGGTGTATGTAGCCTGAACTGCTGTCTGAGGTGAAATCTCAAAACTGTTGAATGAATCCTAAATTAACAACACACATTTTTGTTATAGCATTAAGTTGTTATTGTTAAAGCGAAAACTTCTATGTGTCATATTTCAAGGTTGTTTAGAATGTGACGAAACGTGGGCTAAAAGAAACTGAATTAAAAAAACTAATTGATAGGCGAATAGAAAAAAGAGACGCTCGAAACTGCAAGGAGCGCCAAATTAAGTCATTTGGATCTGATTATTTATTTCAAGAAGCGACCACCTGTATCAGTCTTCTTTACTGCGGTGCAAACGTCCACATCAAATCTAAAGTTTTTCAATATGAATACAGATATTCCCGTTGAGAGGTTAGAAAAAGACACATACACCCCGTTTTGAGGTTAGAAGAAGTTAATAGATAAAACAGTTTCAAATTTCTAAGCTCAACGCAAGTTTTGAACTGCCCAACTGAGTGATGGAATCTAAAAGTTAGAAGAAGTAGGGATCTAGTTAGAGTCAAACCACTGCGGCCCAAGAGGTCTAAACTATTATGACGGACTATCCATTGAATGTAGATTCTCTGTGGTGTCAGAAGGTATGAGAACATAAACGATATAGTGAACTTTTATTTGAGTCAAATTCTGTGAATATGATTTTCAGTTAACAAACATTTTCTGACGAACTTAAAGCTGTAAAAAGTTAAGAAAAGTGGGTCAAACTGAAGATTTAAGCTCAACTAAACTCGTGAAAATCAGAAATGAAATTTTAGGAGTATGATTTTTATAACATTTTCAATAAGCAAGCATTTTCTGACGATCTTATGGCTGTCAAAAGTTAAGAAATTTGGGTCAAGCTGAAGATTAAAGCTCGTCTTAACTCGTAAAAATCAGAAATACAATTTTAAGAATATGATTTTCAAACATGTTCAATATGCAAGAATTTTCTGACGAACTCAAATTTGTTAAAAGTATAGAAATTTGGGTCAACCTAAAGATTAAAGCTCGTCTGAACTCGTAAAAATCAGAAATAAAATTCTAAGAATATAATTTTGAAACCTTTTCAATAAGCAAGCATTTTCTGACGAACTCAAAGTTGTTAAAAGTATAGAAATTTGGGTCAAGTTGAAGATTTAAGCTCATCTAAACTCGTAAAAATCAGAAATGAAATTCTGTGAACATAATTTTTTAAACATTTTCAATTAGCAAGCATTTTCTGACGAACTCAATATCAGAAATGAAATTCTAAGAATATAGTTTTGTAACATTTTCAATAAGCAAGCATTTTCAGACAAACTCAAAATTGTTAAAATCTGTTAAAAACCTTCTCAACAATATCTCTCATTATATATCTCAAATTTTTATCTGTTTCCATATTCAAGCCCATCAAAGTTAGTTCCACCCATTAAATCTATAACGATTTGAACATGTTTTTAAAAATATAAAAAGTGGTTACATTTTGTTTAGATTTTAATTAGTCAATTAGTCTCTGTGTTGCGATTTACTGTAGAAATTACAATAACAAATACCATATCCCAACTTATAATTCCAATAAACAATAAAGCCAAAACACTTTAAAGCGAATTTTCGTAATTTTTTAGAATGGTGCAAATATTCTGCAATCAGCCTAAGCTTAACAATTTTCTAAGTTTTGAAAAAATCCTATCTTCGTCTAAGGCCATAAGTTGAAAACCTCCAGCTCCAAAACTGAAACACACAGGTGCAATCTAGAGCGATTGTCTGTTCAAAATGACCCGTCTATATAAAATGCCAATACGACTATATAGCAACTATAGTACAGCTGTGGCGTTTCGAATTATTTAACATTGCCGTGACATCGATTCATGCATTATTCATGGTTCTACATTCAATATACCGTTGTATATATGTATATGTAGCGGGGAAATACGAATCTATATACGCGTACGTTGCAATGATAATTGCACTCAGGTATTGTGTTCGACAAAAAGCAGAGCAGCTTTGTTGTTCAGTTCCCATGTGTGTGGTTCAATGATTGCAAAAACACTTTAAGCAAATATCCAAAATAATAATGAAGTTTGTTGGTGTATGTTGCACATTTAATATAACGAATACGCCAGGAAGTTGGAATGGATTTACTGCGCAAAAGTTCGCCGAAACTGAAGCGCATCGCCACGTGTCAGTCGTTAACCTTAAGTCAGTTGCTGTAACGTAAAGACCGCATTGGTACAAGTTGGCTGGTCACCTTGGAGTCATTCCACTACTTTTTACAAAAACGACGTCTATACTTCTTCAGTATACGATTTGCATGATAGAATTTTGATATATTCTTCTGCACATATTTCGCGTGCAAATATTTGATAAAGTTCTCCTTTTCGAATGTTTTGTAGTTATCAGGTACGATTTCTTCATGATGTATTGTGGGCAGGTCAAATTGTGATGTCAGGCTGTTGTCATTGTTCTCTTCAAGCTCGGCTGTCTGGCTGGAAGCGGCCGGCGTGCGCGTGCTCGTCGCTTTATCGGCATTTTTATCAGTTAATGGCGCCATTGTTGTTGGTTTTGTAGACGATGATGCTGTTGTTGTTTCACTTTCATTTTGTACGCTTTCTCGTGTGGCCGTCATTTGCAATTCGTCCAGTACATTTCGCTGTAAATCGTCCAGCACTTCCATCAATTGCAAACCATTGACTCGTTCGGCGTTCGCAGTCCCATTCGCATGGGACGTCGCCTCGACTGCATCCGCATGTGCCACAACGCTCAGCACATTCTCGTTCATATCACATTGTAAAACGTATAAATCACTATCGCTAACTAAAATTTCTTCTAAATTGATAAGCAGCACGTCTTGAGCGTCTTTATCTTCCATATCGTAATCCTCGGGATCGGATGTAACGCCCGCTTGTCGGTACATTTCGGCCAGGGCTTCCTCAACACTCAGTTCACGTTCCAGCGGTTTATGCTGAGCGTCAGCGTCCTCGTCGTCGTCGCCGTCGCCGTCGGCATTCGTAACGGATATAAATGTTGGTGCACTAGTTTCGAAGGAACTACTTAAGGCAATTTTACAAAGGTCACTTAACTTTGGTATTTTATGCTCTACTTGGTCTAATTCATCGGCTATGTTGTGGCCGATTTGGTCAACTAACTCCTGATTTAAGCTATGAATGCGTGGAGATAGACCATTTAGATCTATGCAAGCCGTTGCGAGAGACTTTAAGCTGGCTATAGGGGTGTCACTATCATCTATACTACTTGCACTAGTTTTAGGTTTTTTCTTGTCTTCGACTGTGTCCTCTAATACTTCCTGGGATTTCGTCGGTACTTCAATAGATTTCACGGGTACTTCATCGCATTCTGCCTGTACTTCATTAAATTTATACTGAACTTCATCGCATTCCATCTGTACTTCAATAAATTTCGGCGGTAACTCTTTAAATTCTGTCTGTACTTCATTAGATTTGGAATTCACTTCATCGCATTCAGCGTGTACTTCAGTAGGTTTCGACTGTGCCGTTTCATATTCCGTCTGTACTTCATTAGATTTGGGCTTCACTTCATCGCATCTCGTCTGTACTTCATTAGATTTGGACTTCACTTCATCGCATTCCACTTGTATTTCCTTAGATTTGGGCTGCACTTCATCGCATTCGGTCTCTACTTCAATCGATTTCGACTGCACTTTTTCACATTCTACCTGTACTTCATTAGATTTTTGCTGCACCTCATCGCATTGCGCTGATATTTCAATGCGTTTTGTCTGGTCTTCATCGGCCCTCACCTGTACTTTACCAAATTTCTTCTGTACATCATTCGATTTCTCACGCACCTCATCCCAATGTTTCAGCTCTTCTTCCGATGTGTCCAGCACATCGATTGATGTTGCCAGCACTTCTGATATTTCTGAATCATCATCTGAAATTTCAAACACTTCATCCTGTAAATTTTCACGTGCTTCATTTGAAATCGCCTCCACCTCTCCGACTGTTAGCTGCTCTGCATCTAAATTCTCCAGTGTTACATCGGAACTCTTCTGTTCCACTTCTTCCACATGAAGCTCAACCGCGCATTGCTCATTTCCCGCCACCTGCACTACACTGTGCGCTGCCACAGCGTCGACACAATCATTTTGGGTCGTCTGTCTCTTATCTGCATTGCTCGAATTTTGAAGGCCACATGTCACCTCGTCTTCATCAGTAGTAATGTTGCTTTGTTTGTTTACGGTTTCGACAATATCACTTTGGCGCTCGTCATGTTCATCGCTATCGCCTTCTAGCATTTTTTTCAAATTAGCGATATCGTTGACGTTTTCTGCATTCGAACCTTCTCGCACCATATCTCCATATTCACAGTCTGAGGTATGATCATCAAATTTCTGCGAAACGCGCGACAACACGATATCGTCAACCGACCTATGCTGTGACAATTCCTTTTCCAGCTCCTCAAGTTCATTCAGATCGCTCTTCTCACTTGCATTGCTCAATGTATCATCATCGTCCGAGGAGCTTGATGTCGATGACGAGTCCGTTGAGTTGTCCGACGAAGATGAGGATGAAGAAGTATTCGAACTGACTGACGAATTGTCTGTCAGTGAAGCATTGGAGTTTTCGTCAACTTCAATTACACCAACATATTTATTGCTCTCACTCAACAAGTTGTCATTGTCATTATTTGTAACGTTTGCTTGAGAACACAACGAATTTGCAGGCGATCCAAATGACAGTTTGGGTTCAAGTTCGGTTGTTTGACTGGCTGTGTCAAACACTTCCGTATTCTTGTCGGCATTTGCGTTTGGCAAAATTTCAACAAATTGTTGCGGCTCATTTACTTTCCACGCTGCGGTATCTGTCTCGCCTTGTTCTTCTCGTTCTGCCACTTCCCTTGTGTGGCTCGCTTCTTGAACATCGTTCGCATTTGTATTTTCAACAGTCGATTGCAGACTAATATCAGCAATAATGCTTTGCATGGGACCGCTTTCAACATCCATAGCATCTGGTGTACAGTTTAGACTTGAATCGCTGCGTCCATCCATCGGTTTGAATTCTTCAGCATCGTCATTATCGTCCACATGGCCCGGCACAATAACATTGCATTGCATTGGAACAATATTTTTGGGCAGTAATTCGTCGGCAATAATGTCAACAAATGGTTTTTCTGTATCGTTTGCAAATTTTTCTATAAACTCAACATCACTTTTATCAGCAGGCGTTGCAACATCAGCGTCATTTAATGAGCTCTGCGACTCACTGCTATTCGCGCACAACTCTTCTTTGGCGACAGCGATGACGATGTCTTTTATTGCCTGATTTTCCATATCCCCCAAAATACCATCACGAAACGCCTCCGTATTCACAATGCCTACACTCAAGCATTTCAGTGTCTTTGGATTGTAGCGCATTCTGCTGCCTCCTGCGGAATACTTCTTTGCCGACTGGCGCTTGATCAACGGCAAGCGTCGCTCTTTCAGCGTCGCTATGTGCTGCTGCACCAAAGCGGACGTGTCCAACTTGGCTCTACTAAAGCGAAATCTTCGCTGCGAACGCAAAAGTTTATAGTAAAATGCCAATGCTTTGCGGTTTCTTGCATAAGCGTCGTACATTCTGTGCTTGTCAACACTCAAGGTGCCGTCGCCGTTAACTTGCGGCTTGTGCCGTTCGCTGTCCTTTCTTTTTCGGCACTTTTTTGTGTGGCCCTTGGGAAAATTTTGATTGATATTTCTGCTATCATTGGCAATCAACGCGATTTCCTCCAACGCTGGTTTTTTGTGCTTCTCATCTTTGCGACTTTCACTGAATTTTCGCTTCCTTTTGTAGAACTTTGAAAAGGCCTTAATGTTCTGTGCGAATTCGCGTTCAGTTTCCGAATTACGTTTAATATCTTCATTGGTCTCTGCACATAATATCACCTCGTCAGACTTTAATTTGCGAATATCCGTTGGTGGTTCTGAGTCTGCGTTCACTTTGTCACTTGTGGTGTTGTTAACTTTGTTGCTATCTTTGAGCAAGTGGTTTACGTCCGTATCGCTGCCGATTTTGTTGATGAAGGTCTCGTATTCCTTTTCGAATGTGGACTCGTTCGAGTGGCTGTTATTGTCGCACTCAATGTCTTTGATGAACGGCGCTGGGTTATCCAGTGGCAGCACAGTCCCACTTGGCTCCGCATCAGCATGAACAGTTGACAAGGCATATGCAACCTCGTCCTCAACCATATCCTGATCGGGGGCCATTTTGGGCGGAGTGTAGGCAATGATTGGTTTGGCGGAGCAGGTGGCGTTTACCTGGTTACCGCTGTGCAGAAAGTCAGCGTCTGTCGCGTGCGGCAGCAGTCCCTTGAAACTAGGAGCGTCGGCAGTTGGCCCCATTTCGGGGCTTGACACATTGCATTCATATGACGCCTTAGCGGGCTTCAATGCCTCCACCTTCTGCGTTATTACACTATCACTGCGAATCGGTCTCACCACTTCCACGACAGGCATTTTAACCTTCTTGCTTTGCAATTCGTCGAGTTCTTTTTCCACATCGAAACCGCCGAATGGAATGTCCTTCATCTCCATGCTGGTTTCCTCTTTGGCCGGCGTCAATGTGGGCGCCACATTATTCGACTTTTCAATATCAATAATAATATCGGGCAGGTTAATGTACTGATTAGTCTCCACGTCGACGGTGCTATCCACCGTGATGCCGACATGTATCTTCGGCCGCGTATTGAAGGAGCTCTTGAATTGCAGGTGGTTTTCCATGATTTGCTGCTGTTGTTGTTGCTGCTGCGTTGCCGATAACGGCAAGGATGCTGTTGCGGCTTTATACGACTGCGGTACGCCAGTGACATTGTCGTGTACGTATGCTGCGGGTTTCCCGCTCTCCCTATCACCCGCTTGCAGTGGCACAGTCGATTCGGTCGCCTGCGATTCGGGTTCAATGAAGTTCAATTCTTCGGTAGTTGCGCCACTAACACTGGCAGCGTAATCTTCTTCATCCTCATTCCAGGTGCTCAGGAAGTCGCGCAAACTCAAGTTCTTTGTGTTTGTGCCAGTCTTGTCTGCACTCTCCACCTCCGCACGGCTGGCATAAAGAGTACTGCTGACACTGTTCAGCTCGTACGGCGCGTAGCTGTTGCCGCCGGCCGCATGCTCGTCCAGGTTGGTTAACTGTGCTGACTGTGCCATGTAGCAGTCGACGCCTTGCCTCGCTGTTGCCGCTGTCGTCTTACGATAGTCCAACAGCGACGCTTTGGCGCTGTTTGCCGCATACGAAGGAGTCGGTTGCGTGCGCGTCGCAGCCGCGTGGTGTTGCTGGTGTTGGTGTTGTTGATGTTGATATTGCTGGTATTGCTGATGCTGCGTAGGCTGCATTGCTGCGCTGGCGTAGTTGTCGTACGTTGCCTGCACATTGAGATCATTATAGAAAGCGGCGGACAGGTCGCCGTGCATTTGCGTCGTCGCTATGGCTGGATTGAGGGATGATTGGTGGGCGGTGGCAGCAGGTGTGCTGCCGACGTAGTGTTGGTTTGCGCCCGCTGCCGAGGGATAATTGTAGTTCAGATGCGCTGTGGCCGCCTCGTACGACGATGCGGCCGCGAAGAGATCAGTTGGACTTTTGGTTTTGTTGGCGTGCGGCGCGTAGTCGAGCATACCGTACTTGCCGCTGCCGTTGTTAGTGCTGGCGTTGTTGCCGCCGGTGGGGGCAAAGTGCGGCTGCTGTGCATGTGGCGGGTAGTTGTTGGCGGCAATGAGATGTGACGGCCGTGGGTAGTAGCAATTCTGCTGCTGAAACGGTTGTGTGCAACAACTTTGGCGCGATGCGCCCGAGGCGGCGGCAGTTGCGCTCGCGTAGTGGTGTGGCAGTGAGGGATGCGTGGCTGATACGGTTGCCCCTGGCGGCAAGTGTTGCAAGCGTTCGGTGATTGGGGGACCAAGGTGCGAGTGGGGCGAGGCGGGCCAAACATTGCGTGCCGCCGACATGTACTGCTGATGGTGGTAGTAGGAGTTGTACTTGTCGTACTTGCCGGCGTACTTGTCGTGCGGGTAGTACATGTCGCGTGTGCTGTTCGCCTGCTGCAAGTAGGCGGCGTTCGTTGGCGGCACAGTTGCAGTCGGAATGCTGTTGGACGGCAGTGGCGGCGGCAACGAGCGACAGTTGCCGGCCGCATAGTCCATGCTCCAGTGCCACGACGGCGTCTTGCGGTACGAATCGGCGGACATTTCGGGCGGATACTGCGGTGGGTGGGTGGCCGACGACGGTGGCGGCGGCACGTGTGGCGGATATGTTACAGGATTCATGGAACCGGCAGATAGCGTGGACGCGGCTGGAGTAGCGGTGGGCGTGTACATGTACTTGTCGTAGTAAGTACTGTTGTTGGTCGCACCACCACCGCTGGTCGCATAGGGTGAGCTCACATGCTGGCGGCTGTTGACGGGCGACGCCGGTAGAGGCTTCACTGCCGCAGTGTATGTGGCGTCTTGCAGCGTTTTGCCGGCGGCATAGTACGACTGATGCTGCTGATATGTGGCGCTGGCTGCATTCGGCAAGTGTCCGCCGTAGTTCGCATAGTCGGTGGTGGGGCCGTGGCTGGTCATTTTCGTCGGCACATTATACTTGTAGGGGTCGAAGTAGCCGACTGGCGTTTGATTTGTCGCATGCAGCGGCTGTGCGTAGAAGGGCGTTGCTGCTGCCTGTGGCTTGGCCGATGTGTTGCTTGACTCGCCTGAATGCGCGGCAAGCTTGCCGTAGGCGCCAGTCGAAGAACCGCCAATGTTGGAAGTGTGGTGGCCATGAAGCTGTTGCGCGGGTGACACGGGCAACTTGGAGTTCACGGCGGCGAGTTTTTCGTTCGACGCATAGGCGAATGTCGACGCGTGCCGTGCACTGCTGCCGCTGCGCTCCACACTCGACATATGCTGGTAAGTGCCTGCGCCCAGGTAGGAATCGTAGGAGTTGTAGTGTGGCATCACCTGCGCTTGGGACGCCATGGGGTACGAGTGCGACTGGTAGTAGGACGAACGCTGATGCGAGTCCGCATAGGTCTCGCTATAGTAGGGCGTGACCGCTGCAACTGTGGCCACCGGAATCGGCTCCACCGTGCCCACTGGTGTTGTCGAGTGCGCATCGTAGTGGCTGTGGCTGCTGCTGTTGCTGTTGCTGCCCGCCGAGGCGGGATTGGTGGGCGTGGTGGTGGCGCTGCCGTAGCCGCTGCTATTGCTGCTGCTGCTGTTGCTGCTGTGCGCGCTCGAGCTGGAGTTGGCGACGAGCGGTGTCGCCACTGCGGCGGCACTGGACTCCACTGCTACTGCTGAATCCATGTTGCTCCCAAACAGTGATGGAATCGAATGCTGCAAACAATGCAAAAAAAGTGTCTTTATTACTCAGCTGAAGTTCTTAGAAATACAAGTAATACAAATGGATTTAATACCTAGGAATGTATGGAATTTATGTATTTTCAATGAATTAAAATCAGAATTTTTCGTTAGCCGTCTGCGAATGAGAACGCGTCGAACGCGTAGTTCACTTAATGGTCAACACAAATCAAATGCGCGTCGACTGTAGCAGCAATAAAAGGCTGGACAGCGCCAACAATTGCGCTCACGACCACAAATCCAAAGCACAATCCTACACACGCACACGCGCGCCACTCCGCACTAATAGCGAGTACACCTATGTATATGAATATGAAAAGTGGGAAAAGCGTACATACAGATAATCGACCGTCATTTACTAAAATGTTCATTAAATATTAACGATTAACTGTCATTTTTGTTGGTCAACTCTTCTGCGTCAACTCAAACGCGCTGACCGGCGACAAACTTCACCCAACCCGCCGCACAAACTTGCAGCGCCACAATGAGGCCACTCGGACTCGGACTCAGACTAGCGAACGCCTACAACAAAAACCAATAATAGCGCCTACTCGGGGTATTCCATGCAATAACAAATGTGCCACCTGTGAGTGCGCTGTCTGCGCCGCGCGACTATTATCAGCCGCTCCGTCTCCCCGTACCAAACCAACCCCTTTCCAGGTCAATCGGTCATTTCATCGGTTTGCTTCGGCCACCCACCATAACCTCTCCCCGTAATTAACGACCAGCATGTGGTGCAGTTTCGTTGAAAAATTACTCTACATTTTGAATTGTAGACTTTTCTTGTGCTGCCTCGACCCCATTCCCTTCCCCGACTCGGCCCTGTCCGGCCTGTTACGCACACAAGTGCACGCGCACATGTCAATTATTCCAATTCACTGCGAAAGGAAGCATAAGTGAGTCCGTCGAGCAGGGCGATTGTTTAGATGAACTTGATGCGAAGTTGCACGACATCGCCGCGGCTTTATGGAGCTAAAGTGTAACTTCTGCAGCAATGCAAATTACCTTCGATGTTAAGGTCAATGTAATTATATAAAAAGCCCGAGATAAGCGTTTTATAAACATATATTTTGTAAATATTTTAGAGAAGGTAATGATGCGCAGCGAAACGCTTCAAATACGTAGATAATTTCGACTGGTGCTGTGTCACATTGGAACAGTCGAGTAAACACTGCACAGAACACCCCAAATATTTAATGGTTGTGTAGTACACACATTTAATTACACTGATCAACAGCAAAATGGCTTTTCTGGTTCTGACATCAGTTTTAGGGTAATTAGGGACCGCTGATTTCGAATCCGCAAACCGTTTTGAAAACTTAGTTTCCGTTTTCGCAAAAAATGGGCGTGTCACTTTTTCGGATTTTCCCTGACTTTTTTCACGTTTGGGATTGTAATTTCAAACACAATAAACCGGTTGACATGATTTTCACTTTGTGTCATTTACAACACCTCACGGCTTCTTTTCCAATGTAATTTATTTGCATAAGTTTTAAAAATCCGCGGCAATTGGACCTCAAAGTCGGAAAATATGGAATTTCAAGGCGTTTTCTTTGATGTTAAAAAACAAACACATTTTTCGTAAATCAACTATCGAGTTATGTATAACACGAAAGCGGAAACATGAAATTATACAACACAGCCAAATTTTTTGGCGTGAGTCCCATTCTCATCGAAGTAATAGCAAAAATGTACCATAGTCATTTTCATAATTTATGATACTATTTCCTTAAAAAATTAAGGGCCTCAAAATATGCTCTTTTATATATTCCATTCACTGTCTGGAATACAAGCGAAAAACAAAAAAATTTTGAATTGCTTCAAACAAAACAAAATTAAAAACTTTGCATATTTGGAGGCTCTTACTTTTTAAGGGGAAACAACTGAAATCTGTTGAAAATGACTTTGGTACATTTTTGCTATTATTTCGATGAGAATGGGACTCACGCCAAAAAATGTGGCTGTGTTGTATAATTTCATGTTTCCGCTTTCTTGTTATACATAACTCGATAATTGATTTACGAAAAATGTGTTTGTTTTTTAACATCAAAGAAAACGCCTTGAAATTCCATATTTTCCGACTTTGAGGTCCAATTGCCGCGGAATTTTAAAACCTATAAAAATAAATTGCATCGGAAAAGAAACCGTGCGGTGTTGATAATGCAACGAGGTGAAAATGATGTCAACCGGTTTATTGGTCTAGAAATTACAATCCCAAACGTGAAAAAAGTCAGGGAAAATCCGAAAAAGTGACACGCCCATTTTTTGCGAAAACGGAAACTAAGTTTTCAAAACGGTTTGCGGATTCGAAATCAGCGGTCCCTACTTACCCTAGAACTGATGTCAAACCCAGAAAAGCCGACCAAAAGTCGAAATTTGTTGCCCTGTGTTATTAGAAAGTCACTATGTGTCGCATCGGGTATGTTAAGTTGGCTAATGTCGGTGTTGTGTGGTAATGGTGAAGCTAGTTGCATTCTCCATCACCACGTCAAATATATTAACTGTCTAATTGCTAGCATGGCCGAGTTCCAACATAATCTATTTAAGTAGATTTTATTGATTGGAACCACCGCCAAGAAGACCTGGAACGTGCAGATGCAACATTGGGTTACGTGGTGTGAGACTTTAACTATTCTTCCTAACTTCTTCTTAACACTAGAAAGACCATTGCGGTAATTTTGACGGGTTTTCATTTTGAAATATCTGCATTTTCTTTAGTATTTCTATCAACTTTTGCTTTAATGACTATTATTGTTTTAGGGTTCTAAAATTAGTTCTTCAGTTAGGGTTCTACAAGTACAATTAGCCAAATCCGGCGTGTACTTTTCGAGATATCAGCGGATATAATACATGTATGTAGTCTTTGTAGGTATGGAAAACTTGCGGTCTTTCTAGTGTTAAAGGAATCTTTATACAGTCTACTAAGTACATATTTATATACAATATAATAATATATCGTCTATCGTTGGAAAGGATAAACCATTACTTTCAGGACTTTGGACCGTTTGCCTTGATCGGATAATTCGTCTTCGAGATATGTGGCCTCAACTAAAATAAGAGAAAGAGAACAGGTTTTTCGAACTTTTTTCGAAAACGATTCTGTACAAAAAAAACAATATTTTGATTTTAGTGTTCAGCTACCCAAAAGGCAAAGCATGGGTTAAGGTGTTGTATAAAAAAAATGATTTAATAGGCCTATTGATTTCAAACTTGGTGAAAATCATTTTCAATTTTTTCGAAAATCAAAATCTAACGGGGTCAACAATGGATGACCCTGTATGTACCCCCGTATTGTATGGAAAAACAAGATTTTATGGGTCTTTTGAGTTTAAACTTAATGAAAACTTAATACTCACAGGTAAAATTATTCGAAACGTGTTTTTAATTTTTTCGAAATTTAAAGTCGATATATAAAAAAACTAAAAACATATGACTAAATAGGCCTTTTGACTTTGAAATTGACGAAAACACTTGAAATCAAGAATAATTAGACACGTGTTTTTAATTAATTTATTTTCAACGAGGGTTAAAAGTTTGTTTGGAGAAACAAGATTTTATGGGTTTTTTGACTTCAAGCTCGGTGAAAGTGCCCCAAATGACAAATAAATAAAAATCGTGGTCTCCGATGGGTTAAAACTTTGTATGGGCAAACATGATTTAATGAGTTTTTTACTTCAAACTTGGTGAAAGTGCTCGAAATAATAAATAAACCAACACGTGTTTTAAATTTTTCAAAAATCGAAATCTAACGGGCTAAGCCAAGTGTTAAACTTTGTATGGAGAAATATGATTTAATTGATTGATTGATTGATTTTAAATGTGGTAAAAATACTTCGAATTAAAATTTATTCGTCACGTATTTTTCAATTGTCGGTTAAGGTTCGTATACGGAAAGACTCCGATTGAAGTCAATAGACCAAACTTGGTGAAAACATTGAAAATCAAAACTAATTCGATACATGATTCTCATTTTTTTGAAATTGAAATCTAACAGGGTAAAACTTTTTATGGAGAATTATGATTTAATGGGGTTTTCACCTTAAAACTTGGTGAAAGTGCTTCAAATAATAAATAAACAGACACGTGTTTTTTAATTTTTTTACATTAAAAATTAACGGGATCAACGATGGTTTAAGAGTATATATAGGGATCATGATTTAATAGGTCGATTGACTGCAAAAATGGTAAAAGCACTTCAAATAAGAAGTAATTAGACAAGTATTTTTTCGTAAAAACCTGACGAGGTTAACAAGGGGTTAAGATAAAATTTGATTAATTAGGCTTATTGACTTTAAAATTGCGTGCAAAGTCGTGGGGCCCTGCTAATCATATATATACATATATATATTTGGAACGACTAGAAGTCTAATTGGACTGAAGTGGACTGTTGTGAGTGTCAAACTTATACACGAATGGAAGGGATCTACAATTGTATGCCAAATCCGAACCGCAAGTTGGGAGCTTTTTCATAGACACTTTTACCCTCAGAGGTTTGTATTGTTCTTCTATATTTTGGTAGTCACACAGCGACGGGAAATGAAATCTGTCGGACAATTTAACCATCTGATCCATGGCGGGTCTGTTTTTTTACGTATTTTACAAAAATATTTCCTATGAAGGAACTCAGAATTTAACGTACTCATCGATTTGTATGAGTGAATATAAAAATTCTGTGCAGTGAGATAGAAAGTGGCAGGACTTTTGAATTTATCGTAGTTGGTATGACAGACGTACAGAATACGAATGCATATACGTATATAAATTTGTTACCGGAACCAGAGATTGCAGAATTCGAAGTTTCAAGCAAAATTCCTCGACGCTCGTGTGCTGTCGTAGTCCTTACTGTACGTTTATTGGGGTTTACACAAATGTTTCGTCATATTTTACGAGCGATTTCCCCGATTAAAATAATTTTCTTCTTTGAGAATACGAATTTTTCCTCTTTTCTTCTCGGTGAATGATTTTTTGAGCCCCATTGTTATAAAATTTAACTCAAATTAAGTTTAGCACTAGAAAAAAACCTGAAAAATTATACATAATTAATAAAAAATATATGTGAAGTTCCTTTCGCTTAGCCTTAATAACACCGAATGGTGATATACCGTTAACCCATTAAAACCTGACCCCAGAAAGGCTTGTGCGATTCCATAAAATTTTACACAATCTTATTAATTGACCTAATCAAGAAAAAAAATCAAGCAAAAAATTCATACCATGTTTTTTTTTGTCATGTTTTTCGCAAACATTACACAAATAAACAAAATCAAACATTTGCGGAAAATAAAATGTGCCAATAAAATATCAGCTGCTTGGATTTTGACATTTTCACGCGTTGCGTTGTATGAAAATTGGTTGAATGCGTTGGTTGAAAATTGAAAATGGCGTTGTATGAATATTTTTAAATAGTTTAGCATTGCAAAATGCAGCCCACTAAGGGATTTTGATAGGTTTGAAGAATAAGTATTTTTGATTGAATTTCAAAAATTCCCCAAAAAAAACCTTTGACTTTAGATCGAAAAAAAACGTATGAATATTTAAATAATTTTGAAATTTCAGTATGGCAGAATCTAAAACGATGAATTCTAATCCAATTCTACCCATTTTCAAGTCTTATGTCTTTATGAATTACTTAATATAGCGAAATTTCCAAACGTTGCGCAAACGCAACGCTCAGGGCTTAATGGGTTAATTTGCATGAATTTTTTATGAATCCGTAGGACAATATTCTAACAAAACATATTACCATTTACAGTTTTTCAATGAGATTGCAAACAAAATATTTATCGAACCAATTTTAGTGATCGTAATCAAGTATATCAGAGTGTATATATAATTTAAGTATTTCCTTAATCGCTGAGAAATTTTAGCCAAGCGCGGACCCCGAATAATTGTCCAAGTTTCCTTGATTCCCTATTCCCAAGTTATCCTTCCAAAACTTTAATAAATAAAAAAACAAATAATGAAAGTTAGAGATTTAAAACATTTGGTGATTTTCTATATTTTGATGGTTTTCACAATTTAGTGATTTGATGATTTTCAAAATTATAGTCGCCTATATTACTTCTCAGTTTTAAAAAGTTGATACTTTAAAGCTAAATTCAGTTATTGCTATTTTCATAATGCTTTTAAGTAGATTTTTATCAGAAATAATAGACCAAAAGACTGTCTTGTGGCATAATGTATAATGTTATTCTGCTCATTTCTTTCCTTTTAACATACCACTTGAAGGGCCACAATATGTATTACTACTTTCCATACAGACAGACACGTTTTTGATGCGCACTAATCAACTAAACATTTTTCCTATTTCAACTGAACACTTTGGCAATATTTATTTAGACGCTTTAAGAGTGAAGGTTTTCCTTCACCAAAAGCCAAACATGACAAAATTATAATTTTTAGATGGAACTGTCTACCGTTCTACGGTTCACTAACCTCAACGCCAGTTGGGTGCTGGGGGCTTGCACTCCTACAACAAACCAAAAATAACTTACCAAACCTAATCACACTTGCACACTTTACATCAACCAAAATAAAGATTGTCTGTCTGTCAGTCGATGGAAATGTGTGTCAATCGACAATCGAATGGAAAAACTCAAAGTAAGGAAATTCCCCATGCCGTCAGGACCAAAATTTGCTACGTCAGCGTGCCAACATATGGTTGGCTCGTGTTGGCGTGGCGTGGCGTGGCATGGCGTGTCAGACAATCAACAATTTGCAATTTGCCAGCAACAACAAACTCACACTTCCACTGCGGCGCAGGTGGTCGCGACGAGTAATCAAACTGCACAATTTCGCTCACGAGCACATGTCCGTGCAGTATGGCGTTGATTTCCGGTAGCGCTTCGAATTTTTGCGGGCAAAAGCCACACGAATTTCAAATTGGAATTTTAATTGGATTTTTCCGCTTTCTGCGCCTCAAAATGGAAAACTGTGTTCGCGTTGCGAGTTTCGCTTTTCACTTTTCACTGCTTTACAACGCACCGCGATTGACATCAGTGAAGGAATGTCAAGCACGAACACAAAAACACGAACACGGCGGCGGAGAGAGACACTGGCGGAAGGATACATATCGAAAGGACGAAAGGCAAAATGGACGAAAAAAAGCACAGCGAGCGTGGCCAGCTTGTTTTGCTAGAGAAAACAAGTAGTTGCCTTGGAGCCGCATGCCCAAGTCGCAGAATGCCGCGGTGGCATTTGCGCGCTGCGAGCGGAAGTGGGCACAAGTGGGGTTGCGACAGTGGGCGAGCATGGGCGGATACCAAATAAATAAAATAAAAAGTGCAATAAAATAGATAAGCGCAAAACGGAATGAAATAAGCGCTAAACAGATTTGGTAATATAAACAAAATAAGGTGAATGCATGTGTGTGTGTGTTTTTGTGTTTGTGTGCATGTGTGTTCTGATGGGCGGAAGTGAAGGAGAGCGCAATGTGTAAAAAGTATGGCCGCAAAAGCACTTTGACGAATGACAACAAGAGAGCAAAATGAAGTGATTACAACGAAAAACCACAACAACAACAACAAATAAAAATAATAAGAAGAGAGAACAAGTCGCAATACAAGCGACAGGCAGAAAGTATTTCGAATGGCTGATAGCGAGAGGAGGAAAGAAATAACAAAAAATTAGTGGCAAATAGCATTGGAGTTGTGGTAGAAAAAGGCAAACAAAAGCTGTACATAAAAACGAACTGCTAGACGTAAAATGCGAAACGCACATGCAAACAAAAACGAAACTGTTAAGCACACACATGGAACAAGCGACACGGCGCCCGATAAGCAGCGCGGAGCAGGGAACGTATTAGTTGTTGTTGCTGTTGTTGTTATTGTTGCGGCAGACTGATGAACAGCAACAATAACAATTGTAATGAAAACAACACATGGCTGGCCTGCTCGTGAGTTTGTTGTTGTTGATCGGTCGAACAGGCAAAACGGAAAGACGGACGGAAGGGTCGGGTCTAGAGGCCGACAAGCCGGGTGGCGGTGCAGGCAAAGGTGAAAGAAGCAATTCAAATGCAAAACCATTTCGAAATCTAAACCCAAATGGAAATGGAAATAGAAATGGAAATGAAGCAGGCAACATAGACCCCAACAACAATAACAACAAGAATGGCAACGACAAAACGCTAACGAAAAAACAAATGAATCGGTCAATAACAAAAAAAAAAAAAAGAAAAGAAAGACTATAAAATGTCATAACATCGCTAAAGCACGAGCTGGCAAAGAGGATAGCAGTGCGGCGGGGCGCCTAAATGTGGAGCACGAAGCTCCAATAGCACAGCACAGTGGGCACAATTTCGAATCTTTACTTATAAATCGGTATTTTCCATAGTTGCTGAGACTGCTGCGTGTTCGATTGAGTGATTGAGTACTTTGTAGATAAGTTGAAAGGAAGCATAAAGAATAAGAATTATTGTCTGTTTCAACTAATTGCTTTACATAAATGTATGTATGTATATTAGGGCGGGTCCAATTGTATGGAACGATTTTTTTTGATGAAGCGTATAGCAAAAACGTAATCTATAGGTGATTCTGAGGAATTTTTCTCAAGAGTCCATAGCTCTAAGTCGGATTTGGAGCCCCCCAAAATATCAAAATATATATTTTTCAATATGTATGTATATACATAGAATAATTTAATTAAATTCGTCATAAAATCGGATAGAGTTATAGTAGATTTCTCAATCTGGGCTTGCTTGAAAGGTATTTTTATCACCTTTCAGAATCTGTATTGATACCAATATTTTTTTTATTTTTAGTAGACATATTAGGGGAAAAAACAAAAAAAAAATTGATCGTAATAAAAGTTGTTGGAAATTATCTGAACTTTCATAATCTGCAAAAAAAAAAAATTATCGAAAAAAATCGAAGAAAATTCGGAATTTATTAGTTAAAAGTTCATTTTAGGCTATTTTTCGAAAAAAAATTCCTAATATGTCTACTAAAAATAAAAAAAAAAAATTTTTTAATTTTACGTCTTAGGCTTCTATGTGTTTATATTAGCAACATTCCATAAGAAATTTTTTAGTTTTTATACTCGGACCCTGTATTTTAAAGTGTTTTTCTATGAGAGCAACGACATCGTTGTGGCTGTAATAATAACTTATACATAAAACTTTTTACGCATAACGAAAATTTGAATATTTCTTCATTTACTTCAGCCAAAATTACAAAAAAAAGTATCTAAATTGAAAGAAAACGTAAAATTAAAAAGTTATCTAATTTTTTCTGCTTCTTCTTCCTTTACTATGTCAAGATATAGCATTAAAAAACGTGTATACTTCTCTTCTTTAAACTTAAATATTCAGTTTATTAATTTTGTATTTTTCCTAAAACTTCAAACTAAACATAAAACGTTTTACGCATAACGAAAAATTTGAATATTTCTTCATTTACTTCAGCCAAAATTAGAAAAAAAAGTATCAAAATTGAAAGAAAACGTCAAATTAAAAAAAGTTATCTAATTTTTTCTGCATCTTCTTCCTTTACTATGTCAAGATATACCATTACAAAAACGTGTATACTTCTCTTCTTTAAACTTAAATATTCAATTTATTAATATCGTATTTTTCCTAAAACTGCAAACTATTCTAAAGACCAACAAAAAAATGTATTCTTGCAACCATAGAGGATGCAGACGTCCACAAAGTAGCATGTTGCCATATGACAACAAAAAAGGGTTAATCAGTATTAGTAATTTTTATTTGATTTTGATTTTTTATTTGGTCTCAAATTGTCAGAAACTATATTCTTTTTAAGAACTTTTATTTAATTTTCAATATGACCTCCTTTTGACTCAATAACGGGTGAAATATGTGATATCACAATGGGCCTCGCAATAGGCCTCCGAGTGTGTCTCTTACAGAGGCAGCCACCATAACCTAACCTAACCTACTACGGACGAGTATAGTTTAAGAATATTCTGGGTATAATTTTATATGAAAATAAAGAATCACTGCTACTGTTTACTATTATATATATAACTGGCAACTCTGGATGGCTTTGAAAACTTGCTTATCTCTATAACCCATTTCTAACAATAATTACTTATCATCAAAATTCAAGTTAAACCTAAAAACCTTGTCATGGCAATTGACTATGAAAAATATAAGAAAAAAAGAAAGAAAATTAAAAGAATGAAAAAAGAGATGAAAGAAAACATTTTAATATTCTTGAGCGGTAAAAAATCTTTCAGCTTTCAGCTTTCATATGGTAAACAAATGATCAAAAAAACAAAAAGGTTAAGAGAAAAACAGTTCTTTCAAATGGATACCAAAACGGTTCTAAGGTAACAGTTTTTATCTAACAGTACAGCGAAACGATATTACTTGTCTCTCTATTCGAAGAAATTGGATTCGTCAAAACCAAAATGAGATATTATAAAGCAACACGAGTGAAAAAACTGACCTGTGACACAGAAGAAAAATACCTGCAAGAGGAAGTAACTCGCTAAAAAGGCATCGATTGAAAATGCTGTCGAAAGTCTCAGTCAACTTATAGGAAATTCTGATTTAATGTGAAACAGGAAAGATCAGGTGGCCTAAAACACATTTAAGTGTTGTGGTTTCCTAAGGTGCATTTTAATGCATTGAACAAAGGTACAAACTTATGTTCTCTGATTGTTTGGTTAAGTAAAAAGTAAACACAAACTCCAACTCCTTGAAAAAATTTAGTCTGGCACTGTCATACAAAAAATAAAACCGTATTCTTCATAATTTCCACTACTGACTGATGTATGTAATACATACTATGTATACATATAAGCAAAAATAAAGGCGACTATTTAAAACATACTTTACATTCTATGCAGTGGTATATAATTTTTGGGCGAGTTCCGTCCACAAATTTTGAACCCAAAACCAGTTGCAACCATATTTGGCAACTAAAATTTTTGCAATTTGCTGACATTTGCAAGGGGCTAGAGCCCCCAATACCCCTTTTTGCGTACACCTATGTATATCTGCTCGAGCTTCCTCCAATGCAGCCATTCATTTGTATACATTTTTGCTGATTTTTAGTTGCTTCGCGATACGAACCCAATCACTCAGTTGCACCCATCATGCAATCACTAATGGTTACAACAACAACTCAACATTTTGGCCATTCATGTTTTGCACGCAGTGTCACCACTGTGCGGCAACTGAGCGCAGCGCAAGGCTGCACAACATGGCACGGTGACAACAGCACTGATAAACAAATAAAAAACCAACAATAACTTAAAACAGCACAACAACAAACACAACAGAAGCAACAACAATAATAGCAACAATAACACCAAGAATGACAGCAATAACAATGACTACAGCGACAGCAAATTACCACAAGCCACGGCAGCAAATGTAAGCAGAGCAGCACGTTGCTACTTTCTGTTTATTGTTGTTGTTGTTGTTATTATTGCTATTTTCCACTGCTGTTGTTGCTGCTGCTGCTATTTGTCGTTGTCGTTGTTGTTATTGTTGGCGTCGCACTCAATCAAGCAAGCAACGGCACGCGGCGCATAGAAGCGTAGCGATCAGCCGAAAGCAAAGTCGACAAAAAAAAAAAGCAAAAATGAAAAAAACAAACGAACTTAATCGAAAAGAGACAAAATCGCCTAATTTAAATTTACCTATACACGAACGCGGTTGTTTTCATACCCTCCACCAACTGCTGCTGCTGCTGCTGCTGCTGCTCCAATGCTTTTTGTCGCGGCTGCCGCTGCTGTTGCTGCTACTGCTGCTGTGGTTGCGGCTAGTCCCGATACGTTTTTTAGCACTTGTTATTGTTGTTGTTGTTGTTGTCGGCACTGTTGCGGCCGCTCAACACGCACATAGTGTTAGTTGCAATTGGAATTGTTGTTGGCAATTTTGCTGTCGCTGTCGCTGCTGCTGTTGATTGAAACTGCATTTCCATCCACCTTTTAACGCAGCAGTTGCGGCAATTTAAATTTGCCCCGCCACCAGCTTTTTTCCAACAGCCCTCCCCCCCGCAACCAACAGCGAAAAGCACAATTTTCTTCTTCTCCTCTTCGGCTGTTTTTTTTTTTTTCAATTTTCGCTCTCGTCCCCACCGCTTTGGCTTTGCACTATTTGCTCGTTTGTTTGTGTAGTAGTCTGTATGTGTTTGTTTGTGTGTGTGTGAGTGTGTGGTTGTATGTTTGGTTGAGTATGGTTATTTATGTTTTTATCAATTTTCTTTTATTGTTGTTTTTCGCACACTTTGCACTTTGGTTGGCTGCGTATGTTTTACTGCGCTGCTCTTTGTCGCCTTGATTCTGTATCATTTCCCATTTTCACATATCTGAAAGCTGGCGCACGAGCTCGCACACTTTCGCGCACTTTTCAAACTGCACGGCAACACGCACCTCGATTCTTGATTCTTCCACGACGTCTTTTCGAATATCTTTCACTCGCATCCGACACTGATTACTGCCACTGCCACCACTGCTGCCACTGCTGCTGCTGCTGCTGGTGGTGCTAGTGGTGCTGGCGCTGCCCACCCACCCTCAAGGCGATTGATTCCGTTGGCGATTCCCTCTTGACCGCCGCTCGAGCCGATTTGCGGTTCACATTTTCACTGTGAAAATTGGTTTGCGCGACTCGCCTTGTTGCGCGTTTCCATTGCTCAATTAGAATTTTGTCGAGACGTCAGCAAAAGTATTCACAATACTGAAGAATTGAAGAAAAATAATAGCCAAGCGAAATAACGAAATGGAAACGAATGGAACAAACGAACGAAGAGAGATGCGCCGCAGCTAACGAACGAAATGCGAATGTCGCACACTCGCGCGCCGCGGCACAGGTGAAGTGACAGCTGTTGGAGAGGAGCCGACTGCCGACTGCTGACGACCAGCGACAAAGCCAGCGACCAACGACAGCGCCAACGACACCGACCGCGCCAACTCACGAGCGAGACCACTAGCCGTGCGCCAGTCGCTCGCTGTTGTGGAGCGTTTTTTGGCACAGTTGACCGTATCTGCTCGTTGTGCTTGCGACCGATAGAGATGCACAGAAACGATGGGCAACGCACAGCGAAAAGCGATGGCAGAGACAACTGTAGTTGCGGATACGGATACCCGAATCGACTGCCATAATGGCGCCAAATGCGCCTACTCAATTAGTTGTGCATGTGTGTGTGTGTGTGTGAGTGTGTGAGTGGCGCTTTATGGCTTCCGATTGAGAGAGCACAAAACAGTTAGGAAACGGAAGCTGACATCACTGGCTGAAGTGAGTCAAGTTTTTGCAAGCTTTAAATTCATTTGATTGCCAATTTATTGCGGAAATTAAATGCATTTCGAAGCATTTGCGGGGTTTAACATATTTCTGCTGCTCCATAAATAGACAGAAAAAAGGATCTACAAATCGTTTTGTTTCTGCCATCGCTTTTAATTGGTTTCTCAGTTTAAACTACACATTTTCACTACACAAAACATAAAAATTCATTGCATATACTTATATTTTATATCTTAATGAAAACTATTAGAGACTTCCCAAAATCTCCAAGTCTATTCTTGAATCTGAGTTCTATGCATAATTTCTAAGAAATTGGGTTCATATTTTATAGTTTTTAGTGACAGTTCATATAAAATGCAAGGAAAATATAATATAGAGCGTTAATATTACTGCGATTTTCCTGTATTGTGACTTTGAGTCAAATAAAACAGGACTATGCACATGTTTGCTGATATTTCTACCAACAAATTTTCTGTTGGTTTTATGTGTGAACGACATATTTGAATTTTTCCACACTCTTCCCTTCTTCAGTAGGTTTTTCGCGAATTGTATTTGCTTTGCAATGTCAGGTTTTCAAAAAAAAAAAAATTGCCCTCAACAAGTGTTCTTACGCTCCACTAAGAAACATGGAGTAAGCATGCCGTAAGACTCCGAGTTGAGCCTAGCAATATATAGTAAAAGAAAAATAAATATCTTTCGTAATAAATGAGTTTTTAGACTTATAAAGTATGTAAGGGTTAAGCAAATTATTTTAAAAAATACTTCTTGCAGTCTGCATAACTAATAAAATTCAACAGTTTGAGAATCTCTGTACTGTTAATACAACAAACGACATCTTTGCTTTATATATAAACAAACCGAACAGCTGCTTAAATTTGTCTGACTGGCAGCACTGGCAAAGACTTTAGCACTGGTCCAACGTCAGCCAGTTCAACAAAGAAAATCTTGTAAAATTAGGGTCGCTAGTGAAATTGATTATAAATCTTTGAATTAATTCGAATTTTTGAAAAAAAAGACAAATCATGACCGAAGAGTGGCAAACACAAAAGTTTCGACAAAATGTCATTTCCAAGATGTGCGTGCAACTTTGATATATGCTCTGAGTTCCTTTCTAACTCGATAATATTTTCAGCAATGAGACGCTGCAGACAACTGGACAGGATCCGCAGAAGAATGCAAATGTCATGGAGAACCACATCTTCAAGAAATCGCGCAGCAAAGAGGAGTACCTCGGTCTGGTGGCAAAGCTCTTCATGCACTTTAAGGATTTGGCCCAAAGTAGGTGCACTCGCCATTGTACTTGCTGCAATGTTCGATTTGACTCTAACTTTCAATCAATCAATAGGAAAGCCTCAGCAAGCGCCACCGCCCAACGCCGAGATGGGCCAGCAGCCCATGATGCCCGATCCGCTAAATGCTTTGCAAAATTTGGCCAGTCAGGGCAATCGCAATCCGCAGATGATGCAAATGCCGGGCGGACCGAATGCGAATCAAATGCCTGGGCCCGGCGGTCCGGTGGCCGCTTCAAATCTGCTACAATCGCTGAATCAGCAGCGGCCCGGACAGCAAATGCAACAGATGCAGGGCATTCGCGGACAGGTGCCGATGGGCGCCGGCGCAATGGGTGGCCCCGGTCAGCAGATGATGCCGCAAATGGGCGGTAATATGGGCGCCGGCATTCAGATGAACGTAATGGGCGCCGGCGGTGGTGGCGCCGTAGGTGGCGGTCAGCAGCCGCAGATGGTGGGCAATGCGCAGCAAATGGGCGGCATGCCGGGGCAAATGGGTCAGATGGGCGGCGGTGGCGGTGTGGGTCCGGGTGGCCCCAGCGGTGTTGGCGGACCAGGTGGCCCCGCAGGCGGACCCAATCAGATGCAAATGGGGCCAGGCCAAATGCAGGGTGGCCCTATGAATGTGAACGCAATGAATGTACAGCAAATGCCGCAGATGCAGCAAATGAATCAAAATCAAATGGCGGTGTGTATTTTTGCTTATTATGTGTAAATAAGGAATTGTAATTCGGCTTTCGTTAATATTTTGCAGATGGGCATGAATCATCCATCATTGAATCAAATGATGAATGTGCGACTGAATTCGGGCGGCCCCATGAATGTGGGGCCGAATGCAGCACCGCAGGGCATGCAAGGAATGCCGCCAAATATGCAACAGAATCAAGGCGGACCCATGCATCAGGGCGGACCGCCAGGACAGCAGGGCGGTATGCCACCGAATGCGGGTCAGCCAGGTTAGTGTTATAAATTCTGAATTATAAATTACATGGGGTAGTGTTGAAAAATGTGTGCGCCCGCAGGTAATCTCAATCAGATGCTGAACATGCAGCAGAAGGGCAACATGCCCATTACGCAGGGCAGTCAAATGTTCGCCGTCAATCGAGGCGTGGGCGGACAGCAGCAATTCTTGCGCCAGAGCCCCTCGCCCAGCACAGTGCCTTCGCCTGCAGGCATGGGCGCTGCACAGCAGCAAATTCAACAGCAACAGCAGCAGCAGCAACAACAAGGCGGCCCCAATCAACAGCCGCCACAGGGGCCACAATTGCCCAATCCACAGATGATACCCAGTCCGGCGCTGGTGCCCTCACCGAGCCCCCAAATGGCAAGCTTGATGCAGAATACGCCGCGCAATATGCGACAGTCGCCGAGTGCGCCACTGAACACACCCGGCCAGGTGGCCAGCAACAGTCCTTTCAATCCGCAGGAAGATCATCTCTATCGCGAAAAGTACAAGCAACTGACCAAGTACATTGAGCCGCTCAAGCGTATGGTGGCCAAAATCGGCACCGATGGCACAAGTGAGTGTTGTTTATACAGTGGCAATGACTTGAATGTGGTTTTAACTTTGATCGCTTTCTAACGCAGATACGGAAAAGTTCACGAAGATGAGTAAACTCTTGGAAATACTGAGCAATCCCACACAGCGTGTGCCTTTGGAAACGCTGCTCAAATGCGAAAAAGCATTGGAGAAAATGGAAATTGTTTCTATTGCTGGGCAGCAATTTGGCGTGAGTTGCTGCTTCGAATGTTTTACACAACTTTATTGAGGCTTATTTAAATTTTAATATCTCAACAGAAATCCTCAAATCCTTTGATGGAGGTAATCAATACCACACTGCAGAGCCCCACTGCCAATCACACACTCTATCGCACTTTCCGTCCGAGCCTAGAGTTGCTATTCGGCACTGATATATGGTGGGATTTAAATTTAGCAAAGCCATTAACAAATTTGCCTCTAATTTTTAATGTGCCATTTTGTATAGCGCACCGGCACCGTCAAAAATGCCACGACTTGCTGAGAAGCCATCACAATTCGAGCATGAAATTCCACATGTGCTGCAGGGCGAAATTGCACGACTGGATCAAAAGTTCAAAGTGACACTGGATAGTACAGCGCAAAATAATACAAAATCCATTCGACTGATTTGCTGTCTGGACGACAAACGTTTACCCAGCGTACCGCCAGTTAGCGTTAACATACCAGGCAAGTTTTGAATACACAATGTTCAAGGATTGTGAATGAAATATGGTTTATTTGGCAGAGGACTATCCGTCTATATCGCCGGTGTGCTCGCTGACCGAGCACGAGTACTCGACCACACCGTTTCTGAAGGCTGTGCAAAATGCGCTAATTGCACGCATTGCCAAGCTGCCCAAATGCTATTCACTATCGCATCTTTTGGACACATGGGAAATGGCAGTGCGCCAAGCGTGCTCGCCCACCTCCAAGAACGTGCTCGATTTGGCAGCTGTCTTCGGTGCATAAACTGAATGCAGACACATTTTTGCATTCAACTTATTTTACAACATTCTACATTATGCAATAATATGAACGAATATTGCAGTTTATAGGAGGTTTTCAAAATAAAACGAATCGCTATAAAGTGAAACCGTTCTTGTTAAAACTGCGTAGTTTTGGATGGACAATTCTTTTGATTTCTTTCCATTTATTTTCAACTACTGTTGGCTTGTTGCTAAGTCAACAACACTCAAAGAGTTGATGGACAAAGGTCAAAGAAAATATTAATATTCCAAGCAGCAAATGTCGGAGACGTGATTTAGAATTATTTGCATACTTCTCGATTCTATCCAGTTTTCAGTAAATGAAACACACATTTTATATTTCGATAGACACTTGGGAATTGTGATTGTTTTATTGTATTTGTTTGCTGGTTGATTTTAACTCTTTTTTTTTTACGAAGCAAATTTACTCTTTCTTTTGCTTTAGAATTTAATCATTTTCTTCTTTTTTATAATTTTTTGTAAATTATTTTCTCAGTAAATTGCAATAATTTTTTTTGCACTTTTTCCAAGTTCACCACTCATAATGCCTATTCGCAAATGACACACGAAAGTACGAAAGTTTACATTAAAAAATAAATTAGCTTAGTTGTTTCTCGCTTAAGAAAAAACTTAAATATCACAGTTTTTTGGGTTACATTGTTGTGTTTATAATTATAAGAAAGATTCTTAAAAGTAATTTGCTACTACTTTAACTGAATTGCCGGCATTATTATACAAAGAATTTAGCAATCTCTATTAAAAGTGATGGAAATAAAACTAAATAATAGAAATGTGTGAAACAAACAAAACTTAACAATTACGTACGCGAACTTAGGCAGCTTGCCTCTACGAATAATGACAGTATCGAATGTTAAACCTTCAACAAACTCTTTTTCTTTCAACTTAACTGAACTGCAACCAAAACCCAAATTCCACTAAATGAAACCAATTTAAAGTAGTTTACATGAGGTCTTAAGACAACTTAAACGAAAAACCTATCTTTTAGCAGCAGTTTTCAAGTCGATGTTTTGCTTTGCGACTATCATCGCGTTGAGAGGGAGAAAAAGAAATAAGCTAAAGTATTACTTATTGGAATGACAAGTACGCATTCTCGTTTAGTTGCCGCACTGCTGCGTCGCGCCGCTTTAGCGTTGCGCCACCGTCGCCGGTGCCATGCTAGCCGAGGCCGCGAATAAACTGGTGAAGCTGGCAGGTAGAGCGCCGGCCTGTTGCAGTCGCAGCAAGTCGTTGGCGTCGCAGATTTGTACTTGCAGTCCGGTCGTTGCGGCGATGTTGGTCTCCTTCTTGATGGAGCCCACATCGGCCGTGTTCGCCGGCGCAATGGGTCGCAGATGCAGCGTGCTGGCAGCGGCAGCAAACGGCATTGTTGCCAATTTAGTGGGCGCCACGGCCACGTTGCGGTTGACGCCGTTCGCCTTGTCCTTGCCGTGGCGCTTCACGTGCTTGGACAGATGATCGCTGCGCATGAACTTCTTTTGGCACACCTCGCACACGAACTTCTTCTCGCCGGTGTGGGTGCGTTTGTGGCGCGACAGCTCGTCGGAGCGCGAGAAGCGCTTGTCGCAGTTCTCCCACTTGCAGATGAACGGCCGCTCGCCGGTGTGCACGCGCTGATGCGCCTTCAGATGGCTGGACTTGAAGTAGTTCTTGCCGCAGTTGGGATGATCGCACACGTAGACGCGTCGCCGTTCGGCGGCTATTTGGGTGGCGGTCATTTTCTGCACTGGCAGCGGCGTGGCAGCGGCGTTGGGCGCTGTCGTTGGCTGCAGCAGGCCGTTGTTGAGCAGCAGCAGCTGCGTTGGTAGGACGGCAGCTGAGCCATTGCTTTGTGGTGGCGCTGGAGCGGCGGTGATGTAAATACTTTTCGGTGCAATCACTTGGAACTGGTGTGGGGCGGCGCAGCGTGGCGACAATTGCTGATGGTAGGTATTGCTGTCGTCAATGGGTTGCGTTGCGTTGGCACTGGCGGGCAATGTAAAACGGAATTGTGGCGCATTCAGTGCAACGGCTTGCGGCTTTTGTTCGTGTGGCTGTGGTTCTTGTGCGTGCGGCTGCTCTTTCGGCTGCTGCTGTTGCGCCGACGCTGCCGCTTTGTTGGCAAGATCCGTGGAGGTGCCGTGATTGCGATTCATTTTGAATTTCAGACTGCGCCACACATTGGTCTCGGTGCAGCTGTCATCGCTGGACGTTGACGCCGTGTAGTGGCACGAGGCGCTGGATGTGGTGGACGAGGCGGTGGATACGGTGGATGAGCAGGAGTTCTCGTCGATGCTGGAGCAAATGCCGGAACTGTTTACGCGCATGATGACACTGGCGCGCTGCTGTGCGGGCTGCACCGATTTGTGCGGCTCCGGTGGTGGCGTCAGTGCACTGGCAGGCTGTGACAACTCCATACGTTGCTTCTTGCAGGGCGGCATGTCGGCATCATCCTCGGTGTCCGAGGGATTCGGAGTGATGATGGCATTTCGCCGTTGCTGCTTGGTCGAGTCTTTCTGTTGGTGTTGCTCGAACTGCTGCAGCTGCAGTTGGGTTTTGAGCAGCTGCTCAGCTAAATGCGATTGCTGGTCGGAATCGACTATCTGGAAATTGAAAAAAGGACAAAATTAGTTGCGAATTCAATCATATGAGAGATGTGGTTTATAGTGCGGCCTAAAAATACGCTAAATTCTGTGAGCTACGAATGCACTGATAAATATTTTACTGTGCCACTCGCCAGTGGAATATATACGTTCATATACGGCATTGCTAGGTTATATTTTTTTGGGTTATCAACTCGAATCTCTACGCATCATTTACTATTTAATTGCATTGATATTCAGCGGCAAATCACTTCTGACCAATACGCAATTAACTTTTCGATGACAAGTCACACATGAAATGCAACTTATTTCAACTCAACTCCAGTCAATGTCAGTGTCAACGGTCTCGACGACGTTGACCCAAAATAAGCTGCCACAATGTCTCGCACACATGATTGGCCTTTTGGCCGATTTGCACTTAATTGCAGATTTTCGTATACGCGACAAGGTCATTCACGTTTACACCCCAACAAAGCGTCGCCTCAGAAAACGAATGTCGTATGTTCCATTGAGCCTGGTAAGACATACGACATTTGTTTTCTCAGGCGACGAAAGGTGGTCGAGTGCAGTGGAATGGCGTTGCCAGAGTTGCATTTAGAGGAAGTTGAGACGAATTGGGCAGAAACGGCCAGACGATATCGTCATTCTCGCAGTACAAGTCAGTCAAGTACAAAAGTCAATGTTCGTGTTGTGGCTGTTGGCGGCCATAAAATTACGCACAAACATACGAACACAAATTTATGGCTTGTCGCAGGTCTGGCGAGAAAAGATTTTAGGAGTTTCTTGAACTTGCAATTAAAGCGAATGTGCCCGTTTGTGGCTGTTTTATTTTTGGTGAAAATATTTAATTAGTGTTTACTTGCGCACAAGTAAAATGCCAAACAACTCAGCAACAGGGCGGCGCTCAAATCGAAGGCGAAAAGAAAGCGAATTGCTGAGATATGGACACAACTAAAGTCACAGCTTAGAAGTACTGCAAGCATCTTTCTTAAAACTTAACTATTGCACTGTTGGGACTTTGAGGAACCCATGTCCTAAACTCATACTGGAAGACTAAGCTGCACTCAATTTGGTTCCAATAGATGTGGCCTGATCTACTAGAATGAGTGTTGCCGTAGTTGTCTGATTTTTCACTGCCCAAATTATGCCAAGCAACGAACGACCTTTCCAGTGCCTATGAGTCTGTATCTAAATTTAACTGCAAAACTTATGGCATGACCCCGTACGTGCTGAACAGGCGCCCATAAATGGCCGCCGCCGCCGCCAGCAGCCAACGGCGCCAAGTGCAGCAATTGCGCTCAGTGTACTACACTGTGGCGCGTGGGAGAAACGCAGCGCAGGGTGTTCAACGCAGCGAGCGAGTGAGAGAGAGAGAGAGCGTTACTGGCCAGACGGCGAGGTAGAGTAGGAGCGCGAGAGCAATGTACGCGCAATTTAGTGGAGTAGGCCGAGGCAAAGTCGACAAAAATATTCGTCTACAAGTCGTATCTGCGAGATACGACTAGAAGAAGAGGAAGCAACGTAACACGCATCGACTGCATGACAGGCGACTACGTCACATAGCCGCATTACCTACACACACACACACACATATGCAAACAAAAATATCTATGGAAAATAATAGGCAGCCAGGTGAATGGGGATTTTTGCTTTCCCTTCGCTTCACTCGGGCACAGCATGTGAGACCGTCATGCGAATACGGGATGGGGTAGGCATGTGATGGCTGCGGTGCTCTCGAAAAAGTAGTAGTTTGTGTGTTTGTGGAATTGTTTGTTGGCTTTGCTTGATTTAGTTATGTGGGCAGCTAGAGCGGGTGGAATTTTTATTGAAAATAATTCCCATAGTAAATGAGACACAAATTTCGTTTTCTTAAATTAAATGGGCTTGGCTTTGCGTAGACAGCAATAAAGAGCGTTCCCGACAGCGAGTAGAAAGCCGCAAAGTGTGCGATAAGATAGCACAAAAAAAATCGCATGCTTAAGCTTTAAACTGGCTTTCAGTGTATTTGCATTTTTGTAAATTCGTTTCACGCTCAACAGCGACCAGCACAAATAACTAGTCGACGACGTCAGCGGCGCGGCGGTAACATCACAGCGTTTCACGTAGCAATGTCGTGTACAAACACCCCGCCCCCAAGGCCTCGTGGCTCCGAAGCCCCATTAACAAACAAACGCGACACTCTCGTTTAGAGCCGAAGAGTCGAACGTGCTCTCTGCGCTCGCGGCATGTTTGAATACAAGCGACAACAACTAGAACAACAACAACAACTACCAGCTACAACAAAGTACAATGTATCAGTCATGCAGGCAAGCACGGCCAGTCGTATGGACGGACGGACAGACAGACGGACTGACTGGCTGGTACGTGTAGCTGGCTTGTGTGTAGCGTTGTGTGTTGGCCATGCACTGTTCACGTGAACACCAGCTGACGACCGAGTGAACACTGCGTGATCGGCATGCTGGCCGTGAGTGCGAGCGAGACGCCGCACATTTGTTTTCACAATTCGCACAAGTGGAAGCGCGAAGGCGCTATTAATAGCGATGGCCTCTGCGTTGTTGGCGACGCCGATGGTGGCGGCAATGATGATGATGTTGCTTCTTCTGCTTCTACGTTTCGCCTCAACAGCAGACATAGATACGAAATGTGTGGGGGCTTGTGTGTGTGTGTGTGTATTGTGGCGTGCCTGCCTAGTGGCATGCTAGCAATTTTTATAATACTTTTTTCCATAACTTTTACTAATCTAAAAAAACGTTTACTAATCTAAAAAAAAACAGGTGAACTATCGATATTCTATGCTTAGACAGCAAGTCATAAAATTTTGTGCTTTGATTAAAATATAATCTTTTTTATGTTTGTATTTTTTGCAAGGCTCGCTGAAAAAGTGTGCGAAATGAGATTGAGGCTAAACAAATTATTGTTGTATTGGCACGACAAAGTCATACGGCGGCAACAGTCTATAAAAAATGCTGTCGTCTTTATAACAAAAAAAAAACACACACACAAACCACCAAAACATTAGTGTCAAAAAAAAGGGGGAGTGTGCATCTGCTGCCGCCACACAGCGATACAACAACGTCGACTGTGTATCACTCGCTGGCCGCGTGCAAGCGCAATCTTTTACGTTGTTGTTTTCGTGCGCACATACACACACACACACACACATACAATTGCCATGGCTGGTATTGCTGTTGTTGTTGTTGTTGTTGCGTTGCAATATAACTTTTAGCAATTGAGTTGAAATGAATTTTTGCATTTTACTGAATTTTCTATACAAATTACCAAATCTTAATGGGGGAACCAGCACAAACGTGCAAGTCGAGCGTCATAAATTAGCATAATTCAAGCTATTTCTATGCATTGCAGAGCAAATTTGAAATTTAATTCGCCAAAAAATCTTTCAAACTACTTTTATATAAGAAATTACATTCTAAATATCTTTCATACGACTGTAACTGAGTCAATATTTTCAAAAAGTTTATATTTATCCACTTGCTACAACACTTTCAACTGAAATTGCTCCTTTGTAGCCAAAAACCACACAAGTCACGTATTTGTTAAAAATATTTTTATGCTTGAAAAATGTTTCTCCAGTTGGAATAGTTTGTTTTTAATACATTTAAACAATTTTTGACACTAACCTGACTTGTGTGGTTTTTGCACAAAACTAATTATAGGCAAACCTGTCATTTCTATTAACAATTTTTAAAAGTTTTCTTTCACTTTTTGCAATTGTTTTAATTTTGTATTTTTTGTTTATATTTTTCTGCTATTTATGATAATTTTCTATATCTAATATCTAAACGTTTTATAATTTTTATGATTTTTTACAATTTTCCTCTACAAGCACAAAATACCACGTTTTCATGCTTTAATTTACTTTCTAAATTTTTTCAATTTTATAATTCTAAACATTTTTTTAAACCGCTTCAACTCAACTTCAAATATGAAATTGTTTTATGCATTTTTGTAAACTTACATCTTCCATTTTATTTTCGCACAGTGGCGGTGTTGCGGGCGGCGAAGGCAATAGTATATCCATTTTATTTGTCAACACGCTTTTCACACAAATATTTATTTTTTCAGCAATTTTATTCAATGTTTGCTGAAGTTTTGAACGCACTTTTGGCTGTTTTGTTTTTCAAAAATATTCTTTTTTTATTGCAAATTTAGTGCAATTCAGTCACTTGGTTTAAATACAAAAAATTCTTTTTAGCACTTTTTGTTGTTGCTGTAATTGTTTGCACTCTTGTTGGGGCTGTTGTCCAATCGAAATTCGTTTGATTGAATTTCAAAAATGTATTACTTTTCTTTGATATTTTGCTGCTTTCACACAAAGACGAGCAGACGAGCTGCAGAAAATTGAGGAACCGTTTCGTTCGGTATTCAGCAAGCGAATGAACAACATTGCGATGCCAACAGTGCCTAGTAAACGACCCAGTCAGCGCCACCGTGCACGCTCGCCGCGACGGCGATGGCGTGTGCGTGTGAATGTTTGTGTGCGTGTGTGTATGTGTGTGTATTGGTGACGGCGTTGGTGCTGCTGCTGCTGCTTGTAGTTGTTGTTGTTGTTGTTTTTCACTAGAGGCAGCAATGGCAGGCTCGTACTCTGGCGGCCATTCGCGCATTCTCCACGCAATCGGCGTCATCAACCAGAAATCGCTGTCGGTTACGTTTCCCAGCACGGCGGCTCGCCCGCCCACCCGTCGCCGTCGCCACCAACGCATGCCACCCATTGTGGCAAACGCGCCTGCCCGCTTGCGCGCCCTATTTGGCCAACCGGCGACGAAGGTGAGCGCACGTCAAGTTCGTCTCGTAGCTTCTCAGATTCGTTGGAGTTTTATCGCATCGCGAGCCAAGCGCGCAGTGTTTCCGTTTTTTTCGTGCACTCAGTCTTTGCGCGCCAGCAGGAAGCTTCTACTAATTTGTAGGCGATTTGTTGTGGAACCAAAGCCAAAGGCGAAAAATGGTTAGCAATGCCATCATTCGTCTGACTTCCCTCTACCTGACCGTCGGTTGTTTGTTGTCTGTTTGTGTTTTTAGTTTTGTTTTTTAACCACTATTTTGTTATGAGCTAAGTCGACAATTGTGCGCCGTGCCCCTGTTCTCAGCCGAAATTTGTTGTATGCATTTAAATATGTAGTAGATGTATGTATGTATGTATGTAGTTTTGTTAAATTGCTTTTGCTTTGCACTCGCATTGACGCGCTTACGCCACCACATCCGAACGGGCGAGTGCGGGCGCAAAAGTATCGCTGGCTATTTTCGCAGTTGTGTGTACGTACGAGTACATCTGTGTTTATGGCGCGCACTGTGGCATTAACCCAAGCCGCAGGCCGTGCCGGACCTGAGGTGTGTCGGAATCTGTTGCGATCACGCCGGCCAATGGTGGATGAGGTAAGCCGAAACGCTCGTCGACGCAAGGTCAGCGCAACACGGGAGGTGAACACAACACATGCATGAACTTCTACTAACAATACAGCAATAAATAAATTAAAAATCAACGCGTCGTTGCTTGTCGACAAGTCTGTGTGAGGGGGAGGGCTGGTCAGTGAAGGATTTTCATGCGAAACCTTGACGTGCTAAAATAAAAACGGAAAGGGGAATCTACATGCATGTGAATCGGCTATGCAGGAGCCGCATCCGATAGTTTAGCAACGAATTATTGAAATTCGATTTGCAAAAAATTATAACAAGTATTAAAAGGAGTAGTTATGTCATATATTTGGGTCCATGCGTGTGCTTTCTGGTAGCTAACATAACCTAACCTCAAAGGTTCGCCATTTCCGACTGATAGGGCTGTTGCCTTAACAACAGCATTTTTTTTATACTTAGGTGACACGAACGAATGAACTGTAAACCTGAATGTCGAGCGTTGCTTTAGACTTGCAGTTCAACGCTAATACCAGAATGACAACAAGAACAACAACAGCATTCAATAACTGCTTTACTTCAATCGGCACTCGCTCCAATCAGACTCAAAATCCTTAACACTCGGATGGACTTTGTCGTCTAGCCAGACGAAATGGTTCAAAAAATAAAAAAAATCACAGATTCATCTCCTTTTTACAGTGTATTTGTGGGTAACTAAGTAAGTATATATGAACATAATTTGTATATATATATATGGTATGTAGATAAAGGCTGCCATATGATTCCGTTTTCTAAAATAAATTCTGATTGTGTTCCAGCTAAACTTAATTTGCATCTGACTGTCAACTTGTAGTTTCTTCAGACTTGCAGTTTCTTCAGACTTGCAGTTTCTTCAGACCTGCAGTTCAACGCAATGATCAGAATAACAAAAAGAACAACAACAAGGCAGCACTCGTTCCATAACACTATAAAGACCACTGCGGTAATTTAGACGGGTTTTCATTTTTAAATATATATTTTTTTCATTTTTATTTTCTTTAGTACCTATTTCTATCAACTTTTGCTTTGATGATTTTAAATTTTTTATCAGGATCTACAATTAGTTCTACAATTAGGGTTCTACAAGTACAATCAGCTAAATCCGATGTGCACTTTTCGAGATATCAGCGGTTTTAATGTGTAGTCTTTGTAGGTATGGAAAACTTTCGGTCTTTCTAGTGTTAGCCTACTTTTCATTTAGAATGTAACTGCCACGTGTTTCGATTTTCCAAAGCAAATACAGTCGTGTCTGGGTATAGTGAACCCCCTATAGAACACCCAAATTTTGACATCGAGCCTCTTAATATAGAAAAAAATTTTCCAGCCAAAAACAAAAATTGTATTTTGAGCAAATAAAACGAGTTTTTCAACCAAAATGTTAACCTTAATATAGGTTAATACAGTGAACAGACCTTGCAATAATTAGAGAAAAAAACCTTTTTAAAGATAAACCTACATTTTGTGTTATAAATTTCCAGATAAACGAAATTTGTGGGCTAATAGTAGTTTTTTTATAAAAAATCTGTATTTTGTGTTCAAGTCATTCGAAGGCTGCCAGACTTTGTGCATCATTTATCTTAACTCAAAAAAACAAATCGAAATCACACTGCTTTTTTCTTCCTTTGAAGCACAGTTTTTGTTATTGTTTTTGTTATTCAATTCTTCATTATGTTATGAATTTGAAAAAATTTTTTAAATAATGATTTTAAATAACCAGTCATTCTGGTTATTTGTTTGGCCAATGTTTCCCGAGCGGGCATCCCCTGAGGGTTTGTTCAAATGCCCCCTTTGAACAAATTATTCAGCGCCACTAGTTCGATGCGAAAATTAGCAACAGCACAAAAACAATTCCAAGTTAATTAAACAATCAATTTGCGCTTCAACGCTTTTTTGCTGTTGTTTGCCGAAAGTTGTAAATGTTTTGTGGCTCAACTGTTCTCGATTGCCGCGAGCACACCGCTGTTGTTGCCTTCACCTGAAAAATAGTCAGAGCATCGCTGCGATTAATCACCGACGATAGCCGCACACGCCAACCTTGTGCGGCATTATCGACAACATCAGCAGCAGCAGAAGCAGCAGCAGTCGTAACTAAAGAGAAGAACAATAACAATAGCCGTCATTGGCAACAGTTGTAGTCACCGTCGTCGATACCGGTCGGCACGTAATCGCAGCATCACCAGCCAACCACGTTAACGTCGTCAGCAACGCCATCAGCTGTTTTCGCCAATTCCAATTCGGCTTGAAAATCAACAAATCTGCCATCACGCCGCCGTTGCGTGATAGCAACTGCTGCTGTTTACTTCTGTATGTGCGCCGATCAAGCGAATGGGGATTTCATCAGAAAATTCAAATGAAGCGACATTCAAGTGGTGCGAGTTGTTGTTGTTGCTATTCGTGCTGCCGCTGTTGTTGCTGACCATCCGAAGGAGGTGTGCTGCTGGGCGACCGATTCTGTGATCATGGTTCATGTGGATGATTAAGCATTATGCGCACCCCCGAGCCCTCCCCGCCAGCAGCATAAACATTCTCATCGATTACTCATTTCGAGGCTGCACACGACGGCAGGGAGTGGTCGCTGGGCGCTGATGCAGCTGTGCACTTGGGCGCAGATCTGGCGTATCTAAAGATCGTCGGCTGGGTGGCGATTCGTGCTAAATCGTTAAATTGCGATTCTTCGCGCACCACCCACTGGTGGCCGTTTTGGCGCTGCACTTGCCCCCAAAGGCCGGCCTTAGTGTTTATTAATGGAAACTGGGTTGATAGGGTTTTTGTTGCTGCTTTCGGCCATTTGGGTTAGCTCAACTGTTCCATTGATGTGTTGCTGTTGTTGTGCTCAACTGTTGATTGCAATATCGAGAACGTGTGCCATGGCGGCGAGAGCGAGTGTGCCCGAAGTAGCGTACGCCAGCGATTGCATTAGCTGATGGGGGGCGAATGAAAGGCATTGCCAGGCGCAACTTTTGCGGACCATGAAAAGAAAAGAATGGAATTTATGGAGGGGGCGTAGGGCGAGAGGAGAATGCCTGTGAAACTTGTCAAGAAAATAGTCTTAAATGATTGGCGTGACGGTATTTGTGAATTTTGTTGGGCGCATTTTTTTGTTGTTGGAAATTTCCTAAACAATTCATACGTACAGCGACAATTTGCTACACTAAATTCTATAGAAATATTTTGCGTAGGAAAAAATAAACTTCAAGGTAATACAGTCGAAGGTAATACAGTCGTGTCTGGGTATAGTGAACGTCTTATATAGTGAACACCTCGATATAGTCAACGCCCAAATTTTGACATGGAGCCTCTAAATATTGAACAAAATTTCGAAAGCAATTTCAAGCAAAAAGCAAAAAGTGTATTTTGAGCAAATAAAACGAGTTTTTGAACAAAAATGTTAACATTGATATAGTGAACAACCTCAATACTGTGAACAGGCCTTGCAATAATTTGTTCACTTTATCCAGACACGACTGTAGTTTACTATTTCATTCTATTGCAAGGACAAAAAAATAAAAAAAAATTAGATTCTCGTCTTTTTTATATCGGATCGGTAAATTAATGTGAAGAGTTTAAATGAAAACCTAAATCAAATTTTCAACAATTTTTATTGCTTCCACCTTAAAACTTTCGCATTTTGATTGTCGTTGGTATTTGGACTATGAAGTCTAAATGATGAATTTGGCACCAAATTTGTTATTACAATTTTAGTGATAAGTGGTTTGAGTTGATATATAAAATATCTGATTTGAGTACCGTGAAATCCGCTTAAGTACCTCAACCTATAAATGTAATTTCTTTGAAGTACTTAAACGGGTGCAGTACTTAGGCGGGTTGAGTACTAAGCGTACATAGCGTATAGTGCCTACAAATGTTATATTAGTTACTTACTGTTACTGTATATATACACAGAAAACTTACAAAGCATGTCTAAAAGTATAAGAGACGAACATTTTTTAATTGAGATTATTTATGAATTTTAAAGTCCTATGAAAAGTCAGTCTGGCTTTTTATTCTTGAAAATTGATTAAGGTTTGCGCTACTGATTTTCAATACATTAAACAAATTTTGCGCAGCTTGAAATGACTTTTAGTAGTAGTTTAGTACTGTAGTACTAATATTTTACATGTTGGTCAGTTTTTAACCATTCAAGTCTGACTTACGAGCATTGCACAGCTCTGTTCCATTTTATTTTGCTACATAGGTTTTGAAAATCGGTCAACAACATGTTTCAGAGTTGCCAGCACGATTCAGTTTAGAACGTCTTGAGTCATAAATTTATATTATTTTCCATTAAATTCCTAAATAAAACTATTTCGCATGTAGACTAATTTAAAAGCCTGTCAAAAGTGATTGAAGAGCAACATTTCATTACAAATAATTAACGGTTCCCATACTTCAAATGCTTCTATATAGCATCCTATCATATTTCACTTGGCAGCCAACATTGTTGTTGCATTTCAATACGCAAATGGGCGTTTAAAAGCAATAATTTTAATCGCGTAATGGGTGTGGCTCATCAATTAGCGATGTATTTTGCGATGCCAATCGTTCGTAATTTATAAAAGTTTATTTGAAAACGAAGGCATTCTGCCTGTCAAGCGTTAAGGGCACGTCTCGCGCATTTTCACGCTTTTTTTGCCGGCTATCGCAAACATTTGTCGTAATGCCTGGGCCCGGCCGGCCATATTTGCCAACTCCAAACGTAAAACATTTACAGATGTACACACATACTTGGTTTTTTACATATAATGCCACAAATAAAAAAATTGCTTTCGTAAGTATTTAGTTAGGTGGATTGTTCGCGAATGGCAACAATGCTACAATGAGCACAACGGGCGCAGCGTTGAGAGCGCCCCCTCAGCCGAGCGCAACGCTTCGTAGTGCACACAAAAAGGGGCTCGTTTCGCTCGCGGCCAATCAACGCATCGAAATGGCCCGCGAGAGTGTGCTGGGCATTTGCCGAGCCAGCAACGAACGAGGTGGCGCGACGCGGTGCGGCGTGACGCGTCAGCCAGACAGGCGGTTGTAGTGCATGGAGCGCGCGCGGGCGGCGGGCACCAAAGCTGGGGTTTTTAGGTAGAGGCAATAACAATATCAGCAACAACATTGTTGTTGTCGACGTCGACGCTGTCTTCGTCAGCACCAACACCAGCGCCAACGGCAGCAGCGGCAACAAACTAGCACGCCTTACGGAATGCGAAATACTTTTGCTGTTCACGCTTTGACCTCATGATTTTCGTCGACTGTTCACGTGAACAGCAGCCAGCCAGCGAGCTCGATATGGCAACAACAAAAACAACAACAACAACACGACAACAACCAGTGCGGCGCTATGGCTGGACTTGGTGTGGTCGTTGTCATCGATGTTGGTGGTGGTGTTTTAGTTGTTGTTGCTGTTTTTACTGTCGTAGCGCAGTGTTGGCTGTGACTGGCAATTGTGGGGCGTGAAATAAGCACACAAAGCGGGCGCGGCGTGGCGTGCAAGCAAACGTGCCTGCTGCATGGGCACAAGGCAGTTTGTGTGCGTGTGTGTGTGTGTGTCGTTGGCAGTATCTGTGTGAGATTGTGGGGTAGGAGTAGTCACAGTTGGGACTGTGTTTTGTTGTTATCATTGCTTTTGTTGTATTGTACTTGATTGTGGATTTTTTGTGCTGTTCGTTGACGTGCGACTGCTGGGATTTTTTTGCTGTTGAGTTTTTACCGGATGCGCTGCATCGAAGCACTCGGGTTCGATTGCTTTGGTGTAACGTCTTCATTGATTGAAAGTAGGCGTGATAGGTATGGGAAATCACCTATGAAGCTGATAAGCGCGATTAGGAACCATGTTGGGCGTCATACATCGAGCCACAGCAGGTAAAACTTTATTGACCCAGCCAGGTACCTTGAGCGGTAGCGTTTTGTTGTTGTTTCGATCGATAAAGTCATAAATGGATCAATGAATGTACGAAAGGCATTTGAGGCGTGTTATTGGAGTCAAGGTTTGGCGAAAAATATTCGGTTGAACGGGCGCAGAGCGAAGGCCAAACGTTGTCAATGAATGCAAAAATGATTTGAAATCGATGAGTAGTGGTATTATTTCTGAGATGGCCGAATTTATCCAATAGTTGAGTGCTAATTCAAGTCTTTTTGATAGAGTTATATTTGCAAGGCGTTCTTTGATCGATTCAAGGTACAAAGTCTTAGATACAAATTTTCTCATAGAACGAGTTTGCACTCTAAACAGGAATGGTTATGGTCAGCTTTAATAAATCTGAGTTGTAAGATTCAAGTCTAGTTATATCTCATTTCTAGCTTCTTACCTGTCACTTTGAACTTTATTGAATTACCCAGAAATTATATAAATTGACGTGAATAGAGTTTACTACGAGTAGATGAAAAATTGGCTTAGGATTACAACGAAGCAACCAACAGGCGGTCATTTGTTTGAAGAGAGCTCGAAGCGAGACACAGATTAATTTTCATATCGCACACGCACTACAAAAGTGACACAACTCAATGCACAATGCATCAATCTACCAATAAACAAAAGCTTGTTGTTATTAACTGTTGCAAAAATACAGTTAGGTCTCTCTTTATGTCAGAAGTCTGATGCTATTTGATCGCTGAAGCTCAATGCAAAAGTGTCCTAACTCAAATTGTGACACTTTTGACGAAATAAATTTTTGTTGAAGTTAATTTTAAGCAAAGTTCTTACAATTTTAGTATATATTTTCAAATAAAAAAATTAATTTCGAATTCTCAAAATTTTTCTTTCGACTTTTTAACTGTAATTTATAATTATAAAACTCAGCAAAAGTGACATAACTTAAAATAATTCCGTAATTATTGAATTAAAATATCATCAAAACTGTCACAACTAAAAATTTTGGATTTTCTAGTGTAAAATAAAAAAAAAATTCTTGTAACTTATCCTAAAGCATAATCTGTAAGGAGTTTCTACTGAACGGTCTATACGTCATTTTAAAAAAATGTTTATTTACCTCAAAAACAGTTTTTTGCGTTTCCTTAAAAATCAAAAATTTTGAGTTGTGTCACTTTTGTAGTGCGTGTGCGATATATTGTATTAAACTTTTTACAGGGTCTGTCTTACCCAACAGGGTCTGTGGATGGCCAGGCAGCTTACCAAACCTATATTTCCAAATGCAAATGAACATGTAAAAACATTCAAGTAAAAGAAAAAAAATAATTTCTAAATTGAAAAAAATTTCAAATTTCTTCTATTGCGTGGACATTTAGGAATACAGGTCTCCCTCGTATAGCGCGGTACTTCTACAACGCGTTTTCGATATAACGCGATTAAAAAAAACAGTTTTTTTCATTATGTTTTTTATTGTTTAAATAAAGTATGAATTTTGATTTTGAGTGGGAATGTACATACATCTTTAATTTAGTACCTATTTTATTTTGGAAAAAGCTTATTGGAACATAACCCTAAAATTTATATGAAAGTTAAGTCTTCTTTAACGCGAATCACATAACGCGGAATTTTCCTGGAACGTAACCACCGCGTTATACGAGGGAGTCCTGTATAAGAAAGACGAAAAATTGCATCAAAAAGGACTTAAAAGACTTAAAATCTATAATGAAAAACGAGGTCATATCCTACTTTAGAATGAAAACTTTAGAAAAACATAAAATTAAATGACTTAGTGCCTACCGCAGTGGCGCACAAACGATTTAATTTTGGGGGGCTGCGGGGGTTTGCGTAAAACTTTTGGCTCAATTCCATTTGAAACCATATTTTGCACCAGCAATTTTTGTATTTGGGGAGGTTTGAACCCCCAAAACCCCCTGTGTGTGCTAGTGACCTATTAAAACTGGCTCTGGTTTGTTTAGTTGTAAGAATATTTATTTCAGTAGAGCCTTGCGAGATGTGATAATCAAAAGTTCTATAGGCATGTAGTAGGGACAGGAATTCCGTACGTTCTTATCAGTCTCGAACGTCGCGGTATTCAAACTGTACAATCTCAGTGATTTTTGGAATTCCATATATGTAGCAATTTTCATTAAAAAAAATTCTTTAATACCAACTCGAACAGATGATTTACTCTTGAAATTTATAGGAAAACGTTCAGCTATAACAGACAAATTGTCGGCAGTGGACTGTTAATCGTTTTTGAATATAAACTCGGACCATCAACGTGATGGGATGAGTTTAATTTTGTTTTTTATTTATTTATTTTATTTATTTATTTATTTAACAAGCCAATGAACATTAAGTTTTGTCATTCCTTGAATTTTAGATCAAACGACAAAAAGATTGTTTTAAGATAAATGAACTGCGACTTATTTGTGAACTGTGAAAAATTAAATTGAAAAATAAATAACAAATATTAATTAAAAAATTAATTTATTTCAAAAATGTGTTGTATGAATCTCGAAAATATAGTATAGAAAAACCAAACATTGTAAAGTTACCTACAACTACCACTCGAAGGTCATAGTGGCTTCTTGTAAATACTTTCTTCTTGTTGTACTTTGGAGGTGACCATCAATTTGCCATCTGAGGCAAACCAGTTAGATCTCTTAATAAAAGAGAATAGATGCGAAATTTTGACTTTTAGAAAACTATTAAAAATGTAATAATTGTAGTTAAAATAGTTTACTTTTCTTTATTGTTGCCTGAAAATTTATGTTCGCGGTTAATCGAATTTTTATTGATTGAGGTTCGATTCTAGTGGGTCTATAATATAAAATAGTTGCATTTATTATAACTTCCTAATCAATCTAATTAATCATTTATATCTTCCAATGTCGTTAGAGGATACGAAGATGTGTCTAGTTAACCCTCTCGTTATAGATTTTTTAAGAGGAAAGTTAACATTTAATTTATAATTAATTTAATTTATCGATTTTGTCTTCTGTGTGGTTAAATGTTGTTAATGTTCCTTCATAATTTTTGAATTTTTCTTACCTTATCTTGTTTTTTAGAGTGTTGTCATATGAAAGCAACCATATATTTGTGTATGTAATAATTAATTAAACATGAAATTTTTTAGGCATAAATATAAATCGAGTAATTCTTCATTTACTTTAGCTAAAATTATTTGAAAAATATATTTGAATTGAACTAAAAAGCGAAATTAAAAATATCTCTTATATTTCTGCTGCTTCTTTCTTTACTATGAAAAGATATAACATTTAAAAAAGGTGTATATTTTTTTCTTTAAATTTAAATATTCGGTTTATTAATTTTGTATTATTGATAAAAATTCATACTATTCTAAGGGCTAACAAACATTTTTTTTTTTAATTAATGAAGGGCTCAGACGTCAATAAAATGGCATGATGCCATATGGCAACAAAATAGCGAAAGCGTTAAGGGTCTTGAGATGTCCTTTTTGACCGACTGCAATGGTATAGCTTGATTTTCGTGACAGCGTCACAATACGAGTAGCTGAGGGTTTTGTTGTTGTTGTTGTTGTTGCAACTGCAGTTGCTGTGTTGCCGTTGCTGCTGTTGCTGTATCAGTTTTCTTTTTTTACAACTCGTTCATGACTTTTTTAGGGTGTGCAGCGTAATGCAACAATAATCACAACAACAACATCCAGCACCACAGTGCCAGACACAACCAGGCAATGAAAAAGACAATGCAGACGATAATAAAACAACAACAACAGCAAGAATAACAATGACCAGTCAACAACGCGACTACACTCGAACCGCAGCGAAGACGAATGCAAACACATAAAAACATACAAATAAACGAGTACACACGCACACACACACACACAGAGAGACGACGGTGCAGTTGACTTGGCTGATCAGTCCATCGGTATTATTATCGTTATCGTCGTCATCAGGCAGGTGGGTGTGTTTGGAATTATCACTTTTCTTTGTTGTTCGCCTTTGTTGACTATTCACCTCTGCAGCTGTTCTTGTTGCTGTGTTGTGTTGTGTTGCTGTTACCGACGTTGTTGCTGTGCTCAAAGCAAGTTTTTTATTGCTTCTTCTTTTTTTTTTGTTTTTTTACTGGGCACGTGCCGATAATTTGCACAATTTCACTCCACCTCCCACCTGCAGCCCATACAAACAGTTGCGAATTAAGCAGAAAATTTGAGCGCTACTTGCCACTCGCACTCACACTGACACTCGCACTTGTTGCCCACTGGTGGCAACAACCGCACGTGCACAGCCGCACTGCGCCACATGCGGCCCGTGGCCAGTAGTCACTGCGGCTGCCTCCTGCTCACCTTGACAACCATTCGTCAGCAGGACGCGAAGGCGCGCGCCCAGCTGCACCCTACGGCAGGCATTCGTCAGCTGCAGGCTGCACGCGTTGTCCATGCAAACGACAGTTGGCCACCTGCAGCGGCCGCTATTTTGGTTCACATCGTGTTGCTATTTATTTGGTTCGATTTGTCAGTCGCGCAGTGTAAATATTCAAAATATTTATTTTTATTGCCATTTGGAATTGACGTAAAATTTCGCTAAATATATATATTCCACCTGCAAGCACATAACCCATCTTCTGACAGTTGTAAAAATATGCACAGTTTGGGGAATCAAAAACAGAGACCGAGCTGCATGGCATATCGCAGTTGGTTGTGTGTTTGTGTGCGGCTCCAGGAACGCGTGGGCTGCTGCCTACGGGCTGCTTGGCTGTCGTGACGTCATTGCTGCTTCTTGTCGCTTTGTATTTTTAGTGGTATCCTTAGAAAGGTTAAAGTGCTGTGTGTTTATCTCCGACAAGGCGCCCAGTGGCTGGCGAACCCAGTAGGAAAATTACTGCATTGCGACATTGTGCCACACGTGACGCATGCATTTTTGATCTGTGAGTGGACAAATTTAATGGTCGATAGATTGCAATTGAAACTGGCGAGTTGATAGAATTTGTACAGTAAATAAATAATTAAATGCGAGAAAAATAGAATAAATCTGCTTTAATTGGTTAAAGTTGTGCGTAAACAAGAAATTGTAATTGAAATTGGATGTTGTGGGTGAAACAGAAATTTTAATTCAAATTGGATAAATTGCTTTCAAAATTACAATATTCGAAGAAGCGGCTTTAATTTGGCAGCTCTAATATAGGTGCGTACCCAAAGGGGGGCGAGGTTAAAAAATGTTTGCTGCCAATTTCGTAATACGTGCTTTTTAAGGTAAACTGCACTTTTCAAACAGGGCATTTTGTTGTCAGCTATATGTGACTTGGTGCATTGAAAATTTAAATTTGTTCCCAATTTCGAGTCAAAATTTCATGAAATTTGGTTTACTGGAAGCGAAGTTATTGCATCTAAAGTAAAAGTATGTTTGTGTCATCGTCACAAAAATGAGCATCGAAAGAAACCCACTAATTACTTTTGTTTAAAAATTGTTAAAACTTCAACCATAACATTTCAATTAATGAACCAAGTTTATGGTGATGATCGTTTATCCAATGGCAGAGTTCATTAGTGGTACTCAGGATTTAAACACGATTGTCAGACATAATTGATAACCAACGTGATAGTCAACAGAAATTCGCAATCACCGCAGATTTCATTAAAACTGAGCAGTAATTCATCAAAGATCAGCCAAAATCTTCATTGAAATGCTTTAAATTGAATTTAAACATCTCAATAACATTAATTTATCGCATTTTAACAGAACATTTAGCTATCCAAAGACGCTATCTCATCGATCGATACTTGGAAAAAATTTCTTAATTTTTTTTATTTTACCCATCAACCACTTCCATCCATAAGCCGTCCATAAGGCTTGTACCGACATCCTGAAGAACATTCCGGCCGACTATCTAAACCACTCATTAGACATGATTTTAAATTATGAAAATCCCTGTATTGAGCCTGAAAGAGACTATTTAAAAAAAAGAAAAGAAACAAACAACGTACATACCATGCATAGTGATAGAAAATGTTGAGTAATTGTAGGCTATGGGGGCGGGGGGGACGGGTTCTCACAGTCAAAACCACCCTTGGCTATGCCCCTGCTCTGATATTATTCTTAAAAGGTACGACATATTGGAGTTGTTTTTTAATCAGCCAGCATATGTAGTTCCCTCGAAAAGACCCGAAAAAAGATGTTGGAGTAATTTACAACAGTTTTGAAGCATTTTGTAACGAATCCCAAGATAAGCAATCTTGACGTGAAGGCTGATAATGAAATGATGGTATTATATATTTCATAATGCATTTTGCCCTACTGGGTATTTATGCGATGCTGCCCACAGTGTTCGTGTTCCAATGCCCTCAATTTTGTGTGCGTATAAGCGTAGAGCTGACCTGGGCTTCCATGGTAGATTTGACCAATGCGACAACGGGTGCATTAGTATACAAATAAAGGCAGCAAAAGTAATCAATTTAAATAAGTGTAGATGTTTGTTAAAATTTAATTCAATCTATTTATAAATCAACTAGTTGAATAATCAAGTAGTTTGTAACTTTCGGGTGGGTTTCATTTTGCAACGAGAAATTTCTGCGTCAATACGAAAATAAAAATTGGTGCACATGGTAATACAAAATAGTAATCAATAGATCTGAATTAAGGATTTATGGATATCTTATTTTATTGTAATTATTTTTATTCTTCAGTTGGATTAGGATTTCTATGCATTTTGTTTTCTATTCTATTTCTATTTTATTTTATATTATTATATTCTTTGACTTGATTTGACTTGATTTGATTTGATTTGATTTGATTTGATTTGATTTGATTTTATTTTATTTTATTTTATTTTATTTTATTTTATTTTATTTTATATTATTATATTCTTTGACTTGATTTGATTTGATTTGAATTTAATTGATGTTATTTTATTTTATTTGATTTGATTTGATTTGATTTGATTTGATTTGATTTTATTTGATTTTATTTGATTTTATTTTATTTTATTTTATTTTATTTTATTTTATTTTATTTTATTTTATTTTATTTTATTTTATTTTATTTTATTTTATTTTATTTTATTTTATTTTATTCTGTTATTTCATTTTATTTTATTTTATATTATTTTATTTTGTTTTATTTTTTAAATTAAATTAAAGTTATTTGTTTTCAAGTTTTTATTTGTTTATACATATTTCATGGAAATAGTAGTAAAGAGTATTCAAATTCATTAACTTAGTTTCTAGCAAGTTTGTGCAAACTAACTAACTGAACCCTACAATCTGGTCTATCCATTTACTACCCAAACTGTTGCAGATCGGTCAAGTTTAGTAGTTTAGTTTAGTTTCAAGGAATATAAACATATTGATTAATTGATTGGGTTTAGCATAAAACAGATGAAACTTGGTAACGCGGACTGAACGAAGATACGGACGAAATGGCAACATTGAACAGAGAAAGTTACAACGAGATTTTTTTAACTCTAAAGTAATAAAGATAGAAGAATAAAATTTTAAGGTATTACACTACAGATTGAGATCCAAAACACATATTTCTTTTCAAACGGATTGGTTTAAAAACTTCAAGGATATCGAAGCATAGATATTTGAAAGGAGCTTACTGTCATATTTTGGTGCTAAAAGTTCAAAATAGGAAATATAGTTTAACGTTGACAAGTTTCCTCTTTCATTTGATATCCATATCTTCATCGTTGTACAACCGCACATATTAAAAAATTTCGGAATATGTAACGACATGCAAGATTTTTAAGTCCTTTTTATAGGACATGGGATTAGAAAATGAGAAACTAGTTTCTGGTTTCACGTCTATATAATCTTTTGGAAGGGTCTTGATGAAAGTGGTTTTTTGTTTCACAGTGAACTAATTTCTATAAAAATTTTTTTTTTAAATTATTACAAAAATTTGTTTGATAGATCATTTGTTTTTGCTTGTTTGGTAAATCATTTATTTTTGTTTGTTCGAAAAATCATTGGATTTGATATGTTTAAAAACTCCAGTTAAATATTTAATAATGAACAATTAACTTGAATAAAAACGACTTGTTCTGTAAAATTGAAAACCTACAGTTTACTATTTGAAACGAGTCGACTCGTCAATGTGAAAACGGGCCTAGGCAAATTTCATCACTCTGCTCCAAACTTGCCTCACCTACTTCACTCCTATTATCAACCCTGCAGAGCCACCAGTCTGCCTCACCCTTTCGTCTGACGTATGGCGATTTTATGACAATTCGTTTCAGTCGCTTCGATTACCGAACACCGCTGAAAACCGTTGTCGAATGTGCTGTGTCGTGCACTGTCAACTGTTATTATTAGTGGGGATAGTGCACCGCTACTGTCAACTGTTAGGGAAGTCCAAATATATGCGATTCGGTCATGTGACTCTCGCAGAAACGGGCCACTGCGTTTTAATTAGACACTTGTGCGGAAGCACATTAGCGCTGGAAATTTTCGAAATGCCATAAATTGTGGGAACCAATTGAAAAAGGCGCAAAGAATGCGATGCGATAACGAATAGAGGAGCTCGCAACCGGGCTCCACCAATTGTCGAGGGGCTAATTTTAGACGCACAGCTGCCCAGCCTGAGCGGTGCGATATGCAACACACCGCTGCCGAACGTAGCCACCAGTGCTGCATGTGAGCAGCCCCAGCTGCCCGGATGGCCGGCCGGTCAGGTTAACGTCAGCGCTAAATGCGAGAAAGTCACAGCGACAGCAACAGCGGTTGCGTGACGTAAAATGGTGAAATGTCACAAGGAGGCGGCAATCATGTATCCGGCGAGTGCACAGCGGCTGACCGAATGCGTGATGAAGCAAGTGCCGGCATGTTGGCCGCCGAGTGAGGGGGATAGCTGGTCGATTGATTGATACGCCCAGTGCTTATTGCCATCTAATGAACAGTTATGTACTTCATGAATACTGTTATTGACTGTTGGCGATTTGCGTGTAGCATTTAATAGTTAGTGAGGTTAGGGCGAGCAGATATGTATGTATGCATGTTTCATAGGCATTTTATAGTTTGCGCCCCAGCGTGACGTGCAGCGGTCAGCCGCAGTTCTCGTGACTTTGTGTTTTTTGAAATCATTTCAGTTTTCTACGGCCGCGTTATAAAAAAAAAAGATTTCTATAAATCGTAGGCTGTGGCGCTCAGCACATACGAAACATTGGTTTGTTGTTGGGCATTTTGTTCGTAGCAAAAGTTTATAGCCAACTGCGCGGTCGCGTATTATTCACGGACGTAAGTGCCGCCACACACCGACAAACTCGCCAACAACATTTCAACTTGGATACTTACGTCGCTGGCAACTCATGCGCGCATGTTCATTCATTGGCAATGGCGGCAACACCCACCGATTTATTGAATTTCCACTCGTTTTAATGCCGCATTTTTCGTTCGTTTTCTTCTTCTTCTTCTTCTGCTTGAATATTGACCGCACGATTGTTTGTTTACAAGCGTTTTAGTTATGGGCATGTATTGTTAAGTGTTGTTGTTGTTGGTCTTGTGGTCTTTTTAGATGAACATATTTTTTCGAAGCCCCATTTGACGCCTCAATTGACGTCAGATTTTATAATTTGTTGTATAAATAGGGACAATCCGTGATTGGCAAACGATATTTTTTCGCGGTAAATCGGAACCGTCTTAACAATTTGTCGCTAAGCAAATGCGTTTTGTATAAATTTATCGTAAAATGTGGAAGTACTAAAAAATGTTATTGTATTGAATTTAAATTCGCAGAAAACTAAAATGAGTATCGATGGCAATGAAAATTAAATACTTTTTTGTGTGTTTATTTATGGGTTGCGAAGTCACATCAAAAATAGTTTGAGTGTGATTGGCGGATTTGAAGATCTATCTATCTATCTATCTATCTATCTATCTATCTATCTATCTATCTATCTATCTATCTATCTATCTATCTATCTATCTATCTACCTATCTATCTATCTATCTATCTATCTATCTATCTATCTATCTATCTATCTATCTATCTATCTATCTATCTATCTATCTATCTATCTATCTATCTATCTATCTATCTATCTATCTATCTATCTATCTATCTATCTATCTATCTATCTATCTATCTATCTATCTATCTATCTATCTATCTATCTATCTATCTATCTATCTATCTATCTATCTATCTATCTATCTATCTATCTATCTATCTATCTATCTATCTATCTATCTATCTATCTATCTATCTATCTATCTATCTATCTATCTATCTATCTATCTATCTATCTATCTATCTATCTATCTATCTATCTATCTATCTATCTATCTATCTATCTATCTATCTATCTATCTATCTATCTATCTATCTATCTATCTATCTATCTATCTATCTATCTATCTATCTATCTATCTATCTATCTATCTATCTATCTATCTATCTATCTATCTATCTATCTATCTATCTATCTATCTATCTATCTATCTATCTATCTATCTATCTATCTATCTATCTATCTATCTATCTATCTATCTATCTATCTATCTATCTATCTATCTATCTATCTATCTATCTATCTATCTATCTATCTATCTATCTATCTATCTATCTATCTATCTATCTATCTATCTATCTATCTATCTATCTATCTATCTATCTATCTATCTATCTATCTATCTATCTATCTATCTATCTATCTATCTATCTATCTATCTATCTATCTATCTATCTATCTATCTATCTATCTATCTATCTATCTATCTATCTATCTATCTATCTATCTATCTATCTATCTATCTATCTATCTATCTATCTATCTATCTATCTATCTATCTATCTATCTATCTATCTATCTATCTATCTATCTATCTATCTATCTATCTATCTATCTATCTATCTATCTATCTATCTATCTATCTATCTATCTATCTATCTATCTATCTATCTATCTATCTATCTATCTATCTATCTATCTATCTATCTATCTATCTATCTATCTATCTATCTATCTATCTATCTATCTATCTATCTATCTATCTATCTATCTATCGTTGTCCCACTGTATCAGGATATCTCGTTCGTATCAGGAAAAGGAAACAATTTTGTATTTAAAATGATTCTTATCTCTTTCACTTCTCAAAACTCGATCACTTCTTGTGCGCATGTAGAGACTGTACAAATGACTTCTGACATTCTTCAACTCATACGTAAATACAATATTGAAATGTATTTCAATGTTTTACTAAGATGACTTAAGAATACTGCTTAACGACAGTTCGCGTGATTGCGGCATTTAATCTCGGATACCGTCGAATCTTGTGAGCAAATAGAAATTTCTGCTATTGGACTTTACTTGTCATTTTTGTGGGGCCTTGTGTGTGAGTGTGTGTGTGTGGGCAAATGTTTACATTTTCTTGGAAAGTTGTTTGTAAAAACTTTTAGCGAGTTCATGCGCTTATCAACATTTACGGCACGTTTTAGCGATAAAGCGCAGATGTTGGATGCTGTTTGGCTGCAATGCTGCAAAAATCTCACTTTCAAATTTTTGTGCAAAACACAAAACCACATAGATTTGATTGTTTTGTCAATAAAATTAAATGGAAATTTTCAATAATAATTCAAATAATTCAAAACGGGTATAACTTTTTTTTAAATATTTCATTCATTATGGTTTGGGTCAGGGGCGGATTCAGAAAAATATTTCGGAGGGGGGTTCAAACAGTAATTCTTTAATATTCATAAAATGCCTTCTAATTTGTATGTCGATTTAAAGACGATCCAAATATTTCGGGGGGTGTTTCAACCCCCATTACACCCCCTTGAATCCGCCACTGGTTTAGGTGGAACGTTCAAAAATGCATCGATAGACACGATGCATATTTTTACGTTTTGCGCTTCAAACACGATTCGCTATTTCGATTTATTTATTAAACTATTTTTACTTTTGTTTCATAAATGTGGAATTTGTACTATAGAAATTAGAACTTAGTTGCACTGCTGCAAAACTGTTTGGCTTAAAAACTGAGATATTACGCAATGACGTTGGTTTTTTGTTGATGTGTGATGACGTCAACGAGTGGATGTGGCGAACTTACTGGATTGGCCCTGGTCCAGTAAATTCGTTGAGAGAAAATATAGGCAAATGCATCTTACTGCATACATATGCATCTGTAATTATAGTTAATGTGCTTTTAATAACCGGAAAAGTGACTGAGTTGCGATGCTTTCAGGGGGCGTATCACTATTGTATGCCGTTTGTTTTGCTTGCAAGGGTTAAAAGTTCGGATGCGCAGCTTAATAACTGACTACATACAGTCAGAACTGGTGATTGATAATCTTGACTGGTAATCATTTGTTAATGAAGCCATTTGCGCACTTTGCAGCTATAAACTTAATCCAAAAAATGCATAGGTGTGCCTCAAGGCGGAGTAACATAAAGTACGACGACCGTATATGAAACGACAACTTGATTCAAAGTCTTTTTTATGGATTTAAAAAACATTTTCGTTAAAGTGGTCAAATCAAGTCAAGTTACTAGCAGAAAACTTGCGTTGAAAAGAAAAAAGCATGTTTAGTAAACAAACAAGAAAATAATTCATGCATTTGAGGGTTAACTCTATATAGATGAATTAAAGATACGTAACAAATTATCTCTTCAATATATGTTTACTGTAGTGAATGATGTGAACTATGTTCAAACATATGTAAGAAAATATATACCTGTATTTTGGATCAGATTTTATAGCAGAATGGTTTTAGCTACTTGTTAGCTACATGTCAATGTAAATGTATCGTCTGTCCATAGACAGAAGCACACAAAAACACTCGGAACATTAAAATTATTAAAGTGCGATAGGTACATTCACCTACCTTGAGGTAGGGTTACCAAATACATTTTTTTAATGATATGCTAAACTTTATGACTTCTGTCCGAACACTTTCACAGCGACTGCGACATGAAGCATCGGTTAAAATATACAATCAAAACATTCCTATGGAGACGATTATTTTGGCGACTACACGATCACTGGCCACAGTTGTAGATGTAGAAAACTTTATGCACCGAACACATATCTGACAAAATATAGAATCAGAACGTCCCTATGGAGACGATTATTTTGACGACTACACGACCACCGACCACAGTTGCTGCTTTCGCCAACAAATCCAAAGCAATTGGCATCACTGCTTGAAAACAGATGTTTTTAACAGCGGTCTTATTACTTTTTCTGTGTAATTTAATCACTAATTACAAGTTTGTTAGTATTTCAGTTAAAATTTATTACTTTTTTAAATTATTACACTTTGCAATAAGTTTTTAATTATTTCAAGGTCAACAAAATGGATGAATTCTTAATAGAGGAAGTTCGGAAGTTCTTTAATTTGTGATTAGGAGCAGACAAAAATTTAATTTAGATGCTGTTGCTACCTATTTTATTGTAATCAAGTAGTTGACTACAAAACGACGGTTATTAGCAATATGCCACTCTGGCGGCTTACAGATAGAAAGTACAACTTTAGTAGTAGAAGGGATCAGTCATATAGTACATATGTTTCCAAGCGAAGATCAACTATACGTTCTATGGCACATAACGAGTCGGTTCAAGAGACAAGTACGTCTGACTTCTTTGCTTCGAAGGCACTAGCATTCTTACTTACTTAATTGGCCCTAACAACCCGTTGCCGGGTACGGCCTGCCACAAAAGTTTTCTCCAGGCGCCTTCTCCAGATGTCTCCAGATCCAAAGTAGTGAAATCGAAGATTGTAAAACAAATGTGGGGGCGACTTCTTTCTTTGCGATTTTGTAAAACCTACGGTCTGTGCAAATAAATCACAAGCAATTCCTTAGCTTAACCCTTTCGCTATTTTGTTGCCATATGAAAACATGCTACTTTGTGCATGTCTGAGCCGTCTATTCAAGGATACATTGTTTTGTTGGTCCATAGAATAGTTTGAAGTTTCAGGAATAATACAAAACTAATAAACCGAATATTTAAGTTTAAAGAAGAGAAATTTAGACGTTTTCTGAATGTTATATCTTTACATAGTAAAGGAAGAAGAAGTACCAAAAGGGATATTTTTTAAATTGACTTTTTACTATAATTCAGATGCATTTTTAAAATAATTTTAGGTGAGGAAATGAAGAAATTATTGAGTTTTAGTTATGCCTATAAAATTTTATGTTGAAGTAATTATTACAGTCACAAAAATATGGTTGCTTCATATGACATCACTCTAAAACAAGGGTCCGGTGATAAAAATTAAAAAAAGACACAGAAGACTAAATCGCTAAATTTCAAATTTTAACTTTCTCCAGTAGAAACCTGTAACGAGAGGGTTAAGGGGGTATTCTAGTCTGGAGGCTCGATTTTGAGGTGATTTTACGGGGGTAATAAAAAAACTGTAATCATTTTTACCAGCCATGTTTTTATCAGTTTTTTTTTAATGCTTGAAAAGTATAAAAATGTATAATAGTTGAACAAAAATTCAAAATCGAAGTCGGTAGAGGCCGGCAAAGTGGGGATTAAAAAAAGGTGTCTCCTGGTTGACGTAATTGGTGATTTGAAACATAAAAATAAGGTTAATTTTTATTAAACAAGGATGTAAAATTATCTGGACGTAGCCGATTTAAAAAAAAAAATTATTATTTATTTCACTGTGCAACACTAAAAAAGGGACAAGGTCAAACATATCTCATTCGATAGAGGACCTCAGTAGATGAAAAAGTGCCAAGGGATTTTTCCGGGGATGTTCGAGTTTTTTTTTAAATGCGGTTTAAAGATGGCGGCTTAGTGCCCCTTACTGAAACTTTTAAAAAATCATATCTCTTGACTCAAATGTCAGAAAGGAATAATTGTAACGTCAAATGAAAGGTAATGGTATGAAGTTTAAGAAAAAAATGTAATTGGATTTTGACAAAAGCGGTAAACAATCACCCGATCGCTACTTGTCATTACCGTTATGAGTTGGCACTGATTCTGAACTTTATAAACTAAATTGTCGCTTTCCCACGCCGCGAGACACGTTTTTCAATTCTCGAGATAAAAATTGTGTGGAATTAAAAAATACATTTGAAAATGAGTGATTGTAAACGTGGTTTGGACTATTTTTGTTTTGTCTGTGGTCATCGGCTCTTTTCAGGGACAAGGCATGGAGCTTTCAGTGCAGAGTTCGAAAGCCAATATGAAAGATATTTTGGTTTTAAAGTGTTAAAAAATGTGGCTTATGCTCCAAAGGAAACATGTAAGACATGTTATAATTCCCAATAAATAATATAAAACTAAAGAACAAACTAAAACTATGTATAGTTAATTAATAATTAATTTTAATTAATAATTTTAATAATAAATATATATATAAATAATAAAAAAAACTATGCTAAATATGATTCAAGATGTTTTTAGTAAGCAGCTCCGACATATTCTGTACATGAACGCATGAAAGTAGCAGAGTATAATTTTTGAAACGCTGTAGTGGCTTAACAGTGAAAGTGATTGAAATTAAATTAATATGCATTATAGATTTTTGAATGCTCTTTTACCAGAAGTCAGTTATATAATTTTAGCTCTCACGGTTTCCAGGATATTCAAGGATAAAAATGTAGTTGATGTCCTTGATGTCCTTTTTCATAAAATTTTTCAAAAAGGACATTTTTTTCTTAAACTTCATACCATTACCTTTCATTTGACGTTACAATTATTCCTTTCTGACATTTGAGTCAAGAGATATGATTTTTTAAAAGTTTCAGTATGGGGCACTAAGCCGCCATCTTTAAACCGCATTTAAAAAAAAACTCGAACATCCCCGGAAAAATCCCTTGGCACTTTTTCATCTACTGAGGTCCTCTATCGAATGAGATATGTTTGAACTTGTCCCTCGAAATTTTTTTTGAATTTGTTGCACTGTGTTTTCTTTCTGAAAATAAAGGTAAATGTTTGCCTCCTTTTTTCCAACTTTGGTAATACATATTTTAAAAATAGAAAAAAAAATTACAAAAACCCCTACGTCGATACAATTTTGATAGTATTCAGAAAGTCTGCTACAAATTTCAAGTAAATCGGTGCATTAGAAGTTGAGATATCATGTCAACCGTATCGAAAAAATTATTTTCGAGAAAAACGTGTTTAAAGTTTATAGTCTCATTTCGGGCAGTCTGAGTGGCGCGTCACAAAATTAGCTATAACTCCGAAAATAATTCGAATTTCCTCCTAATTCCTCTTAGAGGCTTATTCTTAAAGGTCTAAACTTTGAAAATATTAAATTTAAAAAAAATATATTTTTTCGAATTTATAGACTAGACCCTTAAGGTCCACCCTGACATCAAGAAGATAGAACCACATCTCGGTTAGATGTTATTAAAGGTTTCATGAAAATAGCAAAGAACTGTGATCCGTTCATTCTGGAACGTGTCTACTTTACAATGCAATAAAAACATCGTCACTCGCTCAATAAATTATAAATAAATTAAAAAATTACAAATAAAAAAAATAAATAAAGATTTTGAAGTTAATTTGGGCACTCTGTACAAAGAGCTCCCTTAGCCTGTTCACATTCTTCGTAGTTCAACAATAAAAACATCATCACTCGCTCAATAAATTATAAATAAATTAAAAAATTACAAATAAAAAAAATAAATAAAGATTTTGAAGTTAATTTGGGCACCCTGTACAAAGAGCTCCCTTAGCCTGTTCACATTCTTTGTAGTTCCACACGTTTGGGCACCGCTGTTTGAAATCATTTTCGAGCACATTTCTGTCGAATTTAATTGCTAAGGACTCCTTCTTTGCACTCAAGTGTCCTTCGGTGAATTGCCTCGTCTTGGCATTTGCAAAACTCAATGCCCAACCTTCTCACTCGATCTCTTTTTTTATTGCTTTATTTTAACAATGCGCAACATGAACTTGAAGTGCGCCATTTTTGTTGTTGCTGTTGTTATTGGTATTCATGTTGGCGGTTGCTGACATGATGGGTTGACGCGAGGCGCATTTTGTCTCTTCAATTCCATGAATGCTCATTGTTGGCAGTTCTGGGAAAAATTGTGTGTATCCCTGGAGGCTGTGCGATGCTGGCCGAGAGAGCCTAAAAGTGAGAAGGTGCGTTGACCATGACCTGCATTTTGTACGAACTTGAAATGCGGCCGGGACAACAGACGAACCGTGGGGCAGTCAATGGAAGGGGGGGGTGGGAATGGAGGGCAGCGCATGAAGACGAACACAGCGTAAAATCCACAGCACAGCGCACTGAACTCGTATAAACTGAAATGTGCGGCAGCTGGCTCCAATGGCAACATTGAAGTGTACGAAAGGGCATTCACCATCGCTGCTCATCAGCAAAGCTAAAGAGTAAAAAAATAATAAATAAATAAAAAACAATAAAAAACGCAACAAAATTAAACCTGAAACCTCGCAGTGCGGTTTGTCGAAATTTTTCACCACATAATATGCGCAAAAATCAGCTAATCCGCAAATTTTTGCCTCAAACACACACACACAATGGCAACAGCAACGACTAGAAAATTGGCAATAGCAAAAATTTGGAGCGCAGTTGACCGAACATAGTCGGCGCTGTCGTTTTGAGCTGCGGAAAAAAAAATGATGTGCGAAAAATGTGCCAAATTTGACAAATTTCGCATAAATCGCGAATGTGCGCATTGGCAATTCGGCACGGAACGATAACATTCGGCGCCCTGCCACTTCCATTGACGCCTTTACCATTGCCTCAGCGGGTGGGTGGCTATGCGTGTGGTTTGAAGCGCTGCTGAGCTACTTTGTTCGGTGCGTCGTTTGCGGGGTGTTGGCTCGTTTAGGCGTTTGTTGTTTGGCGCACGTGAAGGCGGCGTGTTCGCCGCGTTTGTTTTGTTTCCTTCCGTCTATTTACAATCTGTCTGTTTGTTTTATGCTACCGCTGCGGCGATAACGTGGAATGGTGCCACTCACTCGCACACACTCACACACACTTACACGCACATATAGAGCAAAGAAGAAGAAGAAGCGACAGCGACTGTGAAAATCAGGTTGACGCTGTACACAGACGCCAGCAAAATAAAATTACAAAACTCCGAAATAGATAAGCAACGACGCGTCATTGGACTTTCGTGTGCGTTGTTGCTTGTGTTACACTTGTTGCTGTATTGGCTTTTATCGTTGCTACTGTTGCTGTTGTTGTTGTTGTTGTTGCAGTATTATTGCTTGGCTTGCGCACTTATTTGCTTTGGCGGCAGACGTGTGACTTTGCATGAGCACCACGAAACACAAACACAGCAATGGCCACAGCAGCAACAACAACTACAACTACAACAATGACAACAAGTACAGCACGCGCCCATACTGGAAAATGGGTGTGGTGCTGCCATGGCTGCCTTTCCCTCCGAACGTTTCAGCCAGACTTGGGAATTTTTTTTGTCGAATCGCTGTTACGTATACGCCGCCGCGTCTCCAGCTGCATGACGCCGCTTTTTCGGTTTGCTTTGCACTGTTGCCAGAAAGTTTTCAGAGTTGTAGTTAAATTGCTGCTAAAAACATAGCTAAAAATTTAGCTAAAAGCGATGTAAATAAAAAAAAAAGTTTTCAAGAGCGGTGTCTGAACTTTGTCAGTTCAGTGCTCAGACGTTTCAGATGTTAATGTTGTCATTATTCAAGGTTTGTGTTCTGTTTTAATTAGAGTACGACCGACTCCCCATTTTTTGGCCGATACCGATTAATCGGTCGGAAGAGCGAGAATTGGCTGATGCCGATTCTGTGAAAGAAAATAAAAAAAACGAATAGATTCAATCAAAAAACAGTTTATTTTACAAAAGAACAAAAACAAAGGGGCTATATTAAATATAAATTTGTTTGTAACATATTTTACATAAATAATAACACAAAAACGAAAATGAAATTAAATAAAAAATTTAAAATATAAATTTAAAAAATTAAAAAATTGCATACAAAAATTAAAGCAAGAAAATAGGCCAAAGCCGATACCAATTTTTGTGGCCGATACTAGCTAATGCCAATGCCGATTAATCGGTCGGACTATAGTTGTAGTACATAGTTGTAGTTGTGTCGGACTTTTTTACCATGGAATGTTAAAATATTTAACAACGCTTAGAATTTGTTAAAATTTACACAGTTTGTGTTCTGTTTCCTAAACTTTCGTTCGCAAGCTACATTTTTGTAATTTTGACTAAATTTTTGGAGTCACAACTTTAGTTTGTTTTTAGTTGAACGGTTTCGTTAACAATCAGTCCACAGTAGTGTGAAGAGTCTTTACTTACTCGTACATTTGAAGAAACTTATTGTTTGGTGAGGATTTTGGTCCGACGGCGCCATTCTTCCGATAGAAGAATTGCCAGATGATGACAGTCAATGGCGAACGGATTGGGGCCGTTATACGAATAACTGACCTGTTGGTGACCTCCACTGGTTCACATGGACTTCGACCCCATGTAGTTCCAACAAGACGGCGCCACACACAGTGTCGCGAGTCCATAGTAGCGAGGGACAAAAATAGAAGGAATAGTCGTACGGTAATAAAATTTTGTACATATGATTTTGTTATAAAGAGAAGTTAATACACCAAAAATTACTTCAATCGCCCCACTGACACGCCCACCTCCCATACAAACCAAATACTAAGTTGACAGTATCTCGGAAACTATAAAAGATATATTGATGAAATTTGGTACAGCATATCATATCATCAATATAAACACATATGCAAACAACTTTTTCGATCAACTTACAAATACGCTTGTTATAAAAAAAAGAAATTTTGAAAAATCTACAAATATCTGTTCATACTTATGCGCATCTAAGTAATTTCAAACCCAAATAGAAAATAATAACATCTCTTATTTAATTCAGTATAGCCTATATTTTCATTAAAAATTACAATTTGTTAATCTGTACTGCTAGGACAATCGGTTTCCGATGATGAATTATTCAAATTTAACCCTCTACATCTATTTTGGACAAAACTCTAAATTAATTTTTTTTTCAAATTGCATAATATCAGAGTTTCGGTTTTCATGTTTACCTTTAATTTTCCTATTAACTGCTATAATTGGTTCTGAAGACATTAACAAGTTTTGCTTCTTTTCGAAAGTTGCCTTGATTCGATGGCAAGCCACTCAGTATTACCGAAGCCTTCCATCGAATCTACCTTTTTTTTGTAATTTTTCTAAATCAAGTCGTGTTTGCATATTATTACATACAAAAATTGATAGTTTAAGCGAAACGCAGCAGTGGTCGCTATGTTTTCCTGCCAACCATGCTGCAAAAAGGTCCCTATTTTTGACTGAATACGTCACTGAAAATGTTGAATTTCTTAAAAACGTGCAAGTTTCTGCAGCTAAAGTCTATGGTTTCTATTAATACATACTTTCAGCTATATCACACTGTAAAATCTTGAAGTAGTAAGAAGGAGTATTTTTTTAAAGTTTATCTAAAGTTTGATGACACTGCACTTTTATTCCTACTAATTGACGTTTCTTTAAGTAACGGTACAAGGAATATGGAAAGCAAAAAAAAAGAGGGAAAGCTTCCCCAGAGTTCCAAAAATAGTATATTTATAGAATATGTTTACTTAACATAAGGTTCCATGGGAAATTTTTCAATAAGAGACCTCGAACTTACATTCAACAAATTTCAATAATTTCTACCCAAGTCACCCACCTTCACAAAGTACAAGTTTGGTGGCCTGCCATCGGTATATAAATTGATATTTTTAAAATCCGTTTTCACATTTTAGTAATTTGAGGTATTTACTTCAGTACTACAAACTTATTTTTCTACATTTACGAAATTCATTTTTTTGATTTTTGTCCCTACTCGCGACACTGTGCCACATGTCAAACATCTCGCGTTCTATTAAAGTTGCTGCAAGCAAAGTTCCCAGAATACGTTTAGATTTTTTTCGCTGGGACTATGTTAAGTTTGTATGTTAAGTTTATGGTAGCAAATCGACAACAATTTATTAACTGAAGAACATCATTAAAACCATATCATAGATATAGCCCGACTTTTGTTAGTCAAAAAATGAGGACTTCTCGAATCGAATTGGGTAAATAAAACCACTTCAGTTCAGTCCCACTTAATTAATTTAATGTAAAGTAGTTCAATGTAATGTAATGTACTGCAATGTAATGTAATGTAATGTAATGTAATGTAGTGTAATCTAAACTAATCTAATCTAATCTAATCTAATCGAATCGAATCGAATCGAATCGAATCTAATCTAATCTAATAGAATCGAATCGAATCTAATCTAATTTAATCTAATCTAATCTAATCTCGTCTAATCTGATCTGATCTAATCTAATCTAATCTGTAATGTAATATAATGTAATGTGAGATAATTTTAAAAATAGTAATGTAATGTAATGTAATTCAATGTAATGTAATGTAATGCAATACAATCTACTGTGATGTAATGTAATTTAATGTGGTCTAATGTAATATAATGTCATGTAGTCTAAGATAATTATTTAAAATGTAATGTAATGTAATATGATCTAATGTAATCGAATGTAATGTAATATCATGTAATGTAATGTAATTCAATGTAATGCAATGTAATGTAATGCAATGTAATGCAATGTAATCTACTGTGATGTAATGTAATTTAATGTGGTCTAATGTAATATAATGAAATGTAGTCTAAGATAATTATTTAAAATGTAATGTAATGTAATATGATCTAATGCAGAGGTGCCCATGCCCTATGCTCTCGTTCCTCATTTGTTTTTGTAAATGCTCTTCAGCATAGGCTGAGGAATCCAGTTCCTCATTTGTTTTTGTAAATGATCGTCGGCATTGGCTGAGCATTCTGGTATACACACACAGCACAGTATGCTTTGTTGGTACAAATTGGCGACAGTTATCTTCCACGTAGGTTTTGTTGTTGTCTAGCGTATGAATTCATTTTTATGTATTGGTGTTTGCTCTTCCATAAGAAGATTTTGGGCACCCCTGATCTAATGTAATCGAATGTAATGTGGTATCACAACGGGCCCGTTAAGAGGCCTAAGTGTGTCTCATACAGAGGCAGCCACTTCAACCTAACCTAACCTAATGTAATATCATTTAATGTAATGTAATTCAATGTAATGTGGTCTAATGTAATATAGTTAAGATAATTATTTAAAATGTAATGTAATCTATCTATCTATCTATATATATAAAAATCAAATAAATTTCGTATGTGTTCTATAGACTCCCAAACCACCAGACCTATTTTAATAAAATATTACGTGTGTGTTTACGGGCACCGTGTGGAAGGTTCTTAGCATAGGGGGCGTGGCATTATTCAAGGGGGCGTGGCACCGCCCATACAACTCAATTCTTTAATATTGAATATCTTCAGAATTATAAGTCGTATAGCATTGAAATTTGGTACAGTGTCATGGCGTAAACATGTTGTTCGACCGGTAAAATTTAATGGGCGTTTGACAAGGGGCGTGGCACTTTTTAAATTCCGGTGTAACTTTCGAACTATAGCGTTCACATCAGTGAAACTCGGTACAAACTAACGATTTGGTCGTGTCCTTCGACAGGGAGAATAGGGTGGGTTTTTGACAAGGGGGCGTGGCACCGCCCATACAAGCCAACTTTTTAATACGGAATATCTTCGGAATTATAAGTCGTATAGCATTGAAATTTGGTACAGTGTCATGGCGTAAACATGTTGTTCGACCGGTAAAATTTAATGGGCGTTGGACAAGGGGCGTGGCACTTTTTAAATTCCGGTGTAACTTTCGAACTATAGCGTTCACATCAGTGAAACTCGGTACAAACTAACGATTTGGTCGTGTCCTTCGACAGGGAGAATAAGGTGGGTTTTTGACAAGGGGGCGTGGCACCGCCCATACAAGCCAACTTTTTAATACGGAATATCTTCGGAATCATAAGTCGTATAGCATTGAAATTTGGTATAGTGTCATGGCGTAAACATGTTGTTCGACCGGTAAAATTTAATAAGCGTTGGACAAGGGGTGTGGCACTTTCTAAATTCCGGTGTAACTTTCGAACTATAGCGTTCACATCAGTGAAACTCGGTACAAACTAACGATTTGGTCGTGTCCTTCGGCAGGGGAATAGGGTGGATTTTGGACTAGGGGGTGTGGCACCGCCCATACCACTAAATTTTTTAATATGGTATATCTCCGGAATTGTAATTCGCACAGCATTGAAATTTGGTACAGAGTCATGACGTAAACGTCTCATTCCACCGGTAAAATTTAATGGGCGTTGGACAAGGGGCGTGGCACTAGAGCGTTCACATCAATGACACTCGGTACAAACTAACGATTGGGTCGTGTCCTTCGACAGGAGGAATGGGGTGGGTTTTTGACACGGGGGCGTGGTACCGCTTCCATTTTTTTATACATAGATTGTTTATCCTGACTGACTGACTGATTGATTGGTTGATTTATCATCGCCCAGCCCAAACCGCTGAAGCTACAAACATGATTTTAGGACTGTAGGTACATCTTGAAGAATTAACCTTCGCCAAGAAGGGATTTTTTGAAATTCGGGGTCTAAAAAGGCAAAACATGGGTTAAAGTGTTGTATGAAGAAACGTGGTTTAATAAACATATTGAATTTGAACTTCCTGAAAATATTCTAATATAGATCAAAACTTATTCGACACGTATTTTATAATTTTTCGAAAATCAAAATTTAACTGGCCCAACAATGGGTTAAGGTTTATTTGCGGAAAGACTCCGAAACAAACAACACGAACCGATGGGCCTATTGACTTTAACAATTATAAAAATAATTGAAATATATATAATTAGACACGTGTTTCTCATTATTTTAAAAATCTAAATCTAACTTGATCAACGACGGGTTAAAAGTATGTATGGAGAAACTGTGAAATGAAAAATATGAATTAGACTTGACATCAAACTTGGGGAAAGTACTATTTATGAGAAATAATCTGACACGTGTTTTTCACTTTTTTGAAAATCAAAATCTAACGGGGTCAACAATGGGTTAACAATTTGTATGGAGAAACAAGATTTATTGGGCGTTCTGACTTCAAACTTATCAAAAGCAGTTCAATCGGGAAATAATAAAAACGTGCTTTTAATTTTTTTTTTAATCTAAATCTACCATGGTAAACCAAGGGTTAAGAATTTGTTTGGAGTAAATGTGAAAACATATGATTTAAAGGGCCTTCTGACTTCAAAATTTTTAAGACACTCGAAATCAAAGATAGACACATGTTTTTTTTTAATCAAAATCTGATGGGCTCAAGAATGGGTTAAGAATTCGTATCGGGGGAAACAGAAGAGCTTGCGTGCAAAGCCGCAGGGCCGAGCTAGTATAATATAATCGAATGTAGTGTAATGGAATCTATTGTTTTGTAATGTAATTTTATAAAAATTTATGAAATGTTATATAATCAGCCCTATTCCGAGTGTCGTGTGTCGTTTTTTACGCCTGTCGTTTTTTGAGTCGTGTCGTTTTTTTCGACTGTAGTTTTTTGAGTCGTGTCGTTTTTATTTTGGTATTCCCGAAAATTTACGACACGACAGCTTTTGTACAAGATTGAGTCAGCATAAAATGTGAAAGCTTCTTCTTGTTGAGCTGTCAGCAGAGTGATGTTTCAACTGTAGGAGTATGTCCTGGATGAGTTGAAGCCCAAATTAAAAAGGCGCGTGCGATCATCGGCGATACCTACGGCAATAATATTGGCAACAACATTACGCGTTTTAGCAGAAGCTTGGGGCTGGCAACGACTTTAAGTTGGGACTAGCGCAGCCGACTGTTTCGAAGTGCTTGACAGAAGTGGTCACTGCCTTTCAAAACGTTTTATGCCCCAAGTGGATACAGTTTCAGATGAGTGACCAGGATAAACGTGACGTAATGCAATACTTTTACGCAAAAACGAATTTTCCTGGTGTTATTGGTTGTGTCGATGGCACTCACATTGCGATTCTGTCACCAAGAACAGACCGCCATCTGTTTTACAACCGGAAAGGGTTCTATAGTCTGAACGCAATGGTTGTAAGTATCACGTTATACTAAATAAAATAGATGTGTAAATTATGTAATACTCTAACTAGATTTGTGACCATAAAATGAGAATTCGATTCTTCGATGCCAGATATCCAGGTGCCAGTCACGATGCACTCATATGTTATACCAGTGAAACAAAATTCATTTTAGAGCGAAACCATCAAAATGGTGAAAACAACTCTTGGCTACTAGGTAAACAAGCTGACATCATATACACCTGCAAAGCTTTGGTTAACAATTCAGTTTTTCAGGAGATGCAGGATATCCGTTAGAACCGTGGTTGATAACTCCCTTTAGAGCTGTGGAAAGCAATAGTCCCCAGAGCAAGTTCAATGCAGTGCATGCTAAAACCCGAGATGATTATTGAAATTACCTTCAACCAACCATCACCATTGCGAACTGGTGGGCCTAAACTGTTTAGGTTTTCTGCAATGGTGCTCCACTCCTTTTTTGAATACAACTTTCCCATACCTTTGATGAATCCCCGTGCTAACTGAGGAAGCTTCTCCATCTCCTCAAGTAACATTGCAAATTGAGACTGATTTGTTACTTTTAACTAAAATTAAATAATAATAGAACAAATCTAAATTAATTTCCTAATAAACAAGTACTTAAATACTGACCATTTTGCAAAAAAATCTCACAACCTTTCGCTTTCGACTGCCTGTCGTGAACAAAAATGCCTACGACTCATATCAACGAATTTTTCTGTCGTATGTCGTTTTGAAACGACAACGGGAATCTCAAATCGTAATAGATTTAGTCGAAATTTGTGTCGAAACGACAACGAGAATGCGACTTGTCGAAATTTTCGACGAACGACTGTCGTTTCGACAACGGGAATAGGGCTGAATGATTATGGGTCGGGCAGAGTCTTGCAATGTGAAAGGTTTATTGTGCCTCTTAGATCATCTGATGTCTTATGTGCTCAAGAATTGAATCAGATCTTTCTGCCATATTTGGTTCAAGCCTATGTTTCCCTAGAAACTTTGCACATCTTTGTGTGAGCGCTCTGTCTCATCATCTGTGTTAATCTAATCTAAGTCTTCTTACAGAAAAAGTGTCTTCTAACTAAAAGCAGGGCTTACTGTTTCACTTTCGCATCAAAGTTAATAAAATTATCGAACTTTTTAGAGTGATCACGCTTAATTAAGTATAATTAAGTCGTATATATTTAGTATGTATTTATACATTCATTCGCAATAAAGGCATTAAGACACTAATTATGACAAAAGCAATGTTTTCATATGGCATGACAGCAACATCGACCCAGTGATCCATCACTTCTCGCGGTATGGTCAATCCATACCAGTTTGAGTGTAGTCGTGTTTTGTCGCGTCTAACATGTGATCCAAAACTCTGATTTGTCACTCATTGAAAAAGTAGAATTTTTTCAAAAACGAATTGCGCACAATTTCAATTATGGCTGCTCTAAGGTTAATTACCATTTGTTGTCGTTTCCTCCGCACTCTCTGCCGGCAATGAAACAAAACTATTTATTTGTAATTAGAAAATGTGCGCTGTTTAATTTCGTTATTAAATATTGAAGATTTTGTTTACTTTTAGCTGTTATTGTGCGACTGCCGCATAAAAACATTTTACAGCTAACCTTGACGAGTGAGTTAACATTGCTCACACACGCACACACACACACATGTACGTGTGCGTAAGTAAACACGCGTGCTAAAGTCAAAGCCCGCCTGTCTGGCAGCCAGTTGAGTTCAGCAGCCAGCGGGAAATTATTTACAGATTTTGTTAATTTACATAAAATTGATGTGTTTGTCGGAAAGAGCTGCTCGACAGCAGCTATCAGCCGCAGCAAATACACAAATAATGCTCGCTCGCACAATGTCAGTGTGCTATTTTTATAAAATTTTTATCAAAATACGGAATATGTGTGCATAGTTTATAATACTTCTGACATCCAGTGCAAACTGGTGCGCGGCACTTTATCTTTCGCCAGGTCGACGAGTGACGGAGCGTATCTGAAGTGCGCGCACATGTACACTTGCGAATTGGCGATTAGACTAGTGAGGCCAGTACGCGCAATTTTTCCATTGATAAATGATTAGGGGAGACGCCCATTAAATCAAATGCTTGAGACTAAAGTAACGTACAAGATAAGATAAGAAGTCAGTTTTGGAAACATTCTTCCGGAACTAGGACAATCTAAGGTCATACTAGAAGATTTGAATTCTATTCATTGACATGTTTAGGAATGAACTAAAAATCCTAACCAAAGTGGTATAAGTTGAATCCTAATGCTGAAGGGGCTGTAATCAACATGGGTCTAGTTTTAGAGGGTTTTTGTGGGTTCTTTGCACAGAGTGAGGAAACATTACTTCACCGGACTACAGACTGTAAAAATGTAATACAAAAAAGACACAAATGTCTTGGAGAAGATATTTTGGACAAGAGTCATTAGCCTCGACTTGATCTCTTCCATATTTAAAATATTTAAGCAGACAGCTATCCGACAGATTTTCTATAGATCAAACTATAGATGAGCCATATGGGGATCACAATAGAACTTGTTTTATAAAATTAGAATTGGACTGTTTTCTTAGTTGCCCTTTTTTGTTTCATATTCACTGCATTAGGAAACATTGCCTCGACTTGGTTACGTTAATCAATTGAAATTTTGCCAGGTAAAGAGACTGTCTTCTATGGTATCCTAGGAGAGATGTCCTCGTATTGTGAACTATGTTTTTGATTAAGTTATATGAGCGCCCTTTGTGCATCTGTTACTGATAGAAGGTAACATACGCCTAGTCTGCCGAAAACTTAAGCCCCACATAGGGTCCCTCACTCCTTTATAAATATCAACTGATCTAATTTTTGATTTCTGATTACCTGTTTTGACAGCTCCGAACTCTTGGGGTCAGATTCTTCAATGGACTTACTGATCTACACAATTCCTTTGCAAAGATCAAATGGCTCCCCAAATAACTCGTCTGGATCTACCATATAGGGAACCCAACAGATGGAGAAATGCACCGGTTTCCTTAAATCAAGGAGATCACCGTACACTCCCCTTCTTTAACCTACTCTCCCCTCTACTACCTACTCCGACTGAAGTCGAAGTTGACAAACATGTTTGCCGACTTCAATTCGAAATTAGATCTGACGTCTTTGCTTTATGCAAAAGAAAGAGGACCTCTGGCCCAATAACCACACCCAACTATCCGTCGCTGTGGTTAGAATGGTTGTTCTCCTATTTCTCCTATTCCTATTTGATTTTTTGCTTCGTAGAAACCCAAAAATTGACAACCTCCCTGTTCCGTTTGTATGGGAGACGCCCTCTGGTGGTGAAATTCTGAACCATAATTAATTTTGTATTTTCTATACTAAAGAATGTTGCAGATCGCTAACTAAATCACTCAGATCGATTCAGTAGTTTCAGAGATACGATATTTAACTTAATTAGAACATTTACAAATGGAGAGCCGATTCCATAGAAAATGGACAGTTTTGTATGGCAGCCCCCTTAAGACTTGGATATAGCGGGTAGGTATGTTCAGAAAAAACATTTGGAAGAGAAAATAAATGAGGGTCCGTCTTACATTTGTCGCATCTGGGGCAAACCTGGGAGCAGTTGGAGCCTATTTTATAAAAACGATCATTTTGTATGGGAGCCCCATTAAGGGTTGGATATAGGGTATAAATATGTTTGAAAGAAATGTTCAGTAGCAAAAACTAGTGGGGGTCAGTCATAGAATTTAACCCTCTAAGAGCAACTTTTGAGCATCTGTAGTGCAATTTGTCGAGTTTCCTAGCTTTTTTGTAAGCTTTGACCTCGATGCGATGCCATTTGAAACCACTCTAGCACCACAATTTTTTGGCTCATGTAAGTTTTTACCAAACCGCATAAAATGAAAGATTCTTCAGCACCAAAATCGAAAAATCGTGCACTAAATTATGTCTACTGTACATACTACAATCTTTCAATCTTCCAAATGCAAATCCATAGATTTCGGTACATTTTGTTGAACAAATCTATATGTAGTCTTCCAAATGAATAAATGAATTCTTGTTGTTCCTACAGAAGAAAGATTATTCACACAAGAAATAATTCATATAATCTTTTCAATCACTTTGGTGGACACAGCAGACAGATTTTAAAAAATTTAGGTTGATGTTACCGGTCTAAGAATTTTGCACATCAGTATTAAATAACTGACAATAACTGATTATACAAAAGACCGAATGTGCACTAAGAACAAAATCTCTTAAAACATTCGTATCGCTTTTAGGGGAAACAGCAGAGAGATACAAAATTATTTACAAAGAAATTTTCGCACAATAAAAACTCATCATTATTCCGTACGGAATTCTAGAAGATGTCTTTGTATGTATAAAACACATAATATGTTTGTCTGTATATATAATAAATACATTTTTTAAGAATTTTCCAGATCCACTTTTTGTATTATCTTATAATCTAAATTATAACGAAAAACATCATAATTCAACCCTTGAAAAATTTTGCTAATTCCAATATTCTAAATCTTTCACACCTAAGTAGTATGTTAAAACGAATGAAATTTTTTTTGAAAAGTAGACAATCTCGAAAAATAGTAGTAAAAAGCGAAAATAGCGCTCAATTAAATTTGTTATGATTTGTTTTCTTCTAACCAACAACAAACAATGCCAGCCCCCATGTAAACAAAATTTCGTTTCAAAGTTCACGTTTCTTCCGAGTCACAGCTGTGATCTACAGACTGGCGATTCGCTTGATATTTTCATAGTTTATTATTTGTTGTGATGCTTTGCTAAGCTACGCAATTTCAACATCATCTTCTTGTTGGAGATTTTCGGTTACGAACGGAAAATTCTATCAGATATTTAATATTTTTTCGCTGCCTCTCGAGGTGTGAGTGCGAGAGCGCTGGGCGATACACATTGTGGAAAGCTCATTTGGCATCAAGGCCAAGCAAACATACATATTACTGTTTCATACACACATCTACATACATACATATGTGTGTATGTATGTATGTGTTTATATGTATAACATTTAACCAAAGTCCAATCAACGTTTACAAGGGCCTTTTTGTGCTTGTTTGCGGACAGAGAGTTTTGTAAATAAGTAAATTACCGCCGATCGTTTTGTAGTGGGTTTTGTTTTTATTTTTGGCGCTTATTGTCAGTGTTCTGGGGAAAATTTTCCGAAAAAAACCACTGAAACAAGGAGAAAAGTGTCGAATGGCAACTGTGCATTGATAAGATGAGCAGTCAACAGGGGAAAATTTCATACAAAGATATCAAATTGTAAACAAATATTTAAGTGAAATGACTCAATGCTTTTGTTTCATAGAGGAAAATTCGAGTGTCATCGATAATAGAAAAATTGTAAACAAAATTGAAATAGAATAATATACTTTGAAGGACTTTTAGGTACAGAATTTGTTAGGGAAACTTTTTGTGTAAATATTGTATTTTTATCAATTCCACGAAATCATGTTTGGGCGCAAAGTACTGCGCCGTTTTTTGGGCTGTTTTTTGTGAATCAAGATTGATTGAAGAATTGTAAGAATTCTTCAAAAATTCAAAGCCGTGTTTGTACGCCAGCAACGTTTGACTTGGACTGGACATGTCCGGATGATGAACACATGTAAAGTGTCAAAGATGATACTTGATCCAGTTTCCCAAGGCCAAACCAGGTCCGTGAAGAAACCCAGAAATTGATGATTTTACAGAATACAACTGGCTTCGAAACATTGGAAACGATTTTCTGCAGAATATTTTCGAGAATGGGTTAAAACGCTACTGATGATAATAGGGGTATTCTCGATGTCTTGCACGGAGGAAGAATTCGTAAAAATGCAACCGTGCAAGACTGGAAAATGCTACACATCGAGAACGCACAAAAAAGCACACATTGCAAATATTGCAAAAATGCCGCAAACTTTCTCCAATTCTTTTTAATTTGGTTTTCGGTTGATCCATTTCTACCTGCAAGCAAGACATATATGCAAATTATATAAAAAGGTTGAAATAAAACCAAATATAAAGAAAATACGCTTGCGCACACGAAGAAAATTAAATGGCTGCCGCACAATCGCGATGTCACACACAAAACAAGGGTTTTTGCGTAGCATGACATGCAAAAAATGCAAACTGTTTTTGCTTGTATTTTGTTGTTGTGTCGTTGCTCGAAATGCATGGCCATGTCAATTATGCATTTCGTGCACGATGTCAGGGCTATGCAAGACATCGAGAATACCCCTAATGAGAAAGATAGATATATATCTTTCCTATAGATATAACTATAACTATATAACTATAACTATAACTATAACTATAACTATAACTATAACTATAACTATAACTATAACTATAACTATAACTATAACTATAACTATAACTATAACTATAACTATAACTATAACTATAACTATAACTATAACTATAACTATAACTATAACTATAACTATAACTATAACTATAACTATAACTATAACTATAACTATAACTATAACTATAACTATAACTATAACTATAACTATAACTATAACTATAACTATAACTATAACTATAACTATAACTATAACTATAACTATAACTATAACTATAACTATAACTATAACTATAACTATAACTATAACTATAACTATAACTATAACTATAACTATAACTATAACTATAACTATAACTATAACTATAACTATAACTATAACTATAACTATAACTATAACTATAACTATAACTATAACTATAACTATAACTATAACTATAACTATAACTATAACTATAACTATAACTATAACTATAACTATAACTATAACTATAACTATAACTATAACTATAACTATAACTATAACTATAACTATAACTATAACTATAACTATAACTATAACTATAACTATAACTATAACTATAACTATAACTATAACTATAACTATAACTATAACTATAACTATAACTATAACTATAACTATAACTATAACTATAACTATAACTATAACTATAACTATAACTATAACTATAACTATAACTATAACTATAACTATAACTATAACTATAACTATAACTATAACTATAACTATAACTATAACTATAACTATAACTATAACTATAACTATAACTATAACTATAACTATAACTATAACTATAACTATAACTATAACTATAACTATAACTATAACTATAACTATAACTATAACTATAACTATAACTAACTACTTTTCATTTTTTATTTTTTAATTTTTAATTTAACTGGGTTCATGTCTTCCTTTGTCTGGCAGAAACCCCTTCATAGTCTACTTAAGTGATTTTGTTCCTGTTTAGTGTAAATTTGCTCTTCAATCAGGGCAGATTCTACAGATCGTGAATACAGCTTTTATGAATAAATATTATGTTTTACTATTAAAAACATGGAACCTTATAAATTTAGATTAAATAGGAAAAGAGAAGAAAACAATTTCGCTAAAAGCGAACACAAACAGTTCACAAGTTCCAAGTCTATTTCGTCCAAAGAACACAATTCTTGAGTTTTGGGGTTTTTACAGAGCAAATCTGTGATTTTTCCGGATTCTATTGTAGGCACATTTTTCAACTGAACAACACACATTTTTAATTTGAAAAGTGTAGAACAGATCAACCAAAAAAGACAGGATTCCAAGCCTAAAGCAGCAAAATCTTCGGACTGCCAAAAAAGCCAACATTTCGGGATTTCGGGATTACGGAATTGATTGCTCTAACGCAAAGTGTCAAGTCTTCTCACTCATATTGGTTTTCACAAATGTCCACCAATTCAGCCCACTGTGCAAATTTGAGTGTGTTTTCTTATCGCCACTTGAATGGTAATGAAGAAAATTTCCACCCATCACTTTTGCTGGCCCATCGGCAGCGCCAGAGTGCGGCTAATGAAAGCGACACGCAAGCGTGGCGGCATGGCGAGCCGCTTGTCAGGGCGCAGTATCGGGTTCGTGTCATTGTGCGTTCGTTACCCTTTTGCCGCATCAAGCGTGGGGCGTCGAATTGTCGAACGAGCTAGTTTTCGATGGCCGTCTAACGGCCGCGTCTGCTGAGCGTAGTTAAGCGTGAGCAGTCAAGTGCTCGAGCGGCGCACGTTGTGTGGCCTTGCCAATTTTTTTCCGCTCTGCGACGGTCGTTCATGGGCAGTGTGGCGAAAATGAAGACTTAAAAAAAACAACAGCAAAAGGGTTTCTTAGCTGGAAATCGTTGGGTTGAATTTGTGTGCTAAATATTTTATTTTCACAGTCAATGTGGGCTTTCAAGTGTTGACAGCAATGAGGGGCGAGGCGTGCGCCGCTGTCAGCACGCTATCAAAGCGTGCTCGGCTGCCCACACAACTGCCCCGCAATGCTGCGGTGGCTTCTTGGCAGGCAGCGCTCATTTAGCTTATTTTAAGAGATTCGCTTATTTTTAGTAATTTCGGGCGCAATTTAGTTAAAATTAGAAATACAAAAGCCAAAATCTATTTAAAGCAAAAAAAACGTAATATTGACAACAAGTATAAACAAAAAGTCGTTAATAATGTTTTCTGTTAATGAATAATGCAAGTCCCGGCGGCCAAGGAAACGCTCAACTAAACGCTATAAAGTTGCGACAACAACGGCATCAAAACAACAACAAATCGTGCTTACACAAAAGTCAGATAGCCCAGCTAGACAGACATATCGTTCGGCGGCTTGGCAAGCGGCCAAAGGCCACAAAGCAACGCAACGCGGCCGGCCACCCTTGGCGCAGCAACAGCGTCGACCGTATCAGCAGCGGCGGCTGCAAAACGTAAACAACAATTGTTGCTCTAAAAACCGATTTCAAATATACATACTGCGTACTAGTAGCAACAACAACAACAACAATAACAATAAGAGCGCAACAGAAATAAAAACCATGAAACGAAACCGAATTCCGAAATAAACAAGAGGCCGATTTGAACTTTGGAATGATGTCATTACACATGAAAACCGAGACGAACCCAATCAAATCAAATCGAAATCACTCGCTCGACAAGTGATTCAGTCGTTTGCGTTCGCGCCATGGTTGCCACAGTTGGTTAATTTTAACGAAAATTGGTAATTTTTTGGCGTTGATTTTTGGTTACTTGGTTGTTAGTTTTTTTTGTGTTTGATGAGTTTTTGTAAGGGAAATCTTTCTTTCTTTCTTTTTTTTTTGGCTCGTAACTTTTTACTCGTTGAAAAATTTATGCATCAAATATCGTTGTGTGATCGTTCTTATTCTTCTTATGTTCTTACTAGCAGGGCCCCACAGCTTTGTATGCAAGTTTGAAGTCAATGGGGCCAATAAATCAAGTTTTTTTTAACCCTTTGTGGACTCCGTCAGTTTTTTTTATGGAAGAATACTTATCTAATTGATTCTCATTTGCAGTGCTTTCAGTCATGTTTCCCCCCCCCCATACAAACTTTTAACCCATCGTTGACCCCGTCAGATTTCGATTTTCAAAAAAGTGAAAACCTCGTATCGACTTACTTCGCATGTTAAGTGCTTTCACTAAGTTTGAAGTCAAAAGTCCATAAAATCTTGTTTCTCCATACAAACATTTAACCCGTCGTTGACCACGTCAGATTTTGATTTTCGAAAAAGTAAAAACACGTATCGAATTATTTCTCACTATGAGTATTTTCACCAAGTTTGAAGTCAAAAGACGTAAAAAATCATGTTTCTTCATACAAACTTTTAACTCATTATTGACCCCGTTAGATTTTGATTTTCGAAAAAATGAAAAACACGGATTTCATTATTTTTGATTTAAACTATTTTCACCAATTTTGATGTCAATAGACAAATCGGTTCATTTTTATTTACTTACGCGTTTTTTTCTCGTCCAAAACAAAACTTTGTCAAATGGCAAAGAAAAAACAACCGAAATTTTATTATCATTTCTTATGATTACATTTTGGTTACTTTTCTAGAAAATTCTGGTTATTAAAATTTTGCTCGAGTGGCAACAATGACACGCGTTTGCCTTCGCTTTCAGAAGCGGCAGCGCCCGACGCAAAAATGTTGCGCCGCCCGCTGCTCAAAACAAAAACAATAACAAAAGCGTTCATAAGCCTGAGCCAAAAGCAAAGAAAAACCAAACATTAACTACAACAAAAACAACAACAACTTGCACTCAATTAAAATCAAAGCGAAAGCACTGGCGTGACGATAACGCTGGCGTTGGCGATGGCGACGTTATTAACTTTGGCGATAAGAAAACATTGCGATTTATTGCGCTGACCGCTCGCTCAGCGCCAGCAACAACGTCAGCACCGCAGGTGGAGTACAACTTATATCTAATAATTGCGATTGTGTTTCGAATAGTTTTGCTTTGCAGCGTTACTGTTTGCTTTAACGCTTACGTCAAATTTCTTACGTCAATTTATCAGTTTTCGGGTGATTTTTCAGTGTGCGGCTTTTGGAGGGCCGGTTTTGTTTGTGACTGACTCACAGCACAGCACAGCCGACGTTCAGTGATTCACCGTTTCTATGTTGCTGTCATTGGGGAAAGTAATGACGTGTAAAACAACAACCACAACAACAAAACAGTAATAACGATTCGCATGATCTGTTGTTTCAGTGTCGATTTTCTGAACAACAACAACAATACGATTGACTCATTCACCGGACAACCCATTTGAAGCTCAACTCAAGCGTATCAATGCACGCAACTCATTGCAATACAAATGAAGTGAGGAATTCCCGAAAATAAATTTGAGTTTGGTTTTTTACAGTTTTATTTCAAAACAAACTTGAATTGATGATGGACGCCCTTGAAGATGGCATTGATCGAATCGACTGATCTTGTAACTGTATTCATACTGTTAAAACGATTTCATTTCCCTCTAAAATCCAGTATGTGTCACTTCACTGCAGTGTAGAAAACGTACAGTAAAACCTGCTTAAGAAACTTTTCTTGAGGTACTTAAGCGGGAAAAGTACTAGAACTGGTTCAGTACTGAGCATGCATAGTGCATAGGGCCCCCAAGACTGGGTTACTTAAACGGGGTAAGAACTTAAGAGATGAGATACTTAGACAGGTCTCATTGTACTTTCTTTGTGCTCTAAGCATGTCAACCGTCAAATCGTACAGGAAAAAGGAAACTTGGAGGCGCTTTAATGAGGTCCTGTCTTTCACCACACATTCCTTCTGACTTCTACTTGTTCCGGTCTGACTCTGACTCGTGATCGATTACCAATACACCAATTTTTTTCTTACTTATATATTCACACAGCTGTGAGCTTTCGAACATACATATGTTTCAACAGGTACAACAACAAACTTGTCCGCTATTTTACATAGTGCAGTACAAGCTTTGTAAACAATAAAATTATTTTCATATTTGCCAAGTAAAGTGAATTTTGTTAAAAGTTTGAGGTATCTATTTAAAAAAAAAAAATGCTTGTATACAAAACAAATTGTTATTGTTGTTACAATTGTTGTAATTGTTGTTACTTATATCAGTACAAATTAGTCTCCGTGGCGTCCTCCGCTGAATGTCATTTAATGAAATTTCGTAGAGCAGATCTTGTGATGTCCCAAAGTGGCCGGTCTAAGTCTTATTTATTTGAATTAATTCCATTCATTATAAATGTAAAATGGCAAAATTGCCACTTTTTGCGATTCTCTTTTTTTATTCCATTTTGCAGATACCATGTCAATTTACAAACGGGAACGTTTTAATATGGTATAATGAAGCCGTTCTGTCTAAACAATTTTTGGCAGTAGAGACCCACACACTTAGTAATATTATTGACCAAAATAAACATGATGAAGAGCAATGCCGTGAAATGGGTATTTTTATTGTGAAGTATTGTGGAGTATTTTATTGTGAAGTTAGTGGAAAAGTGGAAAGCTTGAAATTAAAATAAAATTAAAAAAAATAAAATAAAATAATATAATATAAAATTAAAATAAAATAAAATAAAATAAAATAAAATAAAATAAAATGAAATGAAATAAAATAAAATAAAATAAAAAATAAAATAAAAAATCAAATAAAATAAAAATGAAAATAAAAAATAAAATAAAAATAAAATATAATAAAATAAAAATAAAAATAAAATCAAATAAAAATAAAATAAAATAAAGTAAAATCAAAATAAAACTAAAATAAAATAAAAATAAAAAAGAAAATAAAGTATAAAATAAAATAAAATTAAATTAAATTAAAATGAAATAAAATAAAATAAAATAAAATAAAATAAAAAAAATAAAATAAAAATGAAATAAAATAAAATAAAAATAAAATAAAATAAAATAAAATAAAATAAAATAAAATAAAATAAAAATAAAAATAAAATGAAAATGAAATAAAATAAAATAAAATAAAATAAAAATAAAATAAAATAAAATAAAATAAAATAAAATAAAATAAAATAAAATAAAATAAAATAAAATAAAATAAAATAAAATAAAATAAAATAAAAATAAAATAAAATAAAATAAAAATAAAATAAAAATAAAATAAAATAAAAATAAAATAAAAATAAAATAAAAATAAAAATAAAATAAAAATAAAATAAAAATAAAATAAAAATAAAATATATATAAAAATACAAATAAAAAAATGATTATTAAAATATAAGCAATTTTAATTAAAATCGTATGAAAAAACTGAAATATTGAAAAATTGGATTTATGAATATATTGGGACTAAACTTTAGGTGGTCTGATTTGTCCGATATTTAGCAAATATTTAAGAAGCTATAAAAAAATAATCCTGAAAGTTTGGCGCAAATGGGGTAAGAAACAGCCGAGATATTAATTTAATTTCGCTAGATTGACCATTTCACCCACTGTGGATCGCCTCAAAACAAGAATTTGTTTCAACGGGGAATTCGTACGCTGCCGGAAAGATGGGAAAAGTCGGAGCAAACGATGAAAAAAAACCTTGAATTACTTAAATAGGAATTATTTATTTATTTATTTAGAATGAAATGCATTGTTACAATTTCTATGAATAAAGTTTTAAAGAAAACCCTGAAAACTTATTGTAACGTATGCGGAATGAAATACGAACTGGTACATTAACAATAATAAAATCTTTATTTCATTTTTTAGGAACTTGGTATTAAAACAGGTTAAAGTACATAACTTAAGTTAATTTTACAAAAAGTATTCATATCCACAACGGTCAGCTTTCCTTATGTTTTGCGGCACCTTACATTGCTTCTTGAATTCTCTCTGTATTTATTTTGGCCAGTTCTCTTTTAATTTTTATAATTAGGCAGTCCACATTTTTCGGTTTATAACCTTTCCCGTAAACATTTCTTTTTAAATTTGCCCAAAAACTTTCAATGGGCCTTAGCTGTGGAACGTTTGGGGGGTTTTGCTGCTTAGGTACGAAATTAATGTTTAAATTTTCCAAAGCAGACTGTGTGGCTCTTGCATAATGGGCAGATGCCAAATCCGGCCAAAATATTGTTTTATCATTCTTATGATACTTATTCATACAATTTTTAAGCACAGGTAGACATTTATCAATATACACATTAGCATTTACAGCTAAGCCCGATTTTATGAACACAGGCTCGCTGATACCACGCTCACTTATCGCCAGCCACAATAAAACCTTTTTGGGAAACTTTGTTTTGGTAATGTTGACGACATTATCAGGTGGATTAGAACCAGGAAGCTTGAAATAATGTTTGGGGGCCCATTCGTGTCCTTCTACTGTAAAATAACTCTCATCATCCATTATACAAACGTACGTTGAATTAGCAGCAAACACATTTTGTGAAAGAGCACGCAGCCGTTGTTGAATTGTCACTGACTGCCTTTCAGAGACTGCTGGAAAATTTTTTTTGGCACATTTGACAACTTCCATGTCTGCTACATACTTTTTTATAGTTTTGTCACTAACACTATACTTCTTCGCCAACGCACGATACGACTTTGCTGAATGACCCACAGTTTCTGCCTTTAATTTAGCCCGACATTGGCTGCTCTGCAAAGCACACTTTTTACCGGAGCCGCGTTTTCTTTCAAACGGTTTTCCACTCTTGAAAGCCGTAATAGTTTTATAAATAAACGTTTTTTTAAATTGAATTTCAGAAAAATGAAGAAAAATCTCATATTTGGTCTTGTCTGGATTATTTTCACAAAATTTGCAAATCAATTTGCGACGTTCTAACTCCGTCAATGACATTTTTGCGATTAGCTGTTATCCGTTGTGTTGATCTTCAGTCGAATGATTGCGGGAATAGTACCGTTACTTTTCTCATATTTAGTTTTGCTGTTGCTATTTGTTTAATAATCGGAATGGTGGTTTGAAATCAGTTCATATTTCATTCCGCATACGTTATTGCCAACAAGATTCCTAACTTTTTAACTGTTAAGCACAAAGAAAATCATAAGTTGAATAAATAATTCTAAGTGAGAGCCGAAAGAAAGTACGGGACTTCACATACCTTTTGATTAGAAAATTGCCGGACTTTTTCAATAAAACAAAAACGGTTCTATGATTCATCTATATTAATTTTATTTCCTTCAAAGTAATCTCCATTGCAAGAAATAAACCTATGCCAACGCTTTCTCTAATCTTTCGAACAAACACTTTTCAAAGGCTAATTTTGATTGACTTTAGCGCTTTCTGCGAGTTCTTATTTATTGCCTCAATCGTCTCAAATGGCTTTGCGCAAAGTGGTAACTTGAGTCGTGGGAATAGGGAAAAGTCACAAGTAACCATGAAGTCAAGTGAATACGGAGCTTGCGGAGCGGTAAGAACGTTGTTTTTGGTCAAATAGTTGCGTAGAAGAAGAGTTGTGTGAGTCAGTGCGTTGTCGTGGTGAAGAAACTACAATTCTGGCCTTTCGCAATGAATAGTTTTCCCTCAGACGCTCACGTAATATTCCTTGTTTCCTGTCTGGCCTGGTGGAAAAAATTCGAAGCCTTTATTTTGGATCGATTCTGTCGAGGGTTTTGGTGTTTTGGCTCGTGTGTGAAGCGCTTTTCATAGAGCCATACTATGGTACCGGTAATGATGCCGTCGTTTCATCAATCAATCAGTAGAATACAACAAATACTGACTTATTTACAAAGCTATCACGTACAAGCTGCCGCCAGATGACGCTCCAACAGTTATTTGAGCACCAAATGATAGATGTACCAACTCAGATAAACAAGATTTTGGCAATATCTGAAGCGCAGTTAGTTTGAATGGGATATTCTGGATATTTCTGGATCAGCAGGTATTATTTAAAGACTTTTTAGAGACGCTCAGGTGCGCTTATTTTGATCAAAGATTGAAAAAAACATAAATACAATGAACATGAATGGAAACTAAGAAAGAAGTTGTGCAAAAAAACAGCTACGAATTGATTTGGACACAATGTTTTTTTGTGTCAATTTGACAACACAATTTTTTATTGAAATAATGTGCATACAATTTTTATGGAATATATCTGTGCAACTATTATTATAATGCGACTGTTTTTGGTATTATTTAAAACACAATTAAATCCAGTTTCATACCAAAAAATTGGCTGATGTAATTTTGAAATTGTTTACGTGATCTCAATTTCAATATACAGCCGAGTCCCGGTTAAATTAATATTAATTCTGTTTTTAATTAAGTACAATAAGTAAAAAGGTGATTGACGCAGTAGTTGAAAGTCAACGGCGAAGAGGGAGACCTTTTCTCGGTTAGAAGGACCAAGTTTAATATCTCCTGGAAAAGCCGTCTGGAGAGAACTTTTGCGGCGGGGTGTAACCCGCTAACGGTTTGTTATGACCTGCTGAGTATGTTTTTGGATTTTGTGAATTTCTATTTAACAATTTTATGTGAGTGTAATTTAACTTTAGGAATCAATTACTGGATTTTGAGTTGCTTTAACTTTTCAACACAGATGCCTTTGCTTTGTAGGTAAGTCTTCATTAATCATCCATCGAAAACTCTGTTAGTTTTTTTTCGATTTCAGAGCATCTTCGGTTTCATAGGAATCACTTCTACTTGGTCTTCATTCATGCAAATGCCTCTGAACGCTTTTTTCGCTGAAACCTTATCATTTAAATGAATGACTTTTTGCCATTCCTGAGATTAAACACTTCAGAGAACTTATGATTCATACTGAAGAGGTAATGTTTTCAAAGCGAAATGGCTCCCAAATTTTGCAAAGTAATTTTTCATACTTCTGCGCCATATCACAGTGTGCTGGTAGAATGAGCGTCATTTAGGGTCTCAAATTGCTTATTGAGTCCAAAAAAGCATCTGACAAGTATTATTCCTTGACTAATCACCAGACTTGGAACAATAACCAACCAAAGTAAATTTATACCTGATCAGCCTCATGTGCGAACACTTGAGATGCATTGAATCGATTGACGCAAGAAAGTGAAATTAAATCTAATCACCTGTTATGATGACTCACGACTAATGAGTAATGCCAATCTAATCCAAATTGCCACGTAGATACTTGTACATGGTATAACAGAAGTTCTAATAACATTATGAAATATTTCCAATATATGTTTTGGGGCTTTTGTTAGAAAAACATTTTAGATTCATGGATAGCATTTAAAAATTGTGTAATAATTTTATTGGCAGCATTGTAGAAAACAAATCTCTATAGTCATGTCAATACATTGTTAGTGTTTTTCCACTCTACGAATACTAGTTATGCCAGGAATGCAATAGAAATGTAGGAAACCTCACAGTTACTGCATTAATTGACAAAACAACTGCTGACTTCATTGATACTTAAAACTTTAATGATTCTACATTGAATGAAATTATTGATTTATGAATTCATTTTAATTAATTCAATTCTAATTTTCAACTCATCAACACTCAAGAAAATTAACTGGTTCTAACCCTTTTTTATGTAAACGAAAACAACTCATGAAGGTGAGATCTGCGAAATACTTTCATCTCTAATTTTTTCGATTGATAATTTTGTACACATCTGGGAAACCTATATAGACTTGTGCTGTGACCTTTTAATGTCTAAGAGTCCATTGGGGCAGTTGCAACTTAAACCTATGCGTCCGAATTCAGAGCCATTGCAGTGTCTTCCAGAAGAAAGTAGCTGTCATACTCGAAGCTGGCAATTGGCTTAACAAGAATAAGTATTGACAAGCCATATTCTTCTCTAGAACAGGCAAACCGCTCTCCAATTTTTGCACCAAGTCCTTGTGACATTTTAGACTTTTTGAAGCTGAAGCTATAAAAGAAAATAATCCTGAAAGCTTTGTGCAGATCGGGTAAGAAACAGCCGAGATATTAATTTAATTCCGCTAAATTGATCATTTCATCCACTGTGGATCGCCTCAAAAGACGAGCATTTGTTTCAACGCGGAATTCGTACGCTGCCGGAAAGATGGGAAAAGTCGGAGCAAACGATGGACAATTCCTTGAATGAAATATTATTTATTTATTTATTTAGAATGAAATGCATTGTTCCATTTTCTACGTTGAGCACAAGGAAACCCATAATTTTCCCATACTTAACCCATACTTAAAACTGGCAATTGGCTTAAACTTAAATATTCAGTTTATTAATTTCGTATTTTTCCTAAAACTTCAAACTATTTTAAAGACCAACAAAAAAATTTATTCTTGCAACCATAGAGGATACAGACGTCCACAAAGTAGCATGTTGCCATATGGCAACAAAATAGCGAAAGGGTTAATGTGGTCTTTCCACGTAAGTCGTCGATCTAGGTGCATTCCAAGGTATCTTACTGAATTTTTTTTGAGGTGTGCAATGTTTTGGCAGCATTTTTATGTGCTCATCATTCTTGGCGCATAACTTTAAATGATGTGAAAAAACCTGGTTTTTGCAAACACGATTTGATGTAAAATTTTGCAGGAAGCAAATCTGGTTGTTACAAGTTTGCAAATACGCAACAAACATTAAATTAGTTCATTCTGTTCAGCCACACAGCTGAACTAGTAAACATTGATCCACTAAACGGGGTCAATAAATTCCCCCTTCCTGTAAGTGACTTGGCTAAAATGCATTTCGCCAATTAGTCATTATTGCTGCTTGCAATTGACGGCCTTCCGGTGTGTTTGGCAGCAATTTTATTTTCTACAACTACTGTGCAGTTTATTTTCATCCCACACCAGTTGCCAAAACGCACGGCCACCCTTGCGGCTGCGAGCAGTTATCAGCGTGTCCCGGTTAAAAATAGCAGTGCGCCGATAAGGCTTGTTCGGCGGCTATTGTCAGCCATTGTCGACTGCGTGCAGCCTTTTATGGAAATACTCGTAAATATGTACGCAAGTCTCGCCGCTCGCACTTGTTGTGTTTCATCAATATTTTTAATAAACGTCTGTAAATAAAATCGTAAATTATTGTTGCCGCTTTATCAGCCACTACTCCGATCACAAAAACAATACTCGTACCATACAGCAAAAAAAAAAATACGGCAGCGGTGATTGCGCGCTCATGTGGGAGGCCGGACAGACCGAAAAGGTCGCTTTCGGTGAGCAGCCAAGCGCGTAGCGAACAACTGTTGCAGTGCCTCGCGATTGGGGGAAGGGACAACGGTGCGGCCAGGTGCCGGTCAGGAAAGCCAACAGTTTGATAGACGAACCGCTAAACTGGCTGACTTTGCAGAATTGCCGCCAGTCATCCGATGGCCCACAGACTTGCGCACTTGATACGTTTGCTTACATTGCGAAAATCACGTATCCGATTCCACAGCGAGTATTTTATTCCACTGTTGACCGTGTTTCATGAAAAGAGTTTGTGCCATGGGGTTTCAGATGCACAAAAGGCTGAGAAGTATTTATGGATTTCTGAAATGAGTGCACATTGCAAAGGTTAGACATAACAGTTGGGCTGAAAAGTTCGTATCGTTTTATAGAAAAACACATTTTTTTGGTAAAATTAGATTTTATTATTCAACATAGCTGCCATCGAGGGCGATACCCGATTATAGCGATCTTCCAACTTTTCAATACCATTTTTGTAGTACGATTTGTGTTTAGCCTCAAAATAGGCCTCTGTTTCGGCGATTACTTCCTCATCGGCTTTAAATTTCTTTCCAGCGAGCATTCTCTTGAGATCTGAGAACAGGAAAAAGTCGCTGTGGGCCAAATCTGGAGAAAAAAAACAACAAAATTCACTTCTACATATTGCGGTTGAACAGCTCCAAACATTGCTCTGAAGCATCGACACGTTCTTGTTTTTGGTCGATTGTGAGCTCGCGCGGCACCCACTTTGCACATAGCTTTCGCATACCCAAATATTCATGAACGATATGTCCAACACGTTTCTTTGATATCTTTAGAGTGTCAACTATACAAATCAACCTCAATTTACGATCTTCCAAAATCATTTTGTGGATTTTTTTGATGTTTTCGTTCGTAACAGCCTCTTTTGGACGTCCACTGCGTTCATCGTCTTCGGTGCTCATATGGCCGGTACGGAATTTAGCAAACCACTTACGAATGGTTGCTTCGCCCGGCGCAGAGTCCGGATAACACTCATCAAACCACTTTTTGGTATCAGTAGCACTTTTTTCACCAAAAAATAGTGTTTCATTAAAACAATTTCTTTTTATAAATTTTTTCAAAATAACAAAAGTTGCTTCACTCAAAATGCTGTATCTCACAAACTAATAATCAGACAGCTGTCAAATTTATACGCGTTTCTTTTGAAGGTTGGTACTACATAAAAATGATACGGATTTTATTCCAGTGGTGCCACCTCATAGAAACGATACGAACTTTTCAGCCCAACTGTTACAAGTAGATGGAAGAGCCGTCTTTAACACTAAAAAGATCGCAAGTTTTCCATACCTACAAGGACTGCATATTACTTATACACGCTGATATCTGATTTTGGCTAATTGTAATTGTAGAACCCTAATTGTAGAACTAATTGTAGAACCCTATAAAAAAATAAAAGTCATCAAAACAAAGGTTGATAGAAATACTAAAGAAAATGCAGATATTAAAAAATGAATAATCGTCAAAATGACCGCAATGGTCTCTAAAGAGTCAAGAGAAGTCGACAAGAATCAAATCGGGGCTTAAGTGCCCCCAAAACTGTGAGTTTACGACCTGAAAAGACCAGTGAGAAGCACTTAGATACATGTTGTTGTTATGCTTTACAATTATCATTGATTTCTACAAGATTCTGTAGAAAACTTCACTAGCACTTGAGAATTAAAATTTAATTATGTTTTAAATTATCTGGAGGAGTACTTTTCTGACGCTTTGGAAAACCCAGCGGAAACTATGGTAAACAGTCTACTTAGCTTTATTAGCCAACAATCTAACTGGTTTGCGTGGAGAGGAAAACCGAACACAGTCTCTTCTCACCTCCAACATCAAACGACATCACAAAGAGGCTTGTAGACTTAAGTGTGACTTGAGAAATTACTCAGCTAGTCACAATAGATAGAATCGATTACCCAATTTCCATGGCGAATGCAACCATATAAGCACCTGACTATATCTTTTAAACTACTTGATGGGTCACGAGAGGTTGGAATCGATGCTTTACTAAAACCCTTATAAAGTTTATAAAAGTTAATAGGTCATCAACTGATCTAACTGCCTTGCATATCTAACTGCTTTGATCTGTAAACAGATCATTAAAATATCTAACTGCTTCGCGCAGATAGGGAAACTGAGCCCACTCTCTTCTCTTCTGGCTTCACAACGAGCCTTATTGGTCCAAGGTTCTGGAGGAAATTCCTTTAAAATTAGACCATAAACATTTATTAGTATTTATGTATTTTTATTTATTTTATTATTTTTTATTTATATGAATTCATACAGGACTAGAAATATACTTCGTTTTATAAAAAAATTGCTGTACAGAAATGAGCGAATGAGTATACTGCACAACGAAATCAATTTTTTTTTAAATAACAAGGTTCTAACAACGGATTCTGGTAGAGGGGGCCAAATAAAAATATACATGTATCGGCGTTTTGAAAGTTTACGTCTGAATTTTTTTTAGGTGGGTCAAAGTTTCCCCTTTTTGCACATTCTTATGGTGAATCGGCATACGAAAACCATGTAACCTCACATTTTAGGTATATGATGTGTTCAGCAATTTGATGTAAAATACTACGAAGAACATTTTTGTGGAGCATTTTAACCCTGTAGCTCCTATTTGTATAGGTCAATTTGACCCTTTTTTCTAACATGCCAAAATTGTCCTGTAAAACAGGACTTTTTAAGGACAAAATGTACCACGAAAATATTCGCCATAAAATTCTACTATAGGTCTCTGAATACATCAAAGCTCAGAAATTAACTTGAACGCCAGAATTAAGCCAAAACTGAAAATGTGTTTAAGTGTTTATTTCGTACTTAATCAAAATTTGTACTCAAATCACTTGAGAACGACGGGACCGAGTTGGATTTTTTTAGTTGTCAGAACAAGGTTTGTATGAAAGACAATTTTAGGAAAACGGGGCGTGGCACTTTTTCACCAGCTAAAATTTTCAGACGATAACTTTGGAACCATAAGTCACACATCAATTAAATTCAATACGAACTTACTTTTTAGTCATGTCCTTCGACAGAGGGAATGAGGCGGGTATTGGACGAGGGGGCGCGGTACTGCGCATACAAGCCAAATCTTCAATATAGAAAATCTTCGAAATTGTAAGTAGTACATTACTGAAAGTTAGTACCCCGTCGTCCCATAGATGTGTCATTCTACTGGTAAGATTTGATGCGCATTGGACAAGGGGCGTGGCACATTTTTTGTGACCCAAATATTCCCCTGAACTATATGTCGCACAGCAATGAAACTAAGTACGAACATTTCGACAGAGGGAATGGTACGAGTACTGAACAAGGGGGCGTGGCGTAAGTAAAAATGATAAAAATTGTTTTTTTGGCATGGTTCAAGCGCAGTCCATTTCTTTATTGAAACTTAGCAGCAACATTGCTGATTTGGGGACCTCGATTGTGTTAATCAGTAGCTCTTCCTCTTCCTTTAGTTGGTTTTCTTCGTCAATTTGCATCGCAATAGGTTCGCCATCTCGCGCATTTTATTATCAAAAAAAACAACCAATGTGCGAGACAAAGTTCGCCGTGTCAGCTAGTTTTTATTTAAAACAGTCAGTAATCTTAGTTTAGATTACACTTATCAATTCTTCTGCCTCAACACAATCTTCTAATACATTTAAAGAAGCACAAAAGTCAATACGTTGTTTCTCGTCTCTAGAAATTTTCAAAATACATCAACAGTCAAAGGTAAATTCTTCGTAATCGTTATCTGTAATTATGCAATTATTTTACTAAGTTTTTAGCTTCTTTTTTGGTCATTTTCGTTATTTATACCTCGTTATTTTCATTAATGAATTATTATTATTATTTTCATTTCTCTCATTATTTTTTTTATTTTCGTTAGTTTAGGGGGATTCCCTAAATACGTTTTACTTTTTTCTCGGTACGAAGTTTCATCTTCATAACAAAATTTTTTTTTTAAAAGATAAAATATTCAGGTATGACTGAAGATCAAAACCGCATGAGAGTTAAACTTCCAACTGCAAAATTTTTTTGTTGAATAAGAAAAAAAAATTAGCAATAAGGGATTTCGATATTAGAACATCAAACACACACTAAAAGTAAAACAAAAACGCTGGGTTCTTGATATCAATTCGTAGCAAAAAATTACGTTAAAACACTACTTGTATGCATGAATTTTAAAGGGTAATTCCCGAAAAAATGCAAAGTCCTCACAGCTGTATTTATTTAACATTGTTTTGCTGGCATCCCAAGTACAGAGTTGTAACCAATGGTACATCACAACGGGCCCGTTAAGAGGCCTAAGTGTGTCTCATACAGAGGCAGCCACCGCAACCTAACCAATGGTACAACCAGCACAGGGGTTTGAGAGGTTCTGAAGCATCTGCTCTGCTTCTACACAGTGTTTTCTAGAAAAAGGTTTGTTTCCTGGAGGCCCCTCTTCTGAATACTTAATTACTTCACTGGCCATAACAACCCATTACCGGGTTACGGCCTGCCGAAAAGTTTTCTCAGGTGCCACTGTACTGAGTGCGCCATCTCCTGTCTCCAAACTATTCAAACTAACTTCGAGTAAGATAAAATGTCTCTTTGAAACTGTGTGAAAACACTCAACTCAGCATAAATCATTACATAACCAACTCATAAAAAGAACTCATTGAGTCCAAATGGGTTTATATGTGGTCAGCCAGTACAACCTAACATAACCTCACCTAAACCAAATTGTGATGAAGTATTAACTGTTTTATTAATCCAACAAGAATAAAAGAGTTGTAGTCTTGAACGAAAATTGAGCTGAATCAGATTAAAAAGGACTTGAACTGAAGTTTCGTTTTAACAGAAACTTCAACCTTTTATTGTACTATGGTGTAATGAGGTCAAATCACATGCAAATATTCCACGAATTGCATAGAAAATGGAGTTTTATGAGAACGTTGTGAGACCAGATCATTATGAAGGATAGTCGAGAGTCGAGTCCGCTTAGCTCCAAGTCGATTTTTTCGACCTTTTAGTTGCAGTTAATCGGTGTTTTCAGTTAGGCAAACTTTGGTTAAGTGAAATTCCTTTCAATTAAGCGTACTTCGGATGAGTGAAAAGAAAAGTCATTCCAATTCTGATATTTTCGAATGTAGTCCCAATTTCAAAGGCCACTTATCAGGGATGTAATAATAGCAGGGCATTTTTTTAATTATGAAATGTGGCTCATAATTTTTTTAATTAGTCGGAATTGAAATAATGTTAAGTTATGTTTTGGAACTAAAATATTCTTTCATTTAACCAAATATATCAGTTATGCAAAGTTTCAGAAAAAATTCCAAATAAAAATAGAATCTGAACTTTTATTTCTGTTAATCCCAGCTTAAGTATTTTAGGTTTTCTAGGTTTCTACATGATCTCACATGCCAAAGTTGATAAGAATTTTAGATAAGTTTGGGTGAATTTGGGGTAAGTGACTCCCCTTCAACTCAATGGATAACTTACTTTAAAATTTAGTTGGTCTGATAACACAAATGTTGACACACAAACTGAACTGTTGCGACATTCGTGACCAAAACGGGTTTAATCCTTACTAGCCTTTTGGGAGAAAAGTCGTTGTAGCAAAAAAATCACCTCTGAAGCACACAAATTGGCTGTTGGCGGTATCACAATGCATATACTTTTATGATGAAGCATGTCCAAATTTCAATCAATTTCAATTTTAGTTGTTAAAATTTTGCCAACTTCTTTATGCTGATTTATGTTGATTTTCGTGGGCTGTAAGGTCACTATGTGAGAAGTATGTAGCTATGTAGAAGTAAGAAACTTCACTATATCGCATTACTACTTCTGCCTCTCCAAGCCAACTGAAGCAAAGATCATTTCGAGCTTAGTCCAACCTATTAATTTCCTTTTCAAACCCATAGCATTTTGAGCGCTAAGGTTAAGTCTGTAATGTGCGTGTGGTTTTATGAGTAGAGAAGTCCTATAATTTTATGCCATTTCCGAATCACAGATTGGCATCTTTCGTCATTTATATGACTTCAATGTAATCTATCAACACTACAAAAGATCTGATCAAACATTTATTGCGAACCACAGATTAGGCGTTTTCGTCCTTTTTATGCCTTCAATGTAATCTATCAACACTACAAAAGATGTAATTAAAAATCTATTCTAAACCACAGATTGGCGTCTTTCGTCCTTTAAATGACTTCAATGTAATCCATCAACACTACAGAAACCTTATCGATGCAATTAAAACACCAAGCTTCTTTTGCTTTCAATCGAACTAAAATCGTATCGTATGAATTCTCACAAAGCTTAATCGCATTCGAAATGCAGCGCAACTTAAGGGCCTCGTCGATCGCACTAGAACCGAGCCCTAATAACATCTCAACCTACATAAGTCCAACCTAAGCAACTAAAAGTCCAGATTAAGATTTAAAATAGTATAAATACGCCACGGCATCTCTCACACACACACACACACACACCGGCGTCACCATCGACTGAGAGACCTTCTAGAGAGGCGTTGAGCAAAAAATTGAATTTAAAATAGAAAGCAATAAATCGAGAAGCGTCTGGTAGTTGTTGCCGCAAGTTGTTGGCTACTAAGTAGTTGCTCGATGTTTATTTAAATTCCCAACTTGTTCTTGTTGTAAAAATAGCCTCGGTTGAGTGTACAGAGAATCGCAATGGGCCGCTCGACTTGCGCGTAGCTGTGGCGGCAATCGAAGCGGGAGAGCGCAAATGGGCCGCAGTTTCATTGGACTTTGCACTATGTGGCCGAGATAAATTGTGGGTGTGAAAGATCACGAACGCGACGCAGAACGAACCGAGCTATGATTAACCCATTTGTGATCGTTGGTGATTATGGGAGATACACAAAGTCCAGTGTATGAGAAATACAATGGAAGAATTTTCTAATCAATGCATCCATATTTTGTGTTCTATTTAATATTCTTTGTTATTCTTTAGTTAATTAATTATATAGTTTATGAATTAACTGAATAAATGGAAATGAAATAGCGAATTATTTTAAAAACTAATCAAATAATTTGCAATGATTATGAATTAATATATTAAATATGTAATTGCTGCATTAAATAAATAGATATTTAATAAATTGATTAGTTAACCAATTAACTTCTTAAAAATACAAAATAATTAATTAAATAAAATTTAAAAAACCCATTAACTATCGCTTTTTATACATATTCGAAACAAGTAAATTAAGTTGTTATTAACTTTTAATGACTAATAATCAACAATTAATTTGCATTATTTAATTGAAGATTTTATAAAATTTATCATTATTTTCAGTTATTTATACCCAATTTTAGCTGAAGATGATTGGCTTTACGTTGTTTGAGCTGTGAATTTTACAAATTATTGGTCACAAATTTTTACTAACTTACTATTAATTTTATGCAATTTACGTACTAATTAGTATAATTATTGCTAAATTTGAGAGACCTATTATTGATTTTTCAGAATTATTTGTCTTTATCGAATCTTAAGTGACAGCGATTATTTAATTATTTTTAATTATTTGCACACATATTTAGTATTATACGTTTAATATTTTGCAACTTGTTAGTTATTGTAATAATTACTAAACTTTTAGAAACTGATTATTGATTTTTTATAATTAATTAATATAAAATATAATTATTTCTAATCATAATTACAGAACATTTAGTAGTAGGTTTTTGATTGGTCGTAATTAATTAAATAATTTTTTGTTGTTATTAATCTTAAGTGACTGACGCATCATGAGGGCTATTACTAGATAACAATTAAGGATGAAGTTAATTATTATTGATTATTAATTATTATAATAAAAATTTTGAGGTGTTGGAAGGTAGATTACAAAAATTTATTATTATATTATAATAATTTACAGGAAGTGCGTAAGTCTTATTTAAATATTTGTTGTAAACTTTATTAAAATTAATGAATTAGCTAATACGTAATTAATAATTATTTTTTATATTTAAAATGTATTTATTTTTCATAATTTAAAACTAATTACATGCTTTGAAAAATCTAATTTGCATTTATAAATTACTGGTTAACTATTCAACTAGTCATTGCAACTATTTGATTAACTGAACTATGTAGGTAAACATTGAAATACTAAATAAATGTTAAATAAATAGTAATAGTTTATAGATACAATATTTACCGCTATGTATTACTGTATTATGTAAAAATCAATGATATAAAAATCAACCAATAACTAACTAACTAACGGTGAATTGCCATTATTTATTTTTTTAAAGTGATTTTATTAAAGTTCTAATTAGTCCACAAATTAGTTAATATGTGAGTAAATATTACAAACTCTAAATTTTTATGTAACTAAGTACATATTATTTGAGGTTCATTAAACTAGTAATTAAAAAATAATTAATTATTGTATTTGCTATGCAGAAACCAATGATTGTTTAATTAATAAACTGCTTAGTTGATTGATTTAGTACCAACGCAATTAGAGTTTTGTTTACTTAATAAATGAGTTAATTTATGATTAATTATTACAAACTTATATTTATTGTTTAACTAATTTTAATTAACTATATTCAATGTACAGAAACTAATTGTTAATTAATCAACAAGTTAGATAATGATTAATTAACTCAAATTGATTAATTACTTGTTTAATTAGGAACTTATTTAATTAATAAATTAGTTAGTTTTAACTGAACTGAATTAATTAATTAAGTATTAGTTAATAACTTTTGCTATATAAAAACTCAGTGCAGCAGGTTAGTTTATTATTAATTACTTAAAATTTATTAATTACTTAATTAATTAGGAATCGTTTTACTCCATCAATTAACTAATTTTAATTGATTGTTATGAAGTCACGAGGTATTAATTACTAATTTTCCAATGTGAAAACTAATTGCAACAAGTTAATTTACTATTTACTTATTTAATTAGGAAACTATTTACTTAATACATAAGTTCGTTTTAACTGGATGTAACTATCTCATTAGTTAAGTAATAATTAATAATTTTTGCTATATATGAACTCAGTGCGGCAGGTTAGTTGATGATTAATTACCTCAATTTCATTAATTACCTAATCAATCAGTAAAACTTTGACTTCATAAATTAGATAGATTTAATTGAATGTAATTAACTCATTAATAAGTATTAATTAATAATTTAATTAATTAATTATTAATAAATTCTTCCATTAGTTAAGTATTTCATTAATTAATTATCAGTTAATAATTTTTCCGATGTGAAAACTAATTGAAACAAGGTAATTGACTAATTACTTATTTAATTAGGAACCTTTTCATTTAATAAGTTTGTGAATTTGTGATTTGTGATTTATTAATATTAAATAATTATTATTACTCAACTCAGAACAAATTGAGTTAAATTGCCTAATAATTTAATTGAGTTTAATGTTCAACAAGTAATTTAATCATTTTTGCCATATTGAAAGTAATCATTAATTAATTAATTAATTGGTTAATTGATGAAAAACTGATTGATATTTAGTGATTTAATTAAAATCGAGTTGCCGAGTAAATTAGTTAACTTATGATTAATCATTAGGAATTCACATTGTCTTAAGTAATTAATATAGGTCAACTAAAACTAACTAAGTATAATAAGCTAATTAATAAGCTGATAAATTGAGATTAATTAACGAATTAAATGATCATATTTTCTATATAAAAACTAATTATTAATTAACAAGTTTTTGGTTAATTGATAATAAATGCATTAATTGATGACTTATTTAATTAAAGTCGTATTACCCAAAACATTGTCATATGTAATCATTGAGCTTAGGTTCAAACTCATTACTAATTAACTAAATAATTGATTAATTGATGATAAATTAAAACAAATTAATTTATGATTTAAATGATTTATGATTTAACTAATAAATTAGTTAACTAATTATTAATTATAAGGGATTCACATTGTCTTATGTAATACGTTAAAGTAATAACTAATTAAGTATAAGCTAATTAATTTGCTGATTAATTGAGTTTTATAAACGAGTTAATTTATTATATTTTCTATATAGAAACAAATTATTTATTAACAAATTTTTGGTTAAGTAATTTATGATAAATGCATTAACTGCCGACTTATTTACTTAAAGTCGTATTACCTAAAACATTGTCACATGTAATCATTGAGGTTAGGTTCAAATCGGCTTAAATTTTAATCAATTGAATTAATTAAGTTCTAAACATCATAATCCCAACCCAAATCTTGGCTTTGATTGGAATTATGACCTTTCAACTTTCGAAAATATCGCAAAAGGCTTAATTCACCAAAAGTTAAGTAGTTGAAAAGGATATTGAAAATTAAACGTAAACAATATAAATAAAATTTTTAATGTTTATCTCGGCGCTGGACTCGATTGAGTCCAGCCATCGGAGGCTTTCAACCTTATGTTATGAAACTGGATATTTCATCAGCAAATCCGGTGTATTGAGCTCATTTGCATTTTTATGTGCCAACTGAGCGCAAGTACCTCGGCATTTAAGAAAATTATATATTTATTTATATTAAGATATATGTACGTATGTATGTATGTATGTATGCAGTTGCATGCATTTGTGCCTTCGAAGCGTTTTCACCTGCTGTGCATAAATGCGGCGCGCCGAATTTATGCAAAAAAAGCCATAAAAAAACTCAACGTTTTATAAATAAAGTTGGGTTTTTTGTTTGGCAATTTAAAATCTGCGCTGTTGATGTTGTTTTTTATTTTTAGTTTTTTATTTGCGCTTTTGTTTTCGTTGAATAAGGTCAACGACTAAAATTATTGCGGCGCGCACGGCGTCAACGTTTGCATTTCGAAAACGTGCAAAATTTTCAAGTGCATCGAACATTGGCCGCCGACAGCCAAACAAGAAACATTACTCGTCGGCCCAGAGGCGCTGACCGATGTTGTGCCCTGTCGTTCTCATTCTGGCCATCTTTGTGGTGCGTTTGTTATTGTTATTGTTAAGAATTGTGGGGAGCGAACGAGCGAGCGAGCGAGTTCAGTGCGCTTTCAGGGGTAAATGCACCGGTCGGCGTTGTGTTCGAGTTGGCGTTCACGTTCGCCCTTTTACGGCGAGCGCTGAGGTGTACACTGCCCCCTCGGGCGCGAATCGAATAACCTCGGGTCATTCCACCAGCTGTTTGCATTTCAACCGGGAAGCACCGAATTTTTTCAATGTCAACCAACTATTTGAACGATAAAATGGGACATGAAAAGTTTAAAAAATCAAATCAATATTCAAATATAAACATTTATTTAGTAGACAACTTTGTGGTGATTTCGAACGGCAAAGTCCAAAACTTGTCAAAAATTCGTATAGCGTTGTTGCAGAAATCACATGCAAGTTTTATATTTTTGTAGTAACTAGCAAGTTTCCCTTAACCGCTTGTTGTTGTTTTAAATTTTTAAGAAAAAATACTTGTCTAATTGTTTCTCATTTAAAAAGCTTACACCAAGATTGAAGTCAAAAATCTCATGCACCCATTTTAACCCATCGTTGACCCGTCAGATTTTGATTTAAAAAAAATGAAAAATATCTGTCTTATTATTTCTGATTTTAAGCGTTTTCACCCAGTTTGCAGTCAACATGACCATTGATTCATTTGTTTTCACAGTTATTTTTAACCTGTCTTTGACCCCGTCAGATTTCGATTTTCGAAAAATTAAAAAACACGCATGGAAATATTTCAAATGCGAAGTACTTTTATAAAGTTTGAAGTCAAAAGGTTCAAAAGGTTTGTTTACTCCTTTAAGTTTTGATTTTTGCATAAATAAAAACATATTTTTTATTTCAAGTGTTTCCACCAATCTTGAAGTCATTAAGCCCATCGGTTCATGTTTTGTTGGTAGTCATTACGTATACGAACCTTAACCCATTGTTGACCCGTTAAATTTTGATCTTTGAAAAATTAAAAAATACGTATCGAATTTCATAATTTTTTATTTTCATAATTTTTCAAATCAATACGACCATTAAATCACGTTTCTTCATACATACCTTAACCCATGTTGTGCCTCTTTAGTTGTGTATAGATAAGATTTCGTTGTACTGTGAATTATTATAATCATTATTATGTGAATTATTATTTTTAGTTCCGTATCTGTTGAAAGTGGTTTCCCAATGTGCTGTCCTTACCTCACAAATCTTATCGAAATTTTTTTGTCTCGGAGCAATCAAGATAAGGTAATCTAAAAGTTAGCATTTTAGGGAATTTCGCCTATAAATTTCATAATAGCGCGTAAGTTGTCTTTGACAAAGAATGTCAAAACAAGGTCAACCAAAAATTCGGGAAAAGCTCTATACATTGAATTTTTGAAAGATCGAGGTATACTAGGCTTCAAGATTTTGCTTAACCCACTGACTGCAATGAGACGCGTGAGGCGCAATAAAATTGGCTTCTACTTAGTTACTAATTTTTTTGAATTATTAGTATTATTTTATTAAATAAAAAATTTTTATAAAATAATAATAATAATAATAATAATAATAATAATTTTTTAATATAACGAAACAAAACTGTAATAAAAGATAGAAATAAATGGAAAAAAAAACTTTAAAAAATAATACAAAAAGGAGGAAAGAATGAACATTTATCAAAGTCTGATTGCCGAATAGAAAAAGACAGGAAAAAAAATAGGAGAAATGAAATTAATATTTTATAAAACAAAAAAAGAAGAATAAGTATAATTATTAAGGAAGAAGACAATAGCAAACCCTAGTTAGGGTTGAGAAGAATTGTATAAAAAAATATGAATAGTATAGATGGAAGAAAGGAATAATAGCGAAAAAGAATTAAAGAAAAGAACGAAAAAAGTATAGAAATAAATGACAATAAATTTGAAAAATATAAAAATAATAGAATATATGGAATAATAGAATAGAAGATATGGAAGAAGAGAGAAAGTGTAAATTATTAAATAAACAGAACGAAATAAAAGAAGTGACACAAGTCATAAATGATGAAATACGTAAAAGTAAGGAAGGAAGAAGAGTAAAGAAAATATAAAATGTGACAATAATGTGTAAATGATGAAATACATAAAAGGAAGAAAGGAAGAAGAGTAAGGAAGTGAAAAGGAGTAAGAATAAGAAACATAAAAGAAAACAACAAGACATAATGTGGCAAGGAGGACAGGGAAGAAGTAAAGAAGAAATAAACAAAGAAGCAGAAATAACATAGTTATTTCTTTTTTTAGTACCAATTTTGATTAAGTACGAAATAAACACTTAAACACATTTTCAGTTTTGGCTTAGTTCTGGCGTTGAAATTAATTTCTGAGCTTTGATGTATTCAGAGACCTATAGTAGAATTTTATGGAAAATATTTTCGTGGTACATTTTGTCCTTAAAAAGTCCTGTTTTACAGGACATTTTTGGCAGTTTAAAAAAAAAGGGCCGAATTGACCCATAAAAATAGTAGCTACAGGGTTAAAATGATCCACAAAAATATTCTTCGTAGTATTTTACATCAAATTGCTGAACCCCTCATATATGTACCTAAAATGTAAGGTTACATGGTTTTCGTATGCCGATTCACCATAAGAACGTGCAAAAGGGGGACAATTTTGACCCCCCCTAAAAAAAAAATCAGACGTAAACTTTCGAAACGCCGATACACGTATATTTTTTTTTGGTCCCCTCTACCAGAATCCGTTGTCAGAATCCGTTGTAATTTGAAGCGATATCAGGATAAGTTTGTGTTCTAATTGAAGTCTACGAATTGGGCGTGTTTGATCAAAACCCTGTTTCTTTAATAATGGTTAAATAATATCAAAAATTTATAATTTTGTATTTTTCCATAAATATTAAATAATTTTTCTGTAATTAAAAAATATTGATACAAAATGTATTTAACCCGTTTCAAGCTTAAATTTTTTTTAAGTAATATCGGGGCACAGGGTAAAATTCGGGGTCGAAAGGGTTAATCTAAAAAACATACCTAAAGTGGTAGGACTTTCAACTTCAGTTTTTGTATCACAGTGGCTCGAAAGGAACCAACCCAACTGACTACTGGAGACCTTAAAGTGTGAATATATGACAACCATTTCAATGCTTCTAGACAGAGTAATGAATGCTTCTTTTTTTTATATAAATTCGCTACTCGCGTACACCTTTTTTTTGCAATTACGCAATTTGGATAATCGAAATTTGCACAATTTCGCCTAAATACATTTTAAGCCGTGCCAGGACGTTACTGCAAAGGATGACCAGAATTGAGCGGCATCAAGCAGGACCACCGCTAAGCCATAATAATCAGCGAAGCCATATGTTAAAATGCATTAGCAGCCGAAAGCCAGCACTCAGGTACCCACCCACTCACTCTCCCGGTGGGCTGTCGGGTCAGCAGTCATTGCCGCCGGAGGCTGAACGTGAAATACCAAATAAAATAAACGCTCAAGGCGGATGTACTTTATTTCCGCTGCTGTCGGCAGTTTTTTCTAAATGTATGCAAAATGTGAAATATTTGTAAAAATTCAACGCGCTTTGTTTTAGTTTGGGTTTTTGGGTGAATGGCGGCAGGATGCAAATCCTGGCTGGGCAAGAAATGCATTAGTTGCAATAACAAAAGAAGAAAACGTGGACGTATTTAAATAAAAACGGCTATGGAAAGCAATAGGCAGAAGGTCATGAAGAGAGAGGCTGCGGTAGAGGAGGCGAGGAAAATCATGTAAATGCATAAATGAAATGAATGGGACTATTAAGCAACAAAGTGGAAGAGATTTGTGAGAATGGAAATTGTTAAAAATAAAATAACGTGCAAATATTGCAATGACTGTGTAATGCTTTGCTGAAAAATTTGAAAAAAATTGCGTTTTTCTTGGATTTTAATTTCCGCTGGTTAGTTGGTGCTGGTTGCGGTGAACAGCAACGGTTTTAGTGTTGTAGTGGAATAGTTGTTGATGCTGGTCGATAAGAATATGAAACCTAATTGAAGGGTTAAGGAGGTGGAGGCTTATTAAAAAAGTAAGTGGTTTAGTACAGTGGAATTTAAAACAAATCAAAAATATTTCATTACAAAAATAAAAATTAAAATTATCCACACATAAAAAATTGTTATAATTTAATTATTTCTCTGATTCCCCAAAGTTCTGATTGCAGACTGAATACTTCTGCCTCGCAAAATCTTTCAAATTGCAACGGTCAATTGTGACGCCCTCTGTCGTTTACTGCAGTTCGCAGCCAACTTCTGGCATCTAGCAAAGACCACAACCACACCAATAAGCGACTTGTTAATGTGCTCTCTTGCTGCGCACTGGGCGAAAGAGTTTGAAAACAAAAAACCAAAAGATAAACAGCTGAGGCCGTGTTGCTTTCATACAATTGGCACGAAAATGCGTGTAATGCAAGAAACACTGATAACAATGCCAATAAGAAACTTAGTTGTGTGACATGCAGTTGGCAACGCTATGACCAAAGCGTTGCCAATGCCTTTGCTGGTAATAGAAAATTTTCCATTTAGCGCTGAGTTCGTGGAATTTTATCAAATACCAGCACGTTACATTTTTATTTATACAATGTTTACAATTAATCTATATTTCTATATTTTTTACTAGTTTCATAGAAATGTGTTAACTACGCGTGGGCCATTTAAAAGTTGTGGTCTTTGAAAAAAGGGGAAACGATTCATGTGGAAAGAATCTGTGTAAATATAAATTAAAAATATAAAAATTATTTATTAAATTTTTTTTATTATTACAATTATTTATTGTAATTTATTTAATTAAATATTTATAATTATTTATTATTGTTTATTTGTCATTAATAATTAAAATTTATTGGTTAATATTCAGTATGGAAGTAGCATTTTTTCAAATCGTTAATTTAGAGCTTATTTATTATAAAACTTTGCACTAATTTTTAAATATAAATATTCATACATAATTTTTCATAAAAAATATGAGTATTTAGTTATTATAATTTTATTTCTTTATAATTTTTTGTTTTTCATGATTTATTTATTAAAAAATTTTTTTCATAAATATTTACTCAGAAACTGTATTGCGTTTTTAACATTTATGACAATATTTTCTAATTTGTAATTTAAAAATCAATAAAGTCAGAACAAATGTTGTTATTTTGAGTAATTTCGTCCAAGTGTAAAAATTAAATCCATAAGTGCCCTCACGGTGCAGATCCGATTTAGAGTTAACCTGTGCAGCCAGTGCTGCTTAACACTAGAATGCCAAAGAGAATCAAATTGTCTTCATTGTGGTATTTTATTATACCATTGCATGGTTTTCTAAAAAAATATCTTCCCTGAATTTCCCATTTTTTGAAGCCAAATTATATACGAAAACTAACTATTTTAATTAATTAAATGTTATCCCTATTTCGTGACATAATTCCAATGGGTATTTGAGGAAGTTCAGATTGGGCGGGTATTCTAGATAGATGGGTTAATTGTCACTTAGGCCATGTGGCTCATATTGTTAACACTCCGTGGACTCCGGCTATACACTTTACTGATATGGTACCACCATATTTTAAAGATTCGCTAAACAGCTGAGGAAGCTTTCGGTTTAAGTTTGTCAACAATATAGAGCTCGAAACGTTCTTTTTCGAACGGTTAAATTTCTTTTGTATAAAATTATAATTTAGTTGTTTGCGATATTTTTTTATAATTATGTTTTTTGTAAAATAAAAACTTACGATTTTTATGAAATTTCGAAAGTTCAGAAAAGTCTAGGTCAAAAAATATTTTGGCCGAATTTTTTTACATTCGATTTGGTACCGTAAAATATTTGCTGAAAAATGTTTTTTCAGTCACTAATAGAATACATAATTTCTACATTAAATAGCAGTAAGTTAAATGAATTAAAAACATAAACTACAATATTTCTTGTAAATGAAAAATATTATTGTTTAACATTACTTTTGTGTTTTGATGTTAAAATATTCAGGGACCGTAACAGTTATAAGTTTTATTAAAAAATCAATGTTGAAGAGTTATTCTTTGACTTTTATTTAATGACTCAACAAATAAAAAATATTTTTTATTTATATTTTAAAAATCCTATAATCCAACAATTACTTTTGATTTTTTTCTTATTAGTCAACAAATAACAGTTTTTTCGATTTTTATTTTAGTTGTCCTATGATAACAATTATTCGTGACTTCTATTTAAAAAAGTCATCAATAAAAATCATTCAGTGACTTATATTTTTTTAATCGCAATAAAAAAGTAATTTTCATTAATTTCGAAATGATTCGGATTGATGACGAAATGATTTCGCATTCATTAAATATCGAAATGTATATATATTCTTGATCGGCTAAACAAGACCTGTCTTGACAATTCTATTTTCTGGAAGAATCATAACTTTTGCATGCATTAATGAAAATGACTTTTATATTGCGACTTAAAAAATAAAAGTCACTGACTGATTTTTATTGATGACTTTTATAAATAAAAGTCACTGAATGATTTTTATTGATGACTTAAAAAATAAAAGTGATTGAATGATTTTTAATGATGACTTTTATAAATAAGAGTCACTGAATGATTTTTATTGATGACTTAAAAAATAAAAGTCATTGAATGATTTTTATTAACGACTTTTATAAATAAAAGTCACTGAATGATTTTTATTGATGACTTAAAAAATCAAAGTCATTGAATAATTGTTATTGATGACGTTTATAAATAAAAGTCACTGAATGATTTTTATTGATGACTTTTATGAATAAAAGTCCCTGAATGATTTTTATGGATGACTTAAATAATAAAAGTCATCAATAATTGTTATCATAGGACTAAAATAAAAATCGAAATAAACTTGTTATTTGTGGACTAAAGTGAAAAAATCAAAAATAATTGTTATTAAAGGATTTTTAAAATATAAATAAAAATATAAATAAATTTTTAAAATATAAATAAAAAATAATTCTTATTTTTTAATTTTTCCGTAAAAATTACAAAAAAAAAGTTTATTGCCAAGTTTGATTCTCCGTGCGAAAAGATATATATTGGTATATTTCATTTACTTGTATGACATTTCCTTCATAGTGAAATTTTCAATTATAGTTTTCAAAAATAACTGTTATTTCCGGTCCCTGAAAATAGTTATTATTATTATAATTACTACTTAACAAAGTGTATAATACTTAATAAAGACTAATTATAATTTGTAAAAAAACAGTAAAATTTAAATAAAAATTATTATATATTTTTCTTTATTTAAAATTTTGAAAACCGTTCGTCGTTAAAACTCATCAATATTTTTTTTTTTAATTTTTTAATAATTAAATAATTTATATTTCTAAATTGTTCACCTTATCAACATTGCTTCAAACCCACCATCCCCTCTACTAAATTTCCATACATCCAGCACTGTCAGTGTTGCGCCAAATAACCCAAAAAAACCGCGACGCACCAAACAAAACACACAACTAAACTAAACAGCCACAAATTTGTTTTAATGCCTCGAAGCACTCACACACGCGCAACGCACAACGCGCCGAATCCAAGTTCCGGTTCCGGTGTTGTTGCCTTTCGACACTCGTTCACTCGCACCGCACGAAATGCATTGCGAATTTCGTTGCGTTTGTTTATTTCTTTGCCATTCGCTTCCACTTGACATTCGGTGGCGGCGTTTTGTGCCTCGCTTCGTTTCACATGTTTTTACCGAGTTTCGCTTGGCGCTCGTCGTTCGCCGACACGAATGTTTTCAGTTGTGAGTTATTCGCTGCGACGTTTGGACGTTATTTTTTGTGTTGACGCTGGTAGTTCCGTTCGCTCGTTTCAGTTTTTTGGTGAACCGTTGTTGGCGATGTCGCCGTCGTTGTTGACGTTGCTGTTGTTGTTGTTGGCATCATTGCTGTTGATTTCGATGACTATTGCTGGTGGCCACGCCAACTGATCATCGACAACATTGTCGGCCGCTGTTGTTATTGTTGTCGCTGCGTGCTGTCGCGATCGCGTTTTATCGCCGTTGATAAAAAATTGGCATTTTATATGTTCTCGCTTGGATTCCCTGAGCCGTTTTTTACGCCCGCAATCACAATTGATTAATTAAAACAAAGTACGTGCTAATAAAAATCGCTGCTTAACGATTATTGAATTAAGCGTCGAGCGAATTTCGACACGTTTTGCAGAAAAGTTTGCGGTGATTTGGTGATAGTGAAATTCTGCTGCACTCGTTCAAGTGCTGTCAAGTTGAACTGTTGTGTGTGTGTGTGTGTGTTGTGCAAAGTGTCAATTGTACCGTTATTCGAGCATCAGCTGACGGCGTCTTTTGTGGCCGTTTCAACTTTTCGTCTCTCAATGGATTTAACAGGTCTGCATTCGGGCATCGGCGGCGATTTGATGTAGCAGCCCAACTGTCACTCAGACAGCGAACACAACCGGATATCCTGCGGACTCGACAGCGTACAATGTCCCGACGCAAACAGTCGAATCCGAAGCCGTTAAACAAAGGTGCGTGTTATCGTCGCCACGGGCGAGCGTAGTTTTTGACAGTTGATAAGCATCGGCGCGCTCGAGTGGCGCTGCTGGAGGCCAGATTAATCGGCCGCCCGAGCTGACAACACCGTGAAATATTGTGTTGTGTTATTGTTGGTCATTATGGGCAAAGTGGAGCACAATGACAAATAAAGTTTGTTGCATTTGCTTTGGCGGCAAAGAGAATCAAAAAGCCAATAGTTGTTGAATGAGTTGCAAAACGAAAATATTGTAGTTTGAAGTGGATCTTAAAAAGTATTATTTTTATCTTGGTGCTGGTGTTCAGATCTGAAGAAAATAATATTTACATTTTATTTTGTTTTTGTTATTAAAAAAAAAAAAAATGAAAAAATCAATTGATGCCGCTTTCATCATAATCATGAGTTGCTATATATAATCAGTGGTTGATATGGTTTTGGTTGAAGCCGACGCCATCTTGTAGTCGTGTGGTTCTGTGGCTGCCGTGTTTAACCCTTTCGCTATTTTATTGCCATATGGCAACATGCTACTATGTGGACGTCTGAACCCTCTATGGTTCCAGGAATACATTTTTTATTGGTCCTTAGAATAGTTTGAAGTTTTAGGAAAAATACGAAATTAATAAACTGAATATTAAAGTTTAAAGAAGAGAAGTATACACGCTTTTTTAATGCTATATCTTGACATAGTAAAGGAAGAAGAAGCAGACAAATTGATAACTTTTTTAAATTTGACGTTTTCTTTCAATTTAGATACTTTTTTTTTAATTTTGGCTGAAGTAAATGAAGAAATATTCAAATTTTCGTTATGCGTAAAAATTTGTATGTTTAACTAATTATTACAGCCACAACGATGTGGTTGCTCTCATAGAAAAACACTCTAAAATACAGGGTCTGAGTATAAAAATTTAAAAATTTCTTATGGAATGTTGCTAGTATAAACACATAGAAGCCTAAAACGTAAAATTTTAAATTTTAACTTTCCCCAGTAAAAACCTGTAGCGAAAGGGTTAATATTTTCGCTACATAAGTTGGAATTATATTTTGCAGAGTAAGAGTAAAAAACCGCAAAATTTTAGGTTAGTTTTTTCATTTGTGTCTTCTTAAAAAAATTTACATAGTTTTATTAACTAGAAACAATTTAAAATGTGATCTTAAATGAAGTAAATGATAGTAAGATACACTTACTTAACACTAGAAAGACCGCAAGTTTTCCATATCTACAAAGAGTACAGATCACATCTGTTGATATCTCGAAAAGTACACATCGGATTTGGCTAATTTTACGCAAAATACATTTAAGAAATATATAAAATTTTTCACGATACAAAAATAAAAGTCGCCAAAGCAAAAGTCAAATTGACCGCAATGGTCTTTCTAGTGTTAAGTATTCAAATAAGTCTACCTGCAAATCTATACAGACGTCATAGAAGTTACAAATTATAGTTTTCTTAGCATACAGAATTTTGATTACTTAGAATATTACAAATTGAGGTCTAAATCTAATTTAACCTTACCTTATTTAAATGACAAATTGGAGTCCGAAAATAACCTAACCTAACCTCACTTTCTAATATTCTAAGTAATCAGAATTCTGCTTACGCTAAGATGACCAAACCAAAACTAACCTAATGTAATATTCTTAGCAATAAAAATTGTGTATGTTAAGAAAACCAAACCAACACTAACCTAACCAAACCTCAATTAGAATATTAAAATTCTTAGTAATCAGAATTCTGTATGCTAAGAAAACTAACATTTGCTGGCCTCGTCTGGCCAAAACTTTTAATCCTTTTCTGCGGTTTAGATCATTTGGTCAAAAATTTTCGAGTACAAACTATGAAAGTTGTACAAAATGTGTAAGAAATGCATGAAAATGCATCTAGACCCATTGTAAACTTTTAAAACTCACCTGAAATCCATATTGCCACTAAATAGTGATAACTGTTGTGGTTAGTGTTATTGAAAGAGAATTTTGTTTTGAAGATGTCTTAAAGATCAAATGAATAACAAACTGTTTTAGTGTTGTTTTTCAATTTCATACTACGGTTCAAAATCGATTTGTTTCTGACTGAATTTAGACTGAAAAGCAAAAATTTTTGCTTTCAAGCAATTCAATTCTTCGCTGTCGATATCCAACTTAATCGGAGTTTCATCTTAATAAAATAATTTAGGACTTTTTTATACAAAAGTAAAATACAAAAAAAAGACTAACCTTTTGAGGTTCATTGGTAAAAATGTCGATATAAAATTTATAAAATGTTGGAACACAACATTTTAGTTGAGTGGGAACTGTGCGTACATGTCTTGAAACATCTTCCTCTCGAACATCCCGAGGCCGCTATGTCGTTTGGCGACAGGACGCATGCTTCCGCGCCATAAAAAGGAAGAGGCAGAAAGAGCGTCCTATTGCATCTTTCAAGCTTACTGATAACTTAACTAGCCCTAACCATCCCATCACGGCTTATCGCAAATCTTTTTCTCTAAGTCTGCTTTGTGCGTTCATTTTTCACTTGCTAACACCCAGAGAGGTCTTTCTCTTCTTGATCCTTCCAACGGAGCCATGAGCTTCTTTTCCTTCCTTTCACCTCTGATTATTGCATTGAAAATATTTTTGCCTGATATTCATTCTCCATCTGTGAGATGATTGAAGCCGAAGAATTCGAGTACGCTGCGCTTTATCTATGTCATCAAACAGCTGATAGAGTTAGTGGTTCGAAACCGTACGAAATGGGCTGCAGGTCGTGTGAATCTTGTACATTTATCTCAATTTTAAGGCTTGCTATGCCACTTCACTTTCGTCATAAGAGCTGCTTCGAACAAAATAAGTGTACTTTAGGGCACAAGATTTGTCGGTCAGGAGTTATCTATGCTATTTAAATGCTTACAGATACTTTAACAGCTATTAGGATGAGTGGTCCCTGGGGGTTTGGGGGTTTCATATGGGGGGGTTTTCATATGGTTTCAAATGAAATCGAACTTAAAAGGTGAAATGAAATCCTGTGTACGCCACTGCTATCACCTACAATATTTTGACCGATTCCATGGAGAGCCACCAATTCAGCAGTGATAACTTCCTTGTTAGGCGCTATATCGTCAAAATGTTTAGCGCACTCAAAAAACTGGACACTTTTGACGACGAAGCAAATTTTTCCACCAAGTCACAGCAAACAAACAAACAAATTTAAAATCATTTCTTGAACTATTTCATTCGAAATGCATTGAGAGAAATTAAATCAAAAGAAAGAAAAAAAGTTCTTTTTTTAATTCTTATTCGTCTTATTCAAAAATCTTTTATAAAAAATGTTTCACAATTACGCAGTAAATTGCAGGTGTTGTTCGGTTGTGCTTTATTCAGTCTTATCGAATGAATGGAAATGTCTACGTCCGTATGAAATATTTTCAGCATCATTTCCGTAATGGCTTAGCGACAGAGCACGTTTTATTGATTTCATAAAGAAGTACAAGAATGCAAGCAGATTTCTTGAAATAATAAATATGTATGTATGTATTTAAAAAGGTTTTTATATGTGCAAACTAATGGCATCCAAAGGCATGTAGAATGATCAGGTCAGTCGCGTTAGCAGCGATATTACCGGATCTGAGACAAACGTTATAGAATAATTTTTAAAACGAATCTTTCTGAATTGAAATGCATATTTAAACAGCACATGAGTAGTGCATATTTATTTAATGCTTTCTTCGGGGATTTGAAGATTTAGGTGGCAGCGAAACTTTTGCTTGAAAAATGTTCTGGTGCAAACCATTCTTCGCTTAGGGATACTTCCTTGTCTCTCTTTGTCTTTCAAAATAAGTTGAAGCTAGTACTTTAGCTTTATAGAAACCCAAACTTCTATAATAGCTGTAGTGACAATGAGAATAAATGAACAATTATTAACTTTCCGTGCAACTGCCTTGCGGTACTAAGATGTAGGAGAATATTCATATTTTTTGACTATGCAGATTGATGTCCTGTTGGCTGTGAGAACGTTGAGTGAAGGCAGAGATCTAACCAGGAGTTGTACAATTTATATAAAGACCTGAATATAGTCTAAAAGTTAAAGGCTTTCATATTGGCTATGGCACCTTGAGCGAGTGGAAAATCGCATTCCAACTGACCTTCGAAACATAGCCCTCAGGATAGAGAACATGAAGGAGACCGCACCTTCATTTTGCAGATCCAAGCAACAACGATGTAGCTTCTACTGAGGGACTTTTCATCGTTGTAAATGAGGAGGATTTTAATTTTAAACACCTAGCTGGCTACGAAAACGTTGAGTAAAGGCAGCACCTGAACCTTGAACCTTCATTGCAAAGACCAGGTGATAACTTAGGTTAGGTTAGGTTAAAGTGGCAGAGGTCTACGTGAAGAGCTCACTTAAGCACAAATTATGCCTCATTGTGGTACCACAGTGGATGGCCCAACTCCCCTTACAGCACTGAGAGCCAAGAGGATTCCACTATGAATCTGGCTATATCCCTGATATTCAAAGACGATAGTTCGGTTAGCCTAATGAAGAAAGATAAGCCGAGAAGCTTATATCTTCTTCTGGCTAATAAAGGACTTTGAGACAACAGGTGGAGAACGGTCTCCTCCTCGCAGCCACACCCTCGACGGAAGTCGTTGTATTGCGTCTCCGCATGTTTATCCAGAAGACAGTAACCCGTGAGCACCGAGAACGTTGTGCTTTTTGAGTGACGGCTGAGGTTAAGCAGCTGGTTGGTCCGTTTCATGTTGTAGGCTGGCCAAGTTAGTAGGGAGATATTGCAAGTCTGTTCCTCAGACCACAATTCGTTTGCTTCTTTTTGATAAAATTGTTTGAGCATAAATTTTACCGATGCAAGTGGATCCCCCACTGGGAGAAAGACAAGGCCTCGGCAAGCAAAACCGTGCGATTAAACTTATAGGGGACAGAAGGGCATCCAGCTCTATTGACTCCTTGGAACATCGTCGAAACGTGGCATGTGTGGTGTTATTTTACCGATACTTTTTCGGTAATTGCTCAGTGGAGATGAGCAGCTTGATGCCATCACTCCGGGTATTTCCCCGGGCAAACCGTTTGAACACTGGCGCCCATGCATTCCACGTAGAAACGATGTTCCAGCGCACTACAGGGAAAGTTCTTTTCTGGCCCGTACAGCGCGGTTGTGGAATGGTCTCCCTGCGGATATTTTCCCCAGCACTTATGATCTCGATGGGTTCAAGGCAAGAGCCCATAAACACTTTACTCATAACCCTATCTCCTAACCTTTATATCCTTCCTGAACCAACGCAATGCTTCGCATTAATAGGGGTCATCCCCTGCGCGTTTGTTCCTGTTTAAAAATAAAAAAAAAAAAGTTGCCTACGATACCCCTTCGCCCTGGCACCCAGAATAATGAGACGTTGGACCCTCTAGCTAGGATGTTTAAGGATTTATGGCAGTCCAAGACCAGCCTGGATGAGATGATGGCCCCCGCAAGCGACGTGATGGCTGCCTGACTGACGGAGTATATGTGGACATCCGCCTTATGTGCGTTTTCACGGATGATAGAAGCCAGATAGAAGACAGATCGAAGCCTGGTAAAGGGCCATTACTTCTTGCTGGAAGACACTGCAGTGATCAAGCAGGCGGACGGAAAGACGAAGCCCCAGTTGGATGCAGGAGATACCACAGCCAACCTTGTTCGCCAATTTGGAGCCGTCAGTGTAGATGTGGATGGAGTTGTAGGTGGAGAACTCGCTACCGGTCCATTCTTCTCTTCTAGGGATACAGACCTTAAATCCGGGGTCAATACAGATGTAATCGCTGACGGTAGGCACCGACCAATCCTGAATAAGGTAATTACTCACATTAGAATAAATTCCATAAACTTAAAGCATAAGTCAGAGGACTGTGGAAAATTGGAGACTTTTAGTAGGAAGTAACACTGTGGACTTACGACTTAGTACGACTTCCTACGTTACTTGGATCGATCCAACAGAAGCGAGTTGAATCGTTGCCAGTAAATTTTTAAATGATCAACATTATCTGCCTAGATGAATATACGAGTATAGTCAAAGACAAAATTGAAAATTTGCTTAGAAACTAGTAAGGATGAGGAATGTTCTCAAAGGATGCAAAGTTGTTCTTTGGGCCAACTTAATTGTTATCGCATAATCAGTAATACTTGACTTGTTTCGCATTTGAAAAAACACTCATTCAATTGTAGTCAATTCGAATTGTGACAAAGGGGCAATTCGCCATTCGAAAAACGTGCAATTCAATTCCGCCATACATCACTTTTATGTGAACGATATCCAAATTGAGTGCATGCATTAAGTCGCAACAGCGAAACGTAATTAACTAATAAGGTGTGTCGGAGCCAGCAAAACGCCGCAACGAAACGCGCTGATCGCCAGCTGTCACAATTGCGTTGCCGCCCCGCTGCTGAGCCAGCATTATAAACTTGTCTTAAACTTGTGTTAACAAAGAAGACAAACTTAAATGAATGTAAAAGTAAAAAAACAAAAAGCAAAAAAGTGTGCAGCAAAAATTGAAACAAAAGCAGCAACAACAATGCCGCATAAATTCAAACAATTGACACGGTGCAATTCGTTACAGTTTGTTGTCGTTGTCGTTGTTATTGTTGTTGTTCGAATTGCTGGCGTCGTTGATGGTGGTTGGGTGCTGCTGGTGGCTGTTAGCTGCTGACTGCTGACGCATTGATGTTGGTCAAGAATCGTTTATGTATGCAGCACAATGTGTGTGTGTGTGTGTGTGTGTGCCATGTGAACCGCAGATACACTAACAACAGCAAAAACAATGGCAACAGCAACAGTAACAACAAATACTTTTTGGCATGTTGCAAATGCATTGCAATGCTCGACTTCACACCGAATCGGGTGTGAAAGGCGTTGGGTGCGCAATTTGACGGAATTGCTGCGGGAACAGCGCAAATATTTTTTTTATATAGCAAAATGATTAATTCAATGCGGGCTAGAACTTTTAAAATGTTTATGCCATAATGCGTAGCGGCATTGTGATGCGGGAATGCAATGCAAAAGTGCACTAAATTCGCTACACTACAAATGTGCGATTGCGTTGATCCAGCAGACGGCAAGCAATGACAATTAGTTATAAATTATTGAAACAATTCAGTGCGGCGACTAGCGATAAAGTTTGAATTCGAATTAGTTAGTCGGAATGACGAGTATGGCTAATTTAACGAAGAAAGCATCTAAAGCTTTGGTCAACGACAGGAATTTAACTCACATAAATCCTTCTTGTTTTCAACATTTCCTGTGCCACTTCCTATCTCTACAAGAACGCCAGCTCCGTACCCTGGGGATAAGATTCCTAGCGGACCTGGCTTGCGCAATAAAAGTTGAAATTCCGGATTTGCTCTCCTTTATCAAGAAGTCGAACTGGTTTGCCCCGGATTGAGACACACTGGTTAGCTTCATAACCATTTAAGAATAGATTCACAATGGGCCAATTTGGCCTCCGAGTGGAAGTGCGGTCTCTGTGCCGCACACACCCTTCCTTACCTATTTACACTACCTACCCTTCTTTCGTCATTCCTTGCATCGCCACTCAATCGTCAGTTTTGAGTTCCGCGATTAGTTCGAGCACCCGGTGAAGGTCTTCCCTTCCTAGAAAGAATCTCCTGTCTTCCACTTTGGACTACTCACAAAACACTGCAGTTCTGTAGTTCGCACGCTTCTCTTGTAAGTCATTTAAATAAGATTGGATCCAGTACAAAGCATCTGTTAACCTAGTTACGATTATCTCTCCTTGATCCACAGTTTCCCCAGTTTAATTGCCTTGAACTCCAGAAACTTAGATAAGTTTGAGCTCATTAGATCTAGCGACTAATTTAATCTTCTTCTTACATTCTCAGACAATCTTAGAATTTATTCGCATTTTTTCCGGGTTCTTCACTTCCCTTTTCTTACTATGGACTTTTATACTTTTTCCACATAACTTCCTCTCGACGTATTCCGCTGGTTTTAGCATAGCGAAGACCTTCGTATGAAAAACAGTTGTCAGCCCAGTTGTCTCAGAGATTAGAGATTAGCAATTGACACATTTATCAAAGTGCCATCCAGCTCCAGTACCTTGAATCAAAGATTGTACAATTATTGTTATCTTTTATTCTATTGTATTATCTTCTGTATTGTATTAGTTTCCCTTCAATGGTCTCGAATTCATCGCTGAACAATGTCAGCTTCCCTAGCATTGATTCTGATTTTATTATAGAGAAAATATTTAAAAGATTTATATATTTTGCAACTAAATTTAATTATCTTAAATTCGGTTAGAATGCACAGTTCCGCTGGCTCAACTGTTTACTAAAAAAAAAAAAAAAATTACGATTAATGTTGAGGTATGAAAGTTGTTATAAATTACTCAGAGCTCTGCACTGGGTTCATGTTAAAAACATTTCCTGTTAATTTTTTTTGTGGTGTAGCAACTACACGAAAAATCACAATTTTTATCAAATATAACTACATGTATGTGTGATATATATGTATGCTATGTATGTATGTATGGTATGTACGTAGATTAGTGCAAAGCTTAAAAATATTTTCTTTCGTAATTGCTTTTGACTTTTTGTAAATGCAAATTTAAAAACTTAATGGTGAGGTCATTAAAAGAACTAGAAAAACGTAACTTGACTTAAATTGCTTTAACTCTTTTAGGTCTTTAGATAGATGGGTCTATGGAAGTTTGAGCTGAGAAAGTAACCTATGAATGGCAGTTTCTCAAACACTCAAACTTCGGAGCCTAATGCATTAACTATAACTTAGGCTCAGGGGGAAGAACGACGAGCAGAGAAATGGTTAGGAGATGTAAAAAAAGAGGAACATTAGGATGGAATCGATGGATGAATGGAAAAGTTCAAACCTTATGAACGACCGCTTATGGACCTCTACAGATCACACAGCGAACGGGAATGAATGATTTTTAGTTATGGTTTAAATATATGTTTCAGATATTGTTCGATAATAAATACGCATAAAACTCTTCAGAGAGACAAAAGCACAAATGAACGATCCTTACGTACTCCTCAAGGATTGCGTTCTCACATATTCTAAGATAAAAATTTAACTCATATGTTTTTTTCGTTTTATTCACTTAATGATTATATAAATTCTCAGAACATAAAATACTCTGTAAATAGAATTCGTATAAAAGTTAGTAGTTATACATAGCGACAAAAAACATATAACTTTATAGTAAATTATGTTATGAAATGTTTCTACAGAAACAAATGAACTTGGATAAGAATTGTAATTTGTAAGCATTCCCGGTTTTTCATTTAAAAAGACAGATCTTAATTCAGATTTGGCGTTTTTATTTCAATTTGATAACGATACCTGTAATAATCCTTAGATTATTCTTTGAAAAGCTCATGCATTCCTCGAATCTTTTCTTATTATACGTCCCGATAATCGCCTTGGAATGTTCTAGTCCTTGTATTGATTTCGTATTTCCTGGTTAGGACAGATAGAGCTAATTTTCCCAAGCCACAAAAAGGTTCTGGGCCGACGAAGGTAGAAGCGCTTCTCCTCGCAAGCTTTTCGGCCTCTTCATTCCCTTCAATACCAGCGTGACCCGGAACCCAGAGGACCTATACCTGGTTCTGGAGACCAAGCTCATTTAGCTTCTCAAGGCACTTCGAAACCAGTTTCGAAAACACCTAGTATGATCTTAGTTCATTGATTGCTCCTCATTGATCCTCAGAGAGGATCGCAACTTTCCGGTTCCGGTATTTCCTCGCTAGATTGAAAAAGGCACACCTATCAATGGCGTATATCTCCGCCTGGAAGATAGTAGTGTGTATGCCCGTAGGCATACACCTCATCCTCGGCATAGACACCGATCCCGGTACCAGTTGGAGTGCTTACGCAAACCAATTTGTTTTGTGGATAAAACCTAGCAAGTCACTGATGTTGACTGATCTAAGGTTGTCCGAGTTGTCGAAGAAAAAAGTGCCTAAGGATTTCCACCTTCGTCTGGAGAGAACCGGGCAGTGACAGAAGAGGTCATTTTGGCAACTTTAGCTAAAGTCCCAACTGTCAAGACTCGTCTGCATTTATGACGTCCGAGTAGACGATGTGTCGTCAGAATCGAGATGATCGTGCTTATGTGTTGTCTGCGGAGCGAAACATGCGTTTTAGTGGGCCTTGGGTTAAAAGTGGGTCAGAGTTGTTTGGTTAAAGGTAGGGTGGTGCGACGTCTGGCAAGCTCATCGGCTACGCAGTTTCCACTGACGTCTCTGTGGGGCAGTATCCCCGTCAGAGTAATGTTGTACCAAAGAATATGAAGTGTATCTTTATTTTCTTAGGTTGTACACACGCTGAGCAGGGATCGACAGAGAGAGACCATCTTCGACATGAGGCAAACCTTCTTGAGGGCTTTAATGGCTGCCTGACTGTCCGGGAAAATCCGAACGGTGTCTTTAGGGAGGTTGAAAATGGCAAGTAGTTTCGCTTGGAAGCGGAAGCTGTCTTCCATGGGTAGGTCTTTACCCCTTAAACCTTCCCTCCCCTCCTCTTTGTTTTGTTTTTTTGTTTTTTTTTAATATACGAGCCAACGCGCAGAGGTTACCCCTATTAACGCGAGGCATTGCGTTGGTTCGGAAGGATCTAGAGGTTAGAGTTTCGAGTGAGGAACTTGAGGACTCTTGTCTTGAACCCACCAAGATTATAGGTGCTGGGGAAAATATCCATATCCAGGGAGACCATACCACAGTCGCGCAGTATGGGCCAGAAGCGAGCGTAGTGCACTGGAACATCGGCACTCTACCATCCAACTTGGAGCCGTCTGTGTAGAAACATATTGTTCCCGCTCCTGCCTTAGAGGTCTGTGGGTGGAGAATTTTGACTAGAGTTATGATGATAGGGAGTAGTCTATCTTGTTGGGTATGTCTGGTAGTGGTACAGTGGTAGTGGTACCGGCAGTGACCGAAATCAGTGCGTGTTCATCTCCTAGTGGTGTTCAGTCTCGCAGATACTGCAGAGAGGGTTGCAACTTGTTTCCCCTCAAAAATCAACAACGGAGATTGTGGGTGGCAAATATGGTTCCAAATGGTATTGGTATTGAAAGTTTTTTTAAAAAACATGCCCAAAGCGAAATGCTATGTGCGTCAAAGAGATAAATTACCAACGATGAATCCATGAACATAATGACACCAGCATTAGAAGAATAATTTTATATATAATACATTAGGTTTATTCGATTTGTGAGTTTTCTCTGACTAACCAAATAGTCGCACTAAGTTGCGGTTTAATTCAATTGTGTCATTGTAATTTACATTAATCAAATATGAGTCAATGCTGCTTTGATAAACGCATTTCGCAAAAATTTTGCGCACTTTGGCGCCGATTTGACGCAATCAAAATTACGAATAATTCTGATTGAAATGAATGTTTGTGAATAAAAATCGGAAATCGGGACTTGCAAGTGGTTACAATTCAATGTGAATAAATGATTTAAAGGGTTCCATGTACTTATGTATGTAAAGACATACAAATGCACAGACATTCATAGGTACACACACATACACATTGCATGTTTGTATGTAAATGAAACAAATCTGAGAAAGCATGAAGTTCGAGCGTGTTGTGTACATTTTATTGCATCAGTTGATATAAGTAAAAATATACATATATACTATGTATGTGCTGTGTATGTATTCAACACTGACCCATTGTGAGTCACGGCATTAAAGTATGAAGAACAACAATAAATGAAAAAAAGAGCAGAAAATAAGAAAAGATAAGCAAAAATGCTGAAAGTTATATGTCCAGAAACAAGCAATGCATAAGTTGCGCTCTTTTTCAGTTGAAAAAATTTCAATATGTATATGAAATAATTAAATTTAAAAGCGATAAAAGCGAATACGGGACGCGCTACTTGCGAGAATCAGAACTTTGTGCTTATTCATGGACTGAGGTGGGCCATTGGAGGACCGCCTAAAGAATTGACAAAGCGATATGGAAATGTTAAAAAAAATGACAAAATAATCAAAAGCGGAAATGGCACAAAGGAAGCCAGCAGACATGCCGCTGCTGGCTGCAGGTGTGGGCCATTGCAATACTTTGTTGCAATAATCGTTCGTGTGTTGTTGTTTTTGTTGTGTGCTCTTCGTTGTGGTGATAAGAAGTGGCACGCTGTACAACAGTAACAACAACAATGTGCAGTTGCACACGACCAAAAGCCGTGCAACATGTTTCATGCTTCATTTCGACGAACGCTGATATCCGATTTCGCATTTACACATAAAAACGTAGCGACTGATAACACACGATCGGCAAAAAGAATTGCATAAAAAACGATAATAATAAACACGTTTTCAGTACGACAACAACAACAATTGCAATAAAATTGAATGCGCGCCAACTGAAACCTGAACCAAAACTACACCAATTATCATCGTCACGAAATAAAAATGAAAGAAAAACCAAACAACAACAATGACGACGAAGCACATTGCAGCAAAGTGCAGCAAAAGTTGCTGTTAGAATAGCAACAAAAATGAAAAAATTTTTGTTAACTAAAACCAACCGAATAAAACTTGAAAATATACAACAAAACTGATAGCAAACGAAACGTTGAACGCGTATTTTCGACATTTTGCTTTGGCATAGGTTGCGGGTAGCGCGTTGTTTTACAAAATTATAATACAGCAACAACAACAACAATGTGAAAAGCAACAAAATACACATATGTTGGATGGCAACAATGATATGGTTGGCTTAAATTAAAGCCATCAACAGCGACGCCACCATCATCCATCGGCAGCGATGGTACCAGCAACACCGGCCGCAGCCAACATACAGCCAGCACAACTACAACAACGGCCACATTGGCAATTACCATAAAATGAGTGATAAAAAATAATTAAAAATATTTAGTATAAACGAAGCCAAGCTGCAAAACCGAAAAGTCGTTTTTAGTTAGAAGGCGGGTCGGTCGTTCTTATCCGCATTTGGCCGCCACTGTTGGCGACGTGGCTGGCTGCCGATATTCAAATGCGAGCTCAAAATTTGCTAAATACGAAAAATGAGTGGGTAGAAGTGTATGAGTTTTTCATATATATGTATGTATGTAGCTGGCAGCAAGACAAATTAACTAATTGAATTCAAACTCAAATAAAACACAAATAAATACATTAAAATTTCCGTACAAAAGTTGGAGGTTTTAATTGCATTAAAACATTTTATAGTTTAACGTATAAATAAAACATTTAAAGTTTAACGTATTCACAAGAGCCCATAACATATATACAGTGGCGCACACAGGAGGGTTTTGGGGTTCAAACCACTCTACCCAATAAAAAATGTTGGTGAAAAATTAGCTTTCAAATGGTATTGGGCTTAAAAGTTGTATGCAACCCCTTCTCCCTCTCCTACATTTGTATATACTACATTGTAATAAGACCGAGTAAAAATTGTAATAATACCAGTATGGATGATGCGACTGGACTTTGGTCAGAGCAGACCACTTGTTGGGCTTCTTTTTCGTTGCTCTATTTAATTATTCAATCAATCGGAAAATTGCCAGAATATAGCATTTTAAATTAAATTAACTAAATTAATTAATTAACTAAACAAATTAATTAACAGTCAAAGTTCAAAACCAAATCCCTCCTATGGATACAGTTTTTTTTTAATGACTACAAGGATACACAGCTACCGACAGCAGTTGTCGCTGTCGCCAACCATAGAACTATTTGTAGGCCACAAAACTAAAGCAGTTGGCAACACTGCTTCAAAACATACGTTTTTAATGGCGTTCTTACTTTTTAGTGTGCTTTTAAGAAAAATTGCAAATTTGTTAGTATTTCAGTTAAAATAGTTCTGAAAATTATTACACATTGCCATTTCTTTTAAATTGACTGTAGAAGGATAAAATGGTTATAGATGAATGTTTAATTGAGGGAGTGAGTGAGTGAGAGAGAGAAAGCAAGCACCCCAAAAATTTGAGCTTAGGCCCACAATTCATGAGACGACATGTTTTTGCTTTCATTGTAGGCAAGTAGTTGATTGAGGCCGACGTCATTGTGAAGTTGTCTGGCCGTGTCACTGCCGTCTTCAATGTCATATCAACTGTCATAAATCATATCTATTATATGCCTGGACAGCTAGGCGACGATTGAAGAGTTGTACTTTCAAAGCATCAAATAACTGGAGTCGAATTTGAAAGCATCAGAGAGCACATTGCGCATCCCATGCATAAACCACTACCCCAGCGAGTACCACAACCGCCGGTGGCATTCATTTTGAATTGGTATAAAGTTTATACTATAAACTGAACGCCGGGAAGAAGCCATTTTAATACCCTTCTCTCGCGAGATGTAGGCCGAGGTTTATTGACTCATCATTCTTTAACAACCTCACCGAGCTATCTTCACTGTACATCACGCCAGGTCGATTCATAATAGAGTGCTGTGCTTAAGAATTCTTTCATTCTAACTTATCCTAACCTAACCTGAATTGAATGCACAGATGGTGCTTCACAATAAAAGTATTGTTTACCAAAAAACATAAGCCACATTCATTGGCGGCGATTGATAATAGCCCCATTACCTGTGATACAGATAAGGCATACATTATAGGATAAAGATAGAGGCATTGTCATCTACTTGCCGAGTCCACATCTGTTGGTTACCGGTCCACAAGGATGGAATTGAAATAAAGTAGATACAACTGTTAAAAGAGGAGTCTGCCTGCCGGAAGAGAATACTGACAATGTAACCAGCAGTTTAAGTACAAACACTAGTGACCTTGAAGAGGCTATGTGCATGGCTGGATAACCAAAATCCTCTCTGATACAAAGGCTGTGCATCTCTTGCTATCATTTCTACAAAACTGACGGCGCACAGTGATAGGTGCACCAAATGACGCGAGGAGAAAGCTAGATGTAACATAGAGTATCTTTCCTGCTCTTGTTCGGAGCTTACTAAAACGTGGCTGATACATCTCGAGGCTCCGAGTTCCCACAACCTGACGTAGATACATAGGTAGGTAGGTAGGTTGTAGTAGCTGCCTCTGTATGAGACACTCTTAGGCCTCTATATGGGCTCTTTGTGATATGAAACACTAAGGGTATTCCCACCCAGCTCGTTACCTTGTTAGTTCGGTACTCGGTAGTTTTGTATGTGTATTTTGTTTTTACAATAGGATCAAACAAAAACAAAATACACGTACAAACCTACCGAGTACCGATCTAACGAAGTAACGGGTTCGGTGTGAATACCCCTACTGTTTTTAAACACATGTTAAAACACTCATTCTTCTTCAAATGGAATAGGAAATGGAAACTAAACTTTAACCCCGAATCCGAACGACGATTCTTGTGCGATTCTTATATTTCTTATCTGCTTCATGTGGATAGCGATAGAGGTAGACGAGTGTTTCATCAGCCCGAGCTGGGAATCGAACCTAGGACCTCTGGTATAAGAAAATTACGTTCTACCCGCTAGAATATGGAGGCCGGCTAACTTGAAGTAGATGTCACAACTTTTGATCATCGATTCAATAAAGTTCTCCAATAGTGCTTGGAAATACGTAAAAGCATGAAGTCTCTGTACCTTAATGCAGGTCTAATGCAGGTCTATTACTGGTCTATATACTGCCTTTCTTCAGCCAGTGTAACTTAACTTATCCTATGAGAGAGCAATGAGCTAATCATCTGCCTTGACATTACATCAACTAATTAACGTAACCAACATGAGGCATTAGGCTTAGTTGATACTCTCTGGGAAGCATCCCTTGAGGAAAAAGTTTGTTACACTAGGTTAGGCTAGATTGGAAACCTTCTCCTTAAAAAGCTCACTGAAGTACAAAAAGATGGCTCGTTTGGATATAACAGTGGGATGGCGCTAACCATCTTTACGGCGCATGGGGACCACAAGGATTCGAAGATGAATTTCGTTGTCTGCCTAATATAAAGAATTGAAAGCTCGGTTGAACTGAAGCTTATCGAATTGACTTATAAAGAACAATTTGAAACATTACTGGGTGCAGGTGTCTTGGATAACGAGAGCACTGATAAAGTGGAGTTCGAGTTCGGCGTATAATCGTTCTTGAAAAGATTCAGTAGTAATTTACCAACTTTAACAGTTTAACAAATTGAAAAAAGTATGATTTATAGAGGTCTACATTAAATTTACTGTAGAATTTGCGAGCATAAGGAACAAATTAAATGTGTGCAACATTTCTACCCATTTCTATCCTCCATCCAGTCAGCTCAGGTATGGTATATGGCTTTGGGTCACTGGGCACTTCGTCGATTTTATCCGAAGTTCAGGTTGGTTTCAATCAGTACTGAACACTGAATTAAAAGGGTCTTCGAGCACCAAAATGAACTTCAGAGGTCGAAATTATAGATGCAATTTTTTTTCATTGAAATGACTTTTTTTAAATTCAATAAATTTTGAATTAGGTATAAGGAAACATTATTCAAATAAATTTTTAAAATAATTTTGCAAGTGAAGTTCGAATAATTGGGGACATTTATTAGGTTATAAAAAAATTATAGATGTAATTTGTAGCTAAAATATGCTTTTAGTCATATCAACTTTTATCGGTTTCAACTTTGGGGCCGACGATCCACCTGCCATCAAGCTGTTGCTCCAAATGATATTTGTCAGTGTTGCCAGCTTATTTTGGATACCCGTTTGACCGTATTTAGTGCTCGTTCACTTTGTTTCAACTCATTTCATTTCAGTAAAGTCATAAAAATTTATCTCTTACCGCACACACACACACACACACACACACACAAATATTATCCGCATGTAAATAGAATAATTTTTTTTTTGTGTTTTCAAAATAAAAACACTCAGCTGCAATAAACACGCAACTGTTGCGCGTTCTTGGCGATAATATGCAAAGTAATTTTTTCTTCGACTTTAAAAGATAAAAATAAGCCACAACAGCAACAACAACAACAACAACAACACGGCGAGCAATGGTAAAATAAAACAAAACGAAACGAAACAAAACAAAAAATGGAGAATGAACTGCATAGATAGTGCGACTAATTTATCTGGTATCATTGTTTGGTTGTAATCTATTGTAGAGTATTTTGTGTTATTGCTGTACTGCCGAGTTGCTGACTGGCTGACTCGCTGGCTGGCGCAATGGGAATTTACGCCGCGCACAATGGGTGCCACAAGGTGTTGTTTCATGGCAAATTCGAACGTGCCTTGGCGCGAAAAGAAAATATTTAATTGTGTCGATAAGGGCGCAGTCGCCATGTATGTATGTAAGTAGCTGTACGGCCTCCACCAGTCAGCCATTCAATCAGTCAGTCAGTCAGTTAGACTTTTAGCATATCAAATACCAGCACCCACCCAGTCCACTGTTTGAGTATTCACGCTGACACGGCTAAATATCAGAAAAAACTTCATGCTTGAGATGTTGCTGTCGCTATTAATTTTGTAAAAAGTGTGAAATTAAACAAAACAACATTTAACTCTATGCAAACGTTTCTATATTCTGCTTACAAATGGCGTCAGTTTTGTATTTTTCGTTTTTGTGTTTTGTCATTGAACCAGTTTGAAGTCCTTACGAAGACTATTTAGTAGATTTTGAATAGTCTTATGGGCCAGATCACCTACATTGTCGAAAGAGTCTATATTGTCAAAGTAACTTCCTTCTTCCAGATAATGCAAAACATTATCTATTACCTTCTTTGTGGTACATTGAGTTTGATCAGAAGTCAATAGAAAGCAAACCTAACCTTCAGCGGACGAGATGGCAATAAAAGGAGTCGCCTTGTCTGCCGCCGAAGTGGATACCTCTGTGTTTCCTCCGATATCTTACATGTATATTGACAGGTTGACCAAAATGAAAATGGACCGTCATGGCGTACCAGGACCGATTGCGGCACCTGCCGGACACTGTGGCCCTCCCTCTCCTTGACGAAAACACGATTCGTACTGTCCCTGAGTCGTACCTCCATTCGGCAGCTCGTTGGAGTCATCACCGGACACTGTGCTATTGGATCTATGCTTACCAAATGCCGCCTCTCGTCCGGTGATGTCAGCCGTAGCTGTGGAGATGAAGAAGAAGTAGAAACGACACAACACTTCCTGTGCCACTGCCCGGCTCTTCAGGAACGCCGAATCCGCACCTTGGGATCAAGGTTCCTAAAAGACCTGGCTTGCGCGGCGAAAGTCGAAATCTCGAATCTGCTCTCCTTCATTAAGAGGTCCAACTGGTTTTCCCTTGATTGAGACTTTTGGTTAGCTCCAGAACACCATAAGAAGGGATTCACAATGGGCCATTCTGGCCTCCGAGTGGAAGTGCGGTCCTGCCGCACACACCCTTCCCTACCTAACCTAACCTTCCAATGGGTGCCAATTAAACAATAATCCGTCAGGACAAAAATCATCACCAAGGAACCAGACTTTTTAGTGAGAGAAGTTCTCTGGAATGACGGAAGTTTAAAGTTGACAGTTAATCCTGTATTGTCTTCAGCTCATTTTAGGTTAGTTTGTATTAGTACAGAGTGCGAAGATTGCAGGTTTAAAGAGGGAAGGACCAGTGTTGTCTGCAATGTTCTTATATCCCGGACCCAGCATCAATATGAAGTTGCCCGATCGCCTCGTCCAGAACACTCTTTGTTATTTAAACTGCATTCAGACGATTCAAACGACCCCAGCCTGGATACCGAACGGAGAATAACTCTTGCCAACAGATTTTACTTTAGGTCAGTGATGACCACTTTACTACTCGCGCATAGCAGCATGGCCATTCCTGCTTTAGGTTCAGCAGGCAATTGAGAAGTAGAGCTCTCTATCGAGGTACACTCTACGAGATATTATCGTCCTCTATATGTTGTAAAATGTTGGACTTTATCGATCACTGATAGAAGTGCTTTCAAGGCGTTCGAGAGAAGGATACAACGCAAGATCTTCGGTTCTCTCTGCGTGGGAGATGAGAATTGTGTTTGAGAACACAGAACATCGAGATGTACAAGGACTGTCTCACGGAAAGCGAGACTGCTCAAAAGTAGCATATTCTGCTGGAGCAATCTACATACATTTGAAAGGCCTATCCTTCACTGATATGCTGTCAAAATTTTATGACAGTTTGTTCAGTACAAGCCAAGTTTTCGCGCCAAAAGTGGCAGTAGTCTGTTTATAGCATCGGTTGGAAAATGAGCTTCGAACAAAGAGCCAATATTAAGTTTTGTTTTAATTTTGGTAAAACGGTCGTGAACACATAAAGCACGACGAACGTTTAGGTCCTTCAACATTGCAAGGACCTCATTAGAGAGTCAAAAAAGCATCCAAACTGGTTACTGGTGACGAGACGATCAATATGATTCTGAAACCAAGCGGCAAAGCGCTGAATGGAAGCAACGAGACGATCCGTTACCGTAAAAAGTCGTCTTCGTATTCGTCGTGTGAGGCCACAATAACGTCAAAATAGAAGCTGGTGCCTGTTACACGATAATGCACCGTCTCATAGATCCTACTTGGTAACCGAGTTTTTGGTCTAAAATTCCATTTTTACCATCAACCACTCATCCTACTCATCTGACTTGGCTCCATGTAACTTCTACCTGTTCGGTAAAATGCATTTGTTGATAGAAGGACAACCATATTCTGACGACGACCGATGTTTTTAAACCTTTGACCTCAAAAAATTTTGACCTCAAAAAATCATTCGATGATCTAATTGATTGTGCAAAACGTTGTATCGAAGCAGAAGAACACTGTTTTGAATAAAATGAATGAATTTTGCAAAAAATAATATTTGTTGTAAAAAAAGTGAGTTGAGTTTGTTAAGTAAAAGACATTAGATGTGATTAATGATAATATTTTTACTATTATTGATGGGAATAGTGCACTGTGACCTTGAAGATCTATTGTGCTAACAGGAATTTTAGAATGGCTCCAAATCCTCTGGATTCTGGAGTTAATCCCCAAGGTGCTTCTTCCTATCTTCAGGATAAAACTATAACAAGACTAGAGAAGAGTATAACAAAAAACAACTTTTTTGTACAAAGTATCTTTAAACAGACTATTGATACGTTTAAGAATTAATTAGGCTGTAAATCTTAAATATTATTTTATATTAATTCATCTAACATAAACTTTACTTCAGGCATTTTCGAATTGAAAACTTCCCTATGTCATTAAATAAATTTGGATGATAAATATCAGCTATGACTCAACAATTACCTCACATTTTTCGTTGTCGCCTTAGTCATCATCACAGTCAATGAATCGTTTAACATTTTCGTCATCTGTATTGCTATCGTCATGATTTGGTTATAGGCCACTTACATATTCTACATGTAGGGTCTATAAGTTCTTATCAGTCATATGGAATGTTTGAAAATAGTAACAAGAATGTGTGTAGGTAGGTTTCATGAGTTTATTTATGGTAGCAACAGATGCTTTTTAGATAGGACACGGTTTTTTTAATGGCAGTTTTAAGTGCTTGGTGTATGAAAGTGGCAAATTGTAGTTCCCCAGTTATCACAAAAATCTTATCTGGGCTTGTGAGAAATTAGAATAAATATTGTTTGTATTAAGGCAGAAGTCATTAACTTTTTCTTTGTTAAATCTTTTCTCAAATCAATATCAATATATATCTATATCAATATAATTTATCAATTTCAAAAAGTATGAATCTGGATATGTTTCGGAAGATGTTTCGTTTAGTCAAAAATTATTTTTTGTTTGATCTGAAGTGATCTGAAATTGCAGTTCAAAGATTGTAAATGGCGCTGGTAGTGAAAGTTTCATTCATGTTTCATTCAGTCAGGGCCTTTTATTTTTTAATCTTCTATTTAATTTAAATCATTCAGTGACGTTTATTCATAGATCCAATATTTAATGAATCCAATAATGCGATTAGTGAAAATGACTTTTATATTGCGAAAGATTTTTATTGATAACTTAAAAAATAAAAGTCACTTACTGATTTTGATTGATGACTTTTATAAATAAAAGTCACTTACTGATTTTCATTGATGATTTTTATAAATTAAAGTCACTGACTGATTTTCATTGATGATTTTTATAGATTAAAGTCTTTGACTGATTTTTATTGATGACTTTTTTAAATAGAACTGACCAATAATTGTTATTATAGGACAACTAAAATAAAAATCGAAAAAACTATTATTTGTAGACTAATATGAAAACAATTAAAAATAATTGTTATTATAAGATTTTTAAAATATAAATAACAAACAATCCTTACTTTTTAATTTTTCCATAAAAATTACAAAATAAAAGTTTATTGCTAAGTTTGATTCTCGGTGTGAAAAGAAATGTATTGGTAGATTTCAATTAGTTATACGTCCTTTAAGAATATTTTCGATCTTGATTATGAGTAGAAAATTTTGTTCAATATGAAATGTAAGAATTTGCTTTCTCTCAGAGCAAACATTATTTGTTCGATGCAACATTATATTTTCAGAATTGCTGATACGCAGGAACCAACAAAAATTCGATTGAAGATTTATTATAAAAATTAAAAAAAAACGCAAATTTAGTGACAAAGTTTTGGTGCAAATTCTACCAACATTGCAGCAAAAGATTCAGTTTACTATTCTTTAAAGATTTCGGGGTAACCCTAAGCCTGTGGAAATACTTAATGAGTGCCGAATGTAGAGACAATTCACCATCCCTTGTGACCATCTCAAAGTGGTTTCGGAAATTCCAGACTGAACATTTTTCAGTGGAGAATCTCGAATCTCGCAAAGTGCGTCCAAAATCTTCGCCTGGCGATGTAAGCGTCGCTTTGGACAAGTTAAAAATTTATGAATATACAAGATTGACCCATGAAATGATTGCTGATAAACTGGGCTGGAATGGCTGTAAAGCAAATAATTAGAAACCTTCTGGAATACATGAAGAAACCAGCTCGTTGTGTTCTTCGAATTTCAACTAAAGCTCAGAAAGAGCCGCATATATTTTTTTTCCATATTTTCTTTACAACTCAGAAACAAACCAGCAATCGATGGTATGGAGATCAAAAGGTGCTAATCAGCTCTTGAAAGCCAGGCAACAGAAGTAAGCAACAAAAGTAATGATGTCAATTTACTTGTACAGTAAAACCCGCTTAATTATTTTCCTTGTTTTTTATCTACCCCGCTTAAGGGAGTGTTCCCGGGTAGAAGTTTGAAAAAATCTATTTTTTTTTTGGCGTTTTATTGTACCTTGTACTATATACTATCACCCCCCAAAGTCGTTTTTCAATCCGCAAACTCAGTACCCACTTTTTTGCATGTTAATTGAAGTAATCTCAGCTCTTTTTGCTCCGCTGATACATTGCGCATACAAACTTTAAACGCGTTTTTCTCGAAACCTCATTTTTTGTACTGGCCGATAACTTTTCTCAGCAACTATGAGAGGTATCGACTTGAAATTTTGGGAAAATGTTCTAGATAGTTTTCATTAGATGCTAAACCAAAGTTTTCATCAAAAAATTATTGTTAAATATATTTTCAAGCACTCTAAAGGTAAAAAAAGGTGGCAAAACTGGACAATTTTTTTTCATATGGCCGCCATTTTGTTTCTAATCAACATTTTGACTAAAACTGTGGTTTAGCATCCGCGGAATTTATTGCAGATTAATAATTGCATACCCATTTCTGTTTCACATTACTGGTTCCCGAAATTTCTTATCGGCCAGCAGTGAAAATCAGCGTGACAAGGTCACATTGACCATTGAAAATTTGTACTTAGAAAATAAATAAATAAATAATAAATTTTTTGACACAAATACCTATGAGTTTCTGTTCTCCAAATAATAAGGAACAACAAGCAAAAAACCAGAATATTGCATGTTGCCTTGTAGCTCCAAAATAATTTTTTGAAAAACAGCCTAAAATCGGCATTCTAGACGGGAACACTCCCTTAAGTAATCAAGATTTGTGAATATTATGGATTATGTGAGCTTAAGTATTTAACCCGCTTAGGTACCTCAAACAAATTGCATTTATTAGTGAGGTACTTAAGCGGGTTTTACTGTACTTTATCACAATTCATTTTCTAGCCAACTCAGGGAAGTTTTCTCGATCTGTAATCCATACAAGTGACACTAAATAGTGAACTAATGAATAGTTTTAAGAATTTTCAACTAAACATGTTCATGAATTATTTGAATGTAACAACTGCCTTTTCAATAAAATTTGGATACGCAAACGATCTAAAAATTTTTTCATGCGTATCCGCACTCACAAATGACATCTGTCCCATCCCTAGTAGACATATATATAGCATATATTTTTATTTTCAATTTTTGTTTTTAATTTTTTTTCGCATAAAATTTGCAAACATTGCAAAATCTAAATCTGTCATCGAATTCTAAATAAAACAAAGAAAATATTGTTTAATTTGTCGAATATTGCAAATACTTATTTACTTTTTATGTGCGATTGCGGCTGATTAGGAACTATTAAGCCATTTTCACTGCCATAAATATACACACACACACAAACACTAAATATATATGTGTGTGTGTGTGTGTGTGTGTGTAAAGTACTTAAATTCGATTGCAACGAATCGATTATTTGAAATTGCCAGACAACGACAACAACAATGCACTGTAATTATTTCGCTGAGCTATCGGCGTTCCGATCAAACAGAAATCAACAGCGATGCCGGGCGCTGATAATGCGCGCAGCTTGGAGAGGCAGAAATATAGCGTCAACAACCGCAGCAACACTAACTGACAGCAACCGCAACAGCCTACAGCGGCAACCAACGAACAGCGAACGGCCACCGTGAATGTTTAAATTTAAAGCAATTTTTCAATTTCAACTCTTGCGTTATTTACAATTTTTATCGTCAATCAATTTCGTACAATTTATTTGTAGTAGTTGTTGTTGTTTTCTTCTTCTTCGACAACAATTTCTTGTATCACAATGTTTTTGTTTTCGTTTGGGCTGATTGTAAGATTGTGTGACTCGACTCGAATTGTATGTGGAATAAAAATATCATTCCAAGCGTGATTTTTGCCACAGATAAAGCACGAAAATCTGACAGACCCAATGCAACAAAAACAACAACAACAACAAATAATAATAATAACAGCCGCATGCAGCTACTTGTACCGAGTAATAAAATAGTTGCTGCAAGTGACGCTGGTGGCGGCTGTTGTTTGTATGTTGTTGTTGTTGTTTTATATGTAGTAATTGAAATGCCATAATTTGAATTTTTGTTTATCTTGAAAAGTGATCGCTCAAGTGATCGTTGTTTGTGACTTATATTTCTCTCCCACTTGCAACGGGCACCACTTGTCCCACTTGCTCGAGCCACGGCCGGCAGCAACGCCAACTGAAACTTGACGTTGAAAATTGGCGCATTTGAAAAAAAAAAAACATTTGCATACTCTCAGAAATTCCTCGTCGAGTGAGTCAGTGCAATTGAGTGAAAATGGAATTTTTGAGCGTAGGTAATGCGCCGAGGTGAGCACTAAAGAGCAGAAGTAGAAGAAGAGAAGTGAGTGGGGGAAGAGAACCAAAGCTGGATAAAGCTATTGACCTGATTTTAATTACTGATTAGTAAAGTGATTAACTATTGAGGCCTGTAATGAAATTATTCAAGCGCAATTGACTGATAGATTGAATAATGTGTGATTGGCAAGTTTGATTTGTATTATTGATACACGTAGATATTAATGATCTTCTGGAGAATTATGCATCTCTCTAGAGTGAATAGTTTGTCTATAACCCAGATATGCCGACTGTATTGTTTTAAGGGTGAAGAGTGAACTGCGCTTTAAATTTGCTAATCGATAGCCTGAAATATAAATGTCCTTACTACATGTCCTTACGACATAAGAGGGTTTAATCGAGTCTTTCTTGTTGAAATTTTCATCAACAGAGGGTTTCTTCTACTTAGGCTTCCAAACTGATAAAACATTGCACTATTTGTCGTTGATCTTTTATAATCGCGATGATCGTTTTTGCATCGGAAATTGGTCTCTCATCCGGGTTGTCCAATTGTTAGTATTGTTTATATGTACCAGTGCGAGTAGGGGCCGTCTTTAATGGCCGCCTTTAATGTCTTGACATAAAAGGTCTTGAAATTTATTCTATCATCCAGCTATACCTTTTAAAAAATCACCTCATAAACGTTTATTAATTTTCACAAGTCTCATTGATATACTCCCAAGTAAATGTTATACCATCCCGAAGTTCATTTGATGCTTTTTGAAGCACATTTGATCATTCCGAAATACGTTGTATGACTTTTGATGTAACTTGTTTGATTTATAAATTTCTGAAGTTTATTTTATGACCTCACACGTATATTTTGATATTCTGAAACTCCCTAACTTTCCGATACACATTTCATATCTTCTGATGATCTCAAACGTAAATTTGATATAATATGTATATCAAATATATATATAATTTGATTATTTTGAAGTTAACTTGATGATCTTTAATGTATATTTGATATGTTTGAAGTTAATTTGAATCGAATATAAATTTGAATATCTTGAATTGCAAAATTTGACTCTTGACCTTTTGAAGTTAATTTAAATAAATGTTTCTATCCTGAAGTCATGACTTGACAACAAGTATTTTGAAGTTAATTTGATGCTTACTGCTTACAATTTGATATGTTCTGAAGTTTATTTCATACCTTCTGACCTAAATTTGAACAATTTGAAACACATAACTTGATTCTTGACTCTTTGAAGTAAATTTGATATCTGAAGTTCATTTGATGCCCTCTTCCGACAATTTGACTTTTTAAATTACCTAGCTTGACCATTTTTTAAGTTAATTTGCTTCTTTTTGAGACTCGTCCGGATCTTCTGTTGGTTATTTGAAGACTTCTGACTTGGCTTTTATAAAAAATAAAAAGTCTGATATAAATTTGATATATGTATTTTAAAGATAATTTGAAGCCTTCTTATCTATATTTGGCCAATATGAAACACGTCACTTGACCTTTGACTTTTTGAAGTAAATTTTATATCTTCTAAAGATCATTTGATGCCCTATTACGTTGATTTGACTTTCGGAAATACCTAATTTGACTATTTTGATACTAACTCGCTTCTTTCTAAAGAACAATGGATAACTTCTGTAGTTTGTTTGATGACTTCTGACTGGGCTAATCTAAAAAATAAAACTTCTGATATAAATTTGATGTGTTTTAAAGATAATTTAATGCCTTCTGACCTAAATTTGACTATTTTGAAAAACATAACTTGACTCTGAAGTAAAAATTATGTAAATATTGCTGCTTGAAAGGCAGTATTTGACTATTTGACAGTTAATTTGATGCTTACTGCCATACATTTGAAATCTTCTGAAATGCATGTGATGCCTTCTGATCTAAATTTGACCTATTTGAAACACCTAGCTTGACCTTTGACTTTTTGAAGTAAATTTGATATCTTCTGAAATATCTAACTTGACTATTTTGAAGTTTTGATGACTTCTGACTTGGCTATTCTAAAAAATACAACGTTTGATATAGATTTGATATGTTTTAAAGATAATTTGATGCCTTCTGCTCCATATTTGGTTAAGTTAAAACACCTAGCTTGACCTTTGACTTTTTGAAGTAAATTTGATATTTTCTGAAATATCTAACTTGACTATTTTGAAGTTAATTTGCTTCTTTCTGAGGCACATTTGATATCTTCTGTAGCGTATTTGATGACTTCTGACTTGCCTATTCTAAAAAATACAACGTTTGATATAAATTTGATATGTTTTAAAGATAATTTGAATCCTTCTAATTTATATTTGGCCAATTTGAAACACGTAACTTCATCTTTGATTGAGTGAAGTAAATCTTATATCTTCCGAAATATCTAACTTGACTATTTTGAAGTTAATTTGTTTCTTTCTGAGGCACATTTTATATCTTCTGTAGATTGTTTGATGACTTCTGACTTGGCTATTCCGAAAAATAAAACGTAAGATGTAAATTTTATATGTTCTGGAGATCATTTGATGCCTTCTGCCCTAAATTTGACTATTGTGAAATACAGATTTTGTCTTTTAAAGCAACATTATTGAATTTAAAAGTTCCAAAATCTCTACTTCTGGTTAGAAAAGAAAAAGCTTGTTTGTTTTCTGTTTCGAGTGAATAATTCTGTTATCAAAACAACTCTTCAATTGATTAAAAAACAAAGTTGATTTCAGAGAAATGTGTGTTAAATTATTTCTTAAACATTTTCTTATGTTAAAGTAATATTTAGACTTACAATTAGCGAATTTCTAGATTCTTTCCAAAGATTTTCATTCCCTTTAAAAATAAAAACACAAAAATATGACTAAAACTAATAAACAGAATAAGACTTTCATAGCATTTGATGACATAATTCCATGATGATGTCAAACAGCAGTTGCATATTTTTACAAAATATCTAACGATCTATAGTTCTTAGTCATAGACTTGAGTTGCTAGTACTTACGAAATCGATTTTTCAAGCATATCTTATCGAAAATGTTGAAAACAAGGAGTTTTCATAAAAAAATAATTCTCGATGCTGATAATTTCTAAAAAATTTATAAAAATATCCAAGAAATGTAAAAAATTTATTTGCGGCAAAACCTAAAATATTTTAACATCAGTTAACTGTATTATATTTCGCTAATTTATTTTTCAATTTTCTTTGCCCCAGTCGGTGCTCACATTACGCACGAGCGCGATATCTCTCGATCTGTTATCGGTTTCATTCTTCAAAACCTCCAAATTTCTAATACTGACATATATATACACACATACATGCACACTCATTGCACTCATTTAAGTTTTTGCGCAAATCTCGATCAACTGATCGATTATTTGCCATTTCTATTAAGTTTTTTGTTGTTGGTTTCTTTTTGTTGATACCGTCTGCCGGCCTCATAAATCTATGTCAATTGAAATTGAAATATAAATAAGTCGTCTTAACTGATTTTAATCGGCGCAGTTATTTCCCAGTATGCCCGAGTCGTTGCTGCCGCAGTCGCTGCAACGCTTTGATTGGAACGAACGTCGGACCGGGAAATCAAGCTGAAAAATCTGAGCCACAGTCGGACATTTTATCAGGTCGATCAGATCGGCCAGTTAAATGCTGTTGATAATTTTAATCAACTTTGACGGCCGCACTGCGATATAGTCGAGTGTGATTGTAGCAATGAATGAGTTGAGAATTTCATATCAGCGCTTTTTGTGTGTGTTTTTTTTTAGTGACTTGAGTGTGCATTAAATTTAAATTGATTTGAAAATGAATTGAAAATTCGTTGGCAGTGCAATAAAGTTCGTCGATTCTATTGTTTTTTACTATGGTTAATTGTTGGTATGTAACAATGTGCTTGAAGTAGTAAAGTGCTTACTAATAGTTGAAGTAATAACTAATCAAGGCTCAAGTGTGTAGAAGTGGTGAAAAGTGGCGACCTTCTATTCAAACTTTTTATGCATAATTATATAAAATTGGATTTTTTAATTTCGAGTAATAGCTTTACCAACCATGGGTTAGGTTCAGGTGGATTGTAATGTTAAATTAATAAAGGTTGAAAGAGTTTTGAAGTAATAGTTTGTAAAGATTTGACTTAAACAGAGCAAAGTTCTAAATGCTGAATAAAATTGCTGCTGGGAGATTTTTCCATAATCGATAGATAAACACTTACTCCGTCAGGTTACCAGCTTCCTACTCAGGCACACCAAACTTAGGAAGCACATGCCCACTCTTGGTACTAGAACAAGGCACCACTTGTGGGTTCTGTGAAAGAACGGAAGAAACCACCAGCGGAAGAATCATCCTCCACTGTGATGCTGTGTCCCACAGCGGGAGACGACACTGCGCCCATATTTGCTAACAATCCGGGACGCCGAATACTTAAACCCACGAGAACTCTTAAGTTTCATTGGAATAGTGGACCTAAGGGACGTCCTTTAGAAGCAAGTAGGAGGCATAATAGATCAACATTAGTCACAGTGAACAATACCCTGACTACTATGTATTTATGAAAATTATATTCTATCAAGTGTAAGATAAGAAAAGTAATTATTAAAAGATATGCTCAGGAAAAAAGTCTCTCCTTTTGCATATGGATCACTATTAATAGATAACCGCAAAAATGGTTTGCAAAGAATGATTTTTCCATCAGATAATTCAATTGACGGGATGGACAAATTAATATCTCTCTTTCTTCTTAAATTACAGCACACAATTCAATATGTAGAATATCTATGTAGAAATAACGTCTACTAAGAAACTTGCTATCTCTTATATATATAAAGTTCAATGTCAAGAATTTAATATTAATTTTCACGCTTGTATCCATCCATCCATCACGCTTACATCTATCAAACTGTTCATCTTACAGGGTCATAGAGTTAGTGTGATGGGCCAACAGTTAAAGGCTCTTAGGTTTGAATCTCGACACCACTAACATGTTCTGTGTTGGGTTTTTAGACATAGCAATACCGAGTCGACCTCGATAGTCCAGCGGGTAGCGCACTGGCTTTTCATACCAGAGGCCTTTGGTTCGATTCCTAGCTCGGGTTGGGGAAACGCTCGTCTACTTCTATCGCTATCCACATGCATACACATTTCAAACGGGCGGAATCTTTGGTATCACAAGGAGTTATATAGAGGCCTAAGTGTGTCTCATACAGAGGCAGCCACTACAACCTACCTAGAGGTGTGGCTAATCTGAGCAACGAATAGGTCTTGGTCAACCAGGTGCGACTGGAAAAATATGCTATATGCTATATGCTCGACAAATATGCTATACGCACGAGTCACGGCCGTAATCATAGAATACTGCGCCATTGCATTGGTTTAATGTTATGCAAAAAGCAACTGGCGAACTTGCAGAAGCTGCGGAGCTGCAATCGAGCACTGTCCATCACTACAGGGCCAACGACTCCGGACTCTTTGCGCGTTGTGCTTCGATGACTCTACACAATTTCCTCGCCAAAAACCAATTGTTTCCAAAATATCCCATCTGGATCTACAGGAAATCCAACAGATTGGAAATGGCACCGGATCCCAAATGAAGGGGATCTCAATGGACGCAACAGGGTGTAGAGGGATGGGATGGACTCTACACAATTTTCTCGCCAAGACCAAATCGTTCTCAAAAGATCCCGTCTGGATCTACATGGAACCCAACAGATAGGAAAGGGCACCGGATTCCAAATGAAGGAAATCAGAATGGACTCAGCAGGGTCCCGAGGGGAAGTTCATGTCGCACACCCTAACGTTTCTGTTACTTAACCTAACCTAACATCAAGTGCAGAAATCTTTTCTTTTAGCGGTTATCCCCTCAGCAGGCAGTTTCAAATTTTAGAGAAAAATCCTTTTAAACAACTTTCAAGCCGTTGTTCGAAACAACATCCAATTCCAATTCACTTTATTGACACATTTGCAAGATAACTACCCGTTAGCGGGTTACGGCTTGCCGCAAATGCTCTCTAGGGGCCTCTGCTTTGCGAGAGCCTTCTCCAGTTGGTCACACCAAGAAACGAAAGAGCTCCTCAAATTGGTCCTTCCACCGGAGACACGGCCTCGCTCTTCGACGTTGACCTCCAACTACCGCATGGAACACATTTTCCGCCGGAACTTCATCGTCCATACGGCAGACATGGTCAAGCCAGCGTACCTTCCTTCCTTTCGAACACCCCAAGGGATGCTGTATAGTTACGCGACAGTGTCCATGAATTAGCGTCCTATAGAGTACACGTTTTGTCGGTCGAGAGAGGTCTCTGCTACTCAGTGGCCTACCGAGACCATAGTAGCGCCTATTGGCAAGAGTAATCCTTCGCTTTATCTCCATACCTGATATCATTGATGCTGTTTAGGGCAGTGCCAAGGTATACGAATTCCTTGACAACTTCAAAAGTATGCCTGTCAGCCTCGACGTTAGACCATAACCGCTGCGATTCCCTGCGGTAGACAGGGACTCGTCTTGCCCTCATTTACCACCAGACCGATTTTGGGTCTCTTTGCTTGCCGTAAAGGCAGGAATTACAGTTATAGGGAAATTCTTTTTAGACACACTTCAGTCCCGATTTTGATGTGTAGGATTCTAAAACTTGTCCGTCTAGTGAGATGGGTTCGTAGAACTTTTGTCTTAGACACAAAACTTGCAGTTGTTTGCTAACAAGCGAACAATTTTGAGGTTATGTTTTCAGCTATTTATGTTTTCTCTTCAACGAAATTAGATGCTGAATAATAATAATAACTAATTTTTTGTTTTTTTAAATAATTAAATTTGGTCATTTAATTGTTTACTTTACTCGGTGCATTTGTTATTTTGTCAAATTAATTATCACCGCACTTGTGGCAAATTAATAATTGTGAGCAAACATTGATAGTTGACAGTGTTAAAATAAGCATGCAAAAATACAACAACAACAAATCGAGCTATAGAGCAATAACGAAGCAACCGATGTCCGATTGTGCCTGGCGCTCATTGGACACTGATGGTTGCACACTTGTGGGCAGCGATAAGCACGATCGATGGACAGTCGAGCGTTTAGATGAGCAGACAGGCCGACAGACAGCTGGGCGAATAGCGTTCTAAGTGGCAGCGGTCGCTTCCATTTAGCTTTCAGCTTTGCTGACCAACAACTAAACGACTGACCGAATCGCCTGGCTGTCTGTCTTGCGGGTACGTCAGACAATCTATCAGCCGGCTCGTCTGTCTGCGCGTTTGTCTGGTTGTCTGCTTGGCTGCTCAATTAAACAGCAACGATCGCAGCGAATAGATAATCGGACCTCGTGAACTTTTTTTGAAGATAAGCGCGAAAAAGATTGATAAAAGCAAAAGATTCTAAAGTAAAAAACACACGCACTCACTCACTCACACACACACACACACATACCCAACAATGCGGCTGATCTTATTTAATTTTGTGCTGGCTTTCTTTAATTTGCTTCGCTTTGGTTGCCGCACTCGATTTCGATTTCGTTTGTTTTCTTTTTCAGCGATCGTTTATGTGTTTGTGTGTGTGTGTGCGTGTAGGCAGGAGCCGTCTTCGGCTTAATTAACAATGCTGGCGCGATAATGTGCCTCGGGTCCAGTGAGTTGGAACACGCGGGGGATCATACAAATGTGGCGTTTTTGTGCTTAACTTTTATATTTTTGCTACTGTTGCTGCTCTTCTTAATGCTGTTGGTGTTGCTGTTGTTGTGTTGGTCGTTTGCTAGTTTTGCTGTTGGCTAAAGTAGTGTTTAATGAACTTTTAGTTGTGCGTTTCTGTGTTGACTCTGTATACATGTGTGTGTGTGTTTTTTGTGCGTATGTGCGTGTTAATTCGCTTCGACTTGGCAATGATTGCTATCAGCATAGATTTTGTGAAATTAAAAATAATGATTGGCTTATATTTGAGTCGAATTTTTTAATTGAAATCTTTTAGATGCTGGCACTGCAGTGGTGCTTTGAAATTTCCGATTACGCACTGGCTGACCGATTGCGATTGCGAAGTGTCGAAATTCGAACCTCTATCAGTTTCTTATGAAAAATGTCATTAAGCGAGATGCTTTTTAAAACCGCTGCGTATTTGGCAGGAAGTTTAAAATTTATGTTTTGAAGAATTGAATGTCGTGATACGAATTTCAATTTTCGTACATACATATTAGATTTTGATATTTATTAGATTTTGAATGAGGCATCAGAATGGTGTTCAAAAATTAAGATTTTTATTTAAATTATTAAATTATTGGATTATTGAAAGACTGTTGGATGCACTTATTGGCTTGAGAGGTGCCCCGTTCTACTTGATACACCTTTGACAATTTATTTTCCAGTCTTCACAAAAATCTATACTTCATCAGCTTTAAATGCTTAAGGAATTCTATCTGGTATAGCTAGAGATCCAATGGGGTCTTTGCATGGCCAATCAATTAACCTAACCTAACTTAACCTAAGATTAAGATTAGCTACGGGAGCCCATGATACTGCTTCCCATATAGAACTATTGTGTTGAATTCCTTTTTCCCTACTGGAGGAGTTCGTATTGTCCAAAGCTGTCCAGGTACTGCTTCCACAAAGAGATGTATATTTATTTAGGTTTTTTCTTCGTATTCAATACTTTTGGGAGTATAAGGCCTCATCAAAGCTTTTGCCTGGTTTGGGTTATGTTTTGTTTTTCCTTGTTCACTTCTCTCGAGAGCATAGGGCCTCCACAAGACACTGCCTTGTTTTGGTTACGTTAATCGGTTGGGTTTTTCTGCCAACGTTGGTGATTGGGCTGCTTCAGGTAGTCCTAAGTGACGGGGCTGGCATCTATCGCCGCTTAGGAATGACGGCACCGATGTTGTGAGCTACCGTTCATAGCGCCATCTGTTGTGTAAAGGAGGTGACAGCAGAATGGTTGTGGACTTTGCTAAGATCGGTTTGGTGCGATGTCTTTCGCTAATGCCCGCTTCCCCTTACAGGCATCGCTGGTTAAATTTACCGTTTAGTTGTAAATTTATTTTCTTTTTACAGCCGCACAGCGCATGATTGCGCGTACAAGTGCGTGGGAGTGAGTGGGAAAGCATCATCTGAAGGTCTTAATTTTTGAACTGAGGTACGTTGCTCGGCTAGGGACTATTTAGTTAATCAATTGATTATTGGTTATGTTAATCAATTGAAATTCTGACAGAATGGGTGCTAAGCCCATCGTTAGCAGTCCTCGATGATGGGGCTGCCATCTATTTGTTTCTTAGAAGAGACGCCACCGTATTAGGAATGTTTTCATCCAAATTATATGTGCGTCCTGCTGGCCTTGATAGACCAGTAGATAGCGCGCTGATTTTCCATGCCAAAGGATCTGGGTTCGAACTAGCTGAACACTGGTCTATTTCTACAGATATTCACCAGAAATAAATGAGAATTATAATTCGTTAACGTACAAGTGCGCTCTTGGCATGTAATGACAAAATTTCCAAGTGTCAAAGAAAAACTACTAAGAACGCATTTGGCGTTGAACTGTGGATTGCAAAGGGGTGGAATTGTGATATTGCAATAGGTCTCAGTATGTCTCGAACAGAGGCAGCCACCATGACCTAATCTAACCAATTGGAGCGTCTCTGCACAATTGTTGCTGATAGGTTGGAGGTGGATTATGCAGAGGGTTGGTGTCTTCACCGGAAAGGGAACTCAGGGCACTTCCCGCTATACTACTTATGCGAAAGTTTTTAGAAATGAACTATGTGTCAAGGAGAGACGATACTGTGGACCAGTATCATCCACACCAGCTTCTTCACTGGTTTTGTGGAACCGTTTGCATAGGAAACACAAGGAAGGATTATTCTGCTATTCGGAGAACAGAGTCGCCCTATGAAATGAAAGTACTTTTGACCCATCCAAAAGATGGGTTGGGATAGGGTTGCACTCCTATGCAACTAGAGGTCATTCATAGTAACATGGCATACTCCGTTTCTGATGATGCAGTTTCTAAACCTATAAAAAAAAGAATACAATTTTGAGATATTATACTACAGGACAAGATCCATAACATATCTTTTTTTCAAAACGATACGTTAAAAAACTGAATTGATATCGAAGGATGCATGTATGAAACGACCTTAGTGAGATATTTTGGTCCAGAAAGTTCAAAATAGAAAATTTAGTAAAAAAGCGATAATTTTCTTTGTTTAGCTGATACCCATACCTCATCAATGCACAATCGCAAATATTTTTAAAAAATCTTTGAAATGTCTATGTCCTTAAAAATATAAGTCGTTTTAAAAGGACAGCGGATCAGAAAATGAAAAACTGAGCAGTCCATGTTGCTGTAAACGACCTCTTGTTTCAAGCCTAATAACACCGTGCGACAGCATTTTTCAATTTTATGTAGAATTTTCTTGAAATGTAAGTATGTTAAAACCCAAAATCTCCTTGCTCACGTGTCAAAATTTCATTATTTTCGCTTCATTGGTTTTGTATCTATTTATTGTTTAAAATACTGATACTCAAAAAAATTAGAATTTTTGTACTTCATTAGACTTGCAGCTTCCGCCTGTTTTTTAATAACTTACGAACTAATAAAGTTAGAGTAATGAAATTTTGACACGTGATCAAGGAGGTTTTGGATTTTAACATACTTAATTTTCAAGAAAATTCTGTAAAAATTGTCAAGGATATAAAGGATTCCAATTTTCAAAGGACCTTTTTCATATCCTTTTGACATACATTTGACCTTCTAACGAGGTTAATTAATTTTTATATTTTTTTTCTTTTTTACCACCTTCAAAATTTTGAAGTCCTTTTAAAAGGACAAAGGATGTAGAAATGAAAAACTGAGTACGCAGTATTACTCTGTTTGGTCTCTAGTTTCACGCACATATGGATTTTTCCCGGTGTGAAACATTTTTGTAATTTTTGTCGCACGGTGTAATCTTTTGGATAGGTCTCGATGAAAGTGGTTTTTTGTTGCATGGTGTTTTAACTCCCAAACAAATGGATGAATTTCTCGTAAAGTATAAAATCTGGAACAAAACACCAAAACATTTTATAATCTATATTCCATTTGTTATAGCAATACGTAGGATTTTTTTCTTAATAATTTTTTGTAGAATTTGTGCACTTTTGAAAAAAAAAGTATGGATCTTCGGCTAGAAAATTGTCAGTAATTGATCATAAGAAAAAACAAAAAAATCATTTAATCTGAACACAGCTAAGTTCTACCACAGACAACTCATCTCAACTCAACTCAACTCGTGATGAGTTATCTGTGGTTCTACCTTAGAGACCATAATTGTGAATTTAATTTCAAAATTTCAAATCAATTGATGCAACAGTGTTTGAGTTGTCTGTCCACTCAATTTGCAAAAAGCGGTTTCGAGAAAAGTGTGTGTGAAGCTTTGCGAAGCGTTGTGGAAAAATCAAGAATTGAACTTGTTAAAATTTTTTTTACTGCAAGTATAACTGACTCCCAATTATAGTTAGTCAAAAACCCAAAAATTTGTTTTTGCAAAATCCTAGTGTGGTGTTACCCCTTAAGGCATTTCAAAAATTCAACTTTCAAAAATTCACCAAAAAATCTCCAAAATAATTTCCATTCTCAGTCGCCGTGAAATGAACGCTGACGTTACACATGAATTTCTGCTCGATTGCGCCACTTTAATTTCAATTTCAACTTCATTAGTGGAAATCTTGAAAATCTCCTTATTTCGTTGCTGTTGTTGTTGTTGTTGCGTGTTGCGCGTATGTACCGCAATTATATGATTTCGACACTCGACATGATTTTGGAAAACATACAAACCATTTACTGGCTGAGTTGCTTAGAGGAGCTAATGAGATGTTTTGCCTCATTTTGGTGCGCTGCCGATGGCAAATGCGATAAGTTTGCGGCGAACACAGCGCCGAGGGAAATACTACTGTATATACATACAAACAGCAACAATCGCGCAACAATTTTACAACAACAAAAAATATACCAACAACAACAACAACCACAAACAAGACACACCAAAAAAGTATTTTTAAACATGAATGATTTGTTTTTAATCTTTGATTTCGACTTTTGTTGTTGGTGTTTTAAAATTCACTGATTTCAATTAAGCAGGTCGCAATGTTGCTGCTGCCAACGCGTCGATTTGCTTGTCTGACTATGTGTGTGAGTGTGTGTGTACGCATGTCAACATGTACTCGTCTTTAAGAAAGAACCTTAAAAAACTGACTTTTTTTTTGGTTGGCAGATAAGGAGACAAAGTACATTTTCTATATGGATGGTTTGAACTTCTGTGCAGTTTGGCAGCGCTTATCGGCGCGCTGGATCGAGTGCTGCCGCCGCAGCCAAATGTGTCTAGCGACAATCTATACAACAACAACAAAGCGGCAACAAAATAATGCCATGTCTCATATGCCATCAGGCAGCCGAGTGCCGACGCCGCTGGCTATCGAAATGGTGGCTGGCGGCCTAACCACACAACTCTGCTGCCCTCCGCTTTGTCGTGCACCTGAGTGG